>OZ023244.1:21797507-22117606 GCA_964006365.1 Trididemnum miniatum
CGTCTACAAAAACCTTGAAATTCTGCAACTTCATGATCTACATATCTATGAAACTGCGATCTTCATGTATAAATTCCACAAAAATAAACTTCCCCTATCTTTTTCGAGATACTTTGTACGAATCGCTGAAATTCATTCAGCTAATACAAGAAGTAGCACTACTGGGCTTAAATATAACATACCGCAATATAAAACAAACCGACTCCAGCGCTCCATAAAATACGTGGGTGTAAAAATATGGAACAAAATACCTGATTTGATCAAAATAAACAAATTCAGTCAATTCATTAAACTACTCAAATTGGACCTACAAAAAAATTAAAATTCCCTTCTCACTTTCTCTCATAACTGACTGCTAATCTACCCATTACAAATTCATTGCTGGCTAAATTCAAAAGGCATAATAATCTAATAAACGCACGAATAAGGGTGGCTGCTTGAGTTGAAGACCCTAAGACGGTCACTTCGCGGCTTCCCTGTCGCAAAGATTTCTAACTATTTTATGTTAAGACGTATTGTTACGTTTATATATTTTTGTTATTATGATTCAGTGATTGCATTTTATTATTATTGTAAATGCGATGAAATAAATTGAATCTTGAACTGCATTTACCATTTTGTGCTTTTGGATTGCTGGAATAGCAGCTTTATTCTGAAATGAAAGCACTGTTTCGGCAGTGTTGTTTGCAGCTTCTCGTTTTGAAGTTGAGTTCGTATTCAGACGATGGGCTAAGAAGCTCAAAAGTACTGCGTGTTCTGGAGACAGTCGACTACTTTTAAGTGTTTTATTATCATCTATTGGCCTAGTGCCAAAAAAGTGATCTCTCAAATCAATATTAGCTATTGTAACATTTTTTTCATGCAATATTTCCATAAGGTAAAAGATTTAGGTAAATAAATCTACGAAATAGAAAAATGTAGTTATAAAGAACTCTAGGAAAAATACCAGTATTACAGACTGTCTCAAAAGTTATCATTTAATTCTATTTTATTGCCAATCTAGATTTCTGCAGTCTACAAACTGACTGATCGTAACTATTATATTATGTTGAGCAAAGTTGATATCATCACCGTTTTTCAAGTACAGGCAAGGGTTAACATCTTTCAGTGGTGCCAAATGAGCACAAAATCAATATCATGAACCAATTCGTCATCCTTGAAAATGGGGGTATAGATACCAGTTTTGGTCAAATTGGTCAAGTAATTCATGAAATAATGCAGATATAACAATTTCACCACTAGAGGCAGTAAAAACCAGCCTTGAAAATTGTCATCCTTGAAAATGGGGGGATAGATACCAGTTTTGATCAAAGTGGTCAAGTAATTCATGAAATAATGCAGATATAACAATTTCACCACCAGAGGCAGTGCAGAGTTGTTCCACCACAAAAATGCTTATATCTCCAAATCCTGAGAGAAAATTCGGACAACTTTTTTTTAAAAAGATGCAGAACAAAGAGGGCTAACTGATTACATAAATCAAAAAACGTCGTTTTGTGAACAGTGCCACCTAATGACAAATTTATCAAAAAGACCCAAAAAGTCATAGTTTAGGCCCCGAGTGGGGGGTTTAAACTTTGCTCGATTAATTTGAAATTTTGCACATGCTATTTTTATAGCTAACCTCACTTCAAAAAAAAAGGTAGGCTTTTAAATCCAATGTTGGGGGCAAAGGCATTTGCAAATGTTGAAGTTTATGCTCGTAAATTAAACTTCCTACTAAGTAAAATGAAAGAATTATTGCTCCACTGCTCGAACGTTGAAAATGCATGAGAATAAGATGATTGCTACAAGCTAATCAGTGGTTAAAATCTTGCAAAATTTTAATGAGAGATTAAGATATTAGGTTAAAAAATTAAAAAAAAATCTTTATGGTGTTCATCATTTAGTCCGGGGGTGGGCAATTACTTTCCTGAGTGGGCCGGTTGCAGATGATGAACTTACTTATTGGGCCAGAAACTCAAAACTCAATATTAAAACGTAATTAAAAAACAATTTACTTACAAATAGCTAGCAAAAAAGCCCATGCAAAACAATGCATTTAGTATGCCAAGTGGTGTTTGCTCTGAAACTAAGTCACGCTATGTCTAGTAATGATGCATGAGTGAAATTTTGACAAATTTTCATTCACGCATTCAATTTGATGCTTTAAAACGAATTTTTAGATATATTAAGCCAAGTTCCGCATTACGAGCAACACTAACTTACCTGCTATTCCCTTGAAAATAGCCTCCCCATGCTTAGAACACACACACGATTGGTCATTTAGTCTGCCTGATGCGATTGCATCGACAGTTTGGTTCTCGAACCACCATTGAGTGCCAAGCAACGATTCGAAACGGGGCAAAGCACTAGGGTGCAGTGAAAAAATTAAATTTTTGAATTTTGAAAAGTGGTATTTATATTTGTCCCCAAATATGGAGCAAGTAACATTGGAACTAATTTTAGGGAGGTGCACCCTCTAGTGGCCGTGCACATCTGCCAAATGATAAAAAATTGCCAATTTGACCATATCTTGAAAACCAGTTGAGCTAGAAAGCTGGTTTTGAGCTCAAAAGATGCAGAACTAGCACTTTCCTATCTGCTCTAAGAGGAACTTTCTTTCTAAACTGACCAGAAAAAAAGTTGTAGGCAAAAGACAGCTTTTTTGACGAAAATCATGCATTTGCTCGTATGCAGTATTGGTAGTCCATCTTTGCAGTTGGTAAGACTTTCAAGAGTTAAAATAATTACCAAGTTAGTTTTCGTTGGTCTAATTTATTACCTGGTGCTAGTAATATTTGCGTGCAGCTATGCATATTATGTAGAATGTGGATGTAGCATTTGACAAATATTATCCATGCAATACGTGTACCGAAATAAAAGTAGACATATGTAAGCACATAACAGTACTGTGCTTGAATGATATCAATATAATTCTCACTACAGCCAACCTACAACCCTAGGTTGTCAATGCTGATGTTCGAAGGCTTTACTTTTGGAAGGAATGCTATTGGTATATCAGTATAGTAAATATCCCTAGATTTATACCAGCACTGGTACCCTAGTTAAGTTGTAGCAGATTGGTATTTGAATTCTGGCAGCAATAGGCTTACCACATACTGCATACCGGTACCATTAGAGTATTGGTGTGCAGAAGTCAGAACTGTTATAGTGTTATGTGTGGCAGAATTCGGGCAGTGCTGTTTATTCTTCCCTACTGTCAACCTGACTATTTATCAGCAAGCCTTTTTAGGGCTCTTCGTTTTTAAGCCGTTTCATATTACAATAGATGGTTTACTTTAAAAGCTTACTGGAATTCCCCAAACGTCATGCTCTTACCCTAACCCAGGGGTTTCCAACCATGGCCCTCGGGCCCCTGAAGGGAGCCACAAGTGTAGAATAAGTACATTTTTATCTCAAGATCGGGGACTTTTAACATTAGACTGAATGGGCCACGGTCTTTTGGTGTCACTGTCAAGGGGGCCCACGATGAAGGAAAGGTTTAGAACCACTGCACTAAACCAATGCATGTCTGCATGTCTGGGTTGTGCGATGAGGTATTGGAGAATTTCTGCCCCCCACCATTGTAATATATGGCTGCATAAAAACGATCAGCCTTGCCTTTTCTCAATGCTTGGTGCTCTTCGGTCTTTCTACATGGGGCCGATAAGGGTGCTGATTATGAATAAGCTAAGCTTGACTGACATAAAAATGTTTGTTGATCAGTTTTTATGCTTTCTCAATGTCTTGAGATTTGATGTAGTGCACTACATAGTGAGAATTATATTGATATCATTCAAGCACAGTACTGTTATGTGCTTGCATATGTCTACTTTTATTCGGTACACGTATTGCATGTATAATGCAGTAGAATTTGCCTAAGTCGCCACCTCTAGGGGAACAGAAAAAGTGGCGACTTAGGCGAACTGGCGACTTAGGCAAACAACAGATTAATATGCTTAGGCCTACACAGACTTTAGATCCCTTTGTGTCTGCAGAAGCTGAACGTTTGAGAAATAAAGAACACAAACAGAAAGGACTTTTTGGATTGCTGTACAACAACATAATATTTATTTAAACACTCAAGATGCAGTCTTAAAGAAATCCGAGATTTTCGACTGTTTTGCATTTGCCAAGGACTTGTCCATTATGTACGAATGGATTTTGGTCAATGGCGAGAATGCCGTTAAAGAACATTTGTTTCTCTATACAGTACAATCTTCTCTATGCGCTTATTCTTCTTGCTCTGTGCTCTTTCTGTCTTCTTATTAATCTATTCTCTGCTGAAACCTTATTTTTTGCCCATTCCCTAGTCACTAAGTACTGTAATTTATTGCAAATAAGCTGATAGCTTTTCTTAACTGTCATAGCCAGGCTGCTTCATATGTCAATAAGATGGCTAACTGAACGGAAACTAAACCTGGTGAAAACAATCTAAAGTGATGAAATAATGGGGTTATGAAGGAAGTTTGTGATGCACAGTGGGGTTGTGTTACATCAGTCTTACAACTTAGGCAAATTTTTTTGCTCATGGTGAGCAAAAACAGTGGCGAGTTAGGCGAATTGACGAGTTAGGCAAAGACAACTTAGCCGAACTTGATAACACAGAAAACAATAGGCTTTCAGCTGGAACCAAGCGATATGTGGCGACTTAGGCGAACTGGCGACTTAGCCGAAGTCGACTTAGGCAAATTCTACTGCATTTGTCAAATGCTACATCCACATTCTACATAATATGCATAGCTGCACGCAAATATTACTAGCACCAGGTAATAAATTAGACCAACGAAAACTAACTTGGTAATTATTTTAACTCTTGAAAGTCTTACCAATTGCAAAGATGGACTACCGTTACTGCATACGAGCAAATGCATGATTTTCGTCAAAAAAGCTGTCTTTTGCCTACAACTTTTTTTCTGGTCAGTATAGAAAGAAAGTTCCTCTTAGAGCAGATAGGAAAGTGCTAGTTCTGCATCGTTTGAGCTCAAAACCAGCTTTCTAGCTCAACTGGTTTTCAAGATATGGTCAAATTGGCAATTTTTTATCACTTGGCAGATGTGCACGGCCACTAGAGGGTGCACCTCCCTAAAATTAGTTCCAATGTTACTTGCTCCATATTTGGGGACAAATATAAATACCACTTTTCAAAATTCAAAAATTTAATTTTTTCATCGCATCCTAGCAAAGCACGCTCTGCAGGAGACGTTTGAGACGTTCCGGAACAGTTCGGGACGCAAAGTGTAACTGGCACTAGGTAGGCAAATTTTAACTAGGCTCCATCATAGCTACACACATCAGTAGCACATGTTGACTACACTTACATTATTGTGACATCATACGACAGCATAAACTTAAACTGACTCGTCTCAATACAGTAAGGTATTTATTTGAGCCTACTATTTGTTATTTTTATTGATTCTTTTATCGGTAAATTTGTATTCGTAAAAATTATGGTAGTGGTTTCAGCAGGCACAAGTGTTCTTCCAGTTATCACATTACCCTTTAGGAGTACTGTATGATTGATCATTGAATTAGGTCTTCATCGCAAGCTTGACCTTGGCTTTGCCGTATTTCCTTTCACAGCGTTAATGTTAATACACAATTTCTAATTTATTTGCTTGTTACCTGCCATATTATTTGTCAGTTTAAAAAACATCCGGTGAAAAATGCACTGTGAGGCACTTCGGGGCTAAGTGAGAGGGATATCCCACTGGAACAAAACAAATAATTGCTTTTTTCAGTTTCTGCGAAAATATGGTGTTGACATGTTCTGATGGAAGTATCATTTGCTAAATATGCGATGACAATATGAACAGGTTAAAAGTAGGAGCAGATTGGAGTGAACTCTTCAACTTTAATTATTATGTGTGTCGTGAGATAATCGCTTAAGATATCTCTTAATTTATCTTTACTTGCTCAAGCAAATACTTGTAACTCCTTAAAACCGACTCTTACCAGTGTTGTTGCGAAATAAAAGTGTTAAAATATGTTGTCAGTGTGATGAAATAGAAAGTCACAAAGACGCGAGTTCAGTGATATCAAAGAATGCAAAGCCAATCTTATTAACCCTTAACTACTCGCCTTGGTGTATTTTGTATACCATTTTTACTAATTCGGCTCCCCCCCTTTTATTCTGAAATTCTGCAGGCAGCAATCGCCATTTATCCTCTAATTGACTCCACAGGCATGCTTTGACACGTTGGCGTAGTTTTAGAAAGCACGTGGCGGACGGTATGCTAAGACAAATGAGTGGGGGTGCTGTTTTGGTGTACGAAATACACCGCGCTAGTACTTGAGTAACTATAATTTTTTGTGCTTTTTTGAAAAGATTTTTTCTTTTTATAGTTTTTTTGCTTGCTTATGCTGTTTTTGCATGCAGAAATACTTTATCCATAATGGCTAGACGGATTAGGTCTTTAGATGATGATGCAATTGGGGAACAAAAACCTAAAGAACGTTCTTAGGATGATTCATCCGTTGCAAGATGTACACAGGTGTTCATGCAAAAACTGATGAGAAATGTGACACCTGTTCATATCTTGCAACTGATAAATCATTCTAAAGAACGTTCTTGCGGTTTTAGCGCATAATTTCATTTGTTTCAGAAAATAAATGCTGTCTGTTAAGATTGGCGTACAAAGTACACCACGCTAGTAGTTACGTTAAAAAAAAGGGCACGAGTAGTTAAGGGTTAAGGAGGAATATATTGTTGTCAACATAGTATGCAGCACTGGAGGAAAATAATTTTGTTGCGTACCACAAGCTGAGCGTTTAATTGCATTGTGTCGGCAACTTTTACAAATTGAATTGGCAATTCGCTTGCTGCTCTGTGTTTTTTATCAACCACATTTTGTTTTTTTGCCAAAATATTGCTCACAACATTTGAAATTATAAATAAAGAATGATTGTCATTGATCACAGTTTCTTGTAGATATGAAAAAAACCAGTCAATTATTGTCACTGGTGAGTCGGGAGCCGGCAAGACAGTTTCAGCAAAGTATACGATGCGCTATTTTGCTAGCGTTGGAGGATCTAGTGATGAATCAACCATCGAACAAAAAGTTCTTGCTTCAAATCCAATTATGGAGGTAAGCTCATTGCAGTGGATCATAACATCACCATGCAAATAACACTGCACATAAGACAACAAACTGGGTGTTGAAGCGAGTTCGATACTGAAGACATCACTTGCGAAACATGTCGTTATAAATGTATCATATTTTCTTCGGTAGTATGTTATTGCTCAGTTACTTCGGCTTTTTTCAAGTTTTGCTCGCTCCGTGTTTCCTGGTTGTAGGTTTAAATTATAAAAGCCAGCTGGGTTGATTATTGATCTGTCCTTAATATTTTTTTTTTCGTTTTTTTTTTTAGCAAAAATTAATGTTGTTTGAGATCAGCAATTGGCATAACTTTAGAATTTATTTTAAATGGTTGAGCTAAAATTTCCCATAGTGGTGTTCCCTTTGTGCAATGAGCTGTAACTTGAAACTTCCTTTAGTACAGTTTCTTATCTGCAATTTTTACAAGTTTAATCGTTTGCGTTATGCCATAGTTGGCAAAACAAATTATTGAACGTAGTTGGAGATGAAAAGCGCGAATAATTCAACAGCACAACCTGAAATTTTGAATTCCATAATGAAGTTTGGCACAGATTTATAATATTTTTTATCGTGGTTCTTGCACTTTTTAGCAACTATTTTGAAAGCAGTTGCAAGAACAGAAATATAGAAATTATCTTGGACATTCATGCTTCACTTGTTTTTTGTTGCATGATAGATTCGCACATGATAGAACTCTGTAATCTTTCCAACTCATCATCATTACATCCTATCTACATTTCAGGCAATTGGAAACGCAAAGACAACACGAAATGATAATAGTAGTAGATTTGGCAAATACATTCAAATTGGGTTCAGTCGTCGCTTTCATATTATTGGCGCTGATATGAGAACATATCTGTTGGAAAAGTCGAGAGTTGTGTCTCAGGTTAGTGTTGAAGTGTTTGTTATTGTGTAGTATGTACGCATAGAGTAACACTCGCAATTGATAAACTAGTTTGATTTAAAGGTACAGCCTTTGACATTAGAAAAATTAAGCAAACACGTTTCGAACAATAATGAGATGTAATCACTTAATTTAGGCTCCGGAAGAAAGAAATTATCATATTTTCTATCAGCTTTGTTCATGCGCAGAATCGCCACAATTTCGACCACTGAAGCTAAGTGAGTTTTTTACCAGTGCCATGTCTTTGTTCACAGTGTTCAGTTGTTCATGTGCTTATGAAGAGGTTGTCTGTTTGTTGTTGCGATTGTTAACGTTGTGTAATGCACAGAAATAAGAAAATATGAACAACGACATTGATGTTTATTTTGGAGTATCCACCTTGTAAATATGATTTTCGTATTAGGCAAAGAGATGCGTCTCAATCGTTATCTTGTCTTCTTCATTGTTTTGAGTGTCTGCTGCAGGCAGGCCAGTTTTGAAGCTGTGCGGAAACATTGTAATCACCGGCGCAACCAGAAATAAAAAAAAAGGGGGGAGGACAATTTTTATCATTTAGTTACCGTACCGCTACTAATGAGGTTTCATCCAGACCTATTAGTTTATATTGAAAAATAAGTGATTTGATTCCATTGTTGCGCCACAGTCAGACCGTAATTCAAAAGTTTTTTTGCCTCTGCAAGACTAGAATTGTTTTTTGTAATCACTGCACACTGATTAATACAGAAAATGAAATCGCCCACTTTTTTTCTTTTTTCTTTTCTGCAAGTGTGCAACTGATGACATGTGCAAATGAGCAGTAAGCACGGTAGATGGCTTGATGGCACACTTTTCAGGGGCAGGGCACTAATGCACTCTTTAAGTAGAAAGAATTTAACAGGGATTGATCATATGTTGTGTTCGTTTGTCTCAAGTATTGGGGGCAGTCAGTTCAATGCAATGGCAGTACAATATGGCAAGTTACCGACACAGCGGCATATGTAGTAAGCTACAACCCGGTCCAACTAAACATCGCAAAGAACTGAAACACCACGAAGGATGACAAAGGGCTTACTAAGCACCGCAAAAGAACGACAAAGGACTTCAAATTGATCTACTAAACCCTGCAAAGAACGACGAAGGACTTTGAACCATTCCGTAACAAAAAACGACAAAGGACTTTAAATTAGGGTTAGATTAGGGTTATCAAGTCTTTGCGGTGCGTTGTTTTGTACATCAATTTGAAGTCTTTGTGGTGTTTGCGGTTCTTTGCGGTGTTCAGTACATCAATTTGAAGTCCTTTGTCGTCCTTTGCGGTGTTTAGTAGGACCTGCTACAACCTATATTTATATACGAAAACTATAATTAATATGATCATTAAACAAATTATTCACCTCCCTCCGCATTTCTGGCAATTTGATGATGCTCAGGCTAAAAATATTTTAAACGGAAATACCACAGTTTAATAACTTTTTAAAATCTGCACCTTGAAAAGGGGGGGTAGTGGTTCCTCTACTCCCCTCACCTGGCTGCGCCAGTGATTGTAATACCAAAAATATGTGTTATGGTGTTTTCTTGTTTTTTTGTAACAGGAATTAGTAGCGTGTTTTTGCGCTGAAGCTTGTGTGTTCTCTCATTCTTTTCGCAAGTACTTGACTTGCACGTTTTGTTGCAACTTACATACAGCTAACGTTGGATTGTTTTACATGTTGGTCAATTAGTTTTTGCCAAGGATGAGAAGATACGTTCAATGGTAAAAACGGGTTCATGATCAACTGATGAGTACGACGTTTGTTTTATCACAATAGGTTTTGTTGGTTATATAATCAGAATTCACAATCACATTTTTTATTTTATTATCTTCAGTTTATTTCCATATTTTTGAGTCATTTAGTTATCTCCTACAAAACTGTCATTGCCAGAGTATGTCTTTTCTTGGAAGTCTGGCTTTTGTGTTTTATATCTACCTCTGCTCCTCTTTTCTCATTGTACATGCTTTCTTTGCTATAATTTCATGATTACTGCACTAATCTCGTTTTATGTTTGCATGCGTCTATTCGTTATCATTGCATTTTTTTCTTCATTCAAGATTGGCGACTATTTTTTGCGGTTTTTTCAATGCAGACATGCTTGATGCTGAACTTTCGCACGGTTTCTAGTTTTTTGCCGCAAAAACCGTGTTCAGATATCTGTAAGAAAGTTTATTTAGTTAAGCACAAGCTATGGCTTAATGATACAAAATAGTCATTTATCGTTTTGACCTCTGGCTTCCTCAATATGCTACTCACGGGACTGCGAAATATCGATATGAAATAGTAGCCGAATATGCATCACCGTCTGCAAAATCGTTTGACCTAGTACCTGCCGCAAGAAATTTCCTTGTCAAATTTGTTCGCTATTCTCATTTTTCTTGCATTACTGATTGCCGATCTGATCTCTCGCAAGACGATTTTTTTCTAAACAGTGTGCTTCCAATGTAATGTGTTAACTCTAATTCAGGTCTTGATTAGCCCTCCCACACTCTTCCACTATCTTTTGCGGAATTTTTCTTCAGCTTTTAAATTTAATTCATGACTGTGGGGCAGTGTCGTCAGCATGACCCGTTGAAGCTTCATGTTCAGTCTGCCATAATTGCTATTTTATGTTCGACTTTAATCTCAATTTTGTTACATTTTCGCGAAAATTCCTGCTTAAAGGTCGCATGTTACGCAATTTTGGCAAATTTATATTGTCAGTTTTTGTTGATTTTGTTTTCAAATTACATAACTAAATTACTTTGCATGACCTTAAATCAGGGGTGGGCAACTTTTCTAGTTGGCGGGCCGAATGTGTGAAAATGAAGTTCCTAGTGTGCCGGATTATTACAAGAATAGTATGACGTTGCGCAAAATGAATCGTTGTCACACAGTGGTGGTAGATGTTTACAGCACCCTCTGCTGTGCCTAATTTCCAGTAATCGCACTATGCTACAACGTTTGCTTTCGTGACTAACAAAAGCAATATTGTTGCATACTTTCACAAGCGCACTAAGGCAATTTTTTGTTTCATAAACTTGCACCGGCAGTTCGGTGAGAGCATAGCAATTTGCAACTGTCACGAATAAGGCTTGGGACCATAGGGTATGGTTGGATACAGTCTGCGGCCCGGTCAAAATCCCTTCATGGGCTGGACCTGGCCCACGGGCTGTATGTTGCCCATGTCTGCTGTAAATCATCGTTTTATCAAAAGCTGGTCGCTAATTTTTTTCATTTTAGTAAAAGCTAGGCTATGACGTCACAGTGGAACATGTGCTGCGAGACCACGCTGCGATGACGCAGAGTTAGCCAGCATTGCGGCGAATAGCACTTGTGAAAAGGGCAATATTTTGATTGCGTATTTTTGCTTGTTATCGTATTTTAGCACGGACGGGTCCATGGTGTGGCCGTTTCTCCCCGGAAAAGTTAAATAGAGCCTAAACTGAACATTTTCAGGGTTAAAATGTGTAGTAGTTTTGATAATTGACTAATTGCAAAACAAACAAACGGAAAAGTTGGCGTAAGTCTCGATTATACGCTGTACAAACGTAGCTGCAAATTGCAATTCATAAGACGTTAACTGAGGATTTGCGATACAACTTCGAGAAGATGGAACACCAAAAACAGAGCACCCCAGCATATAACTGTACATAAGGGGTTCTAATAAACTGTCAACCCCAAAATGTGTTGTTGTGTTCCTGCTGCTTAGATGTAGCCACTGCGTTGCTCTTTATAATTAGTTTTTCTGCGTAACTTCTCACAAATCATTTTTGTAAATTTAATTTGAACTTTTTGAGATAAAGGTCATCTTACAACATAAAGGATGCTTGGCAAGTCTGTGATCATTTTTCTTCCCGTTACGATGAAATTTTGCATGGCAGTTTTGTGCAACTACTTTTTTTTATCATTGTAATCATGTAATCACGTCTGTTTTAGGTTCCGTAATACTTTTTCAAACTTTGATAAACGCCATCATCTTATGACCTATTGTATAAACTGAGCTTTTCTCAAGTAACAATGCAAAGTATCGGTAACTCAATCACACTTACTATTGGCTTTTTTTTCATATGAAAAATCAGGAAGGTTTTCGAAATAATGTAAAACTGCTGCTTTTTGAGAAATTTGCAAGGGACAAATTAATGTTTCGATTATAACAAAAGTGTCTTCATTCTTGCTATGCATAGCCAATCCAAGCTAGACTCATTCCGGACTGTGAAGATTCTTTTTTGCATTGCTCTTCCTAAACATCTCGACTTCATCTGTTTTCTAGGTTGTTCCCTTCTTTTAGCAGGCGACTGGCCTCAAACAACGATGCCCTGTGAAAAAAATTATAACTTCTAGCCTATAACTAAGTTACCGGTAGCTTAACTAGCCCACAACGCCACAAGCCTCCATGGTAACCCACTCATTTGCAGCTGTAGGCGCGTTTCGACCTTATTATGGTCTCATCAGCGCGGCATAGCAATCTCCCAGCTTCTTAAAAAATATTCTAACCATCGCAAGAACTACAACCCTCAACTCTAAGCCTGTACTCATTCTTCTTAAGGTAAAATATTTCAAATGAAAACTTCAAAGATTTTTCAAGATTTTGGAACCATGTCGATCCTCAAAAAAAAAAAACTACTAAAGTTTTTTGTGAAACTAGAGTTCAGGTATGGGAGTGGCCAAGAAACCCCCTCATTTAAATCGGATGGAAAATCTTTGGGCAATAAGCAAGTGTAAGAAAAATGGACTGCACCACCATGCGGAAGCTTGTGGAGGCAATAATTGAAGTTTAATACCACAATGGAAAGATGCGGAGAAGTGCCAAACATTGGTGGAATCGATGCCAAATTGTGTTGATGACCTACTGAAAGCTCGTGGAGGACACATCAAATGTCAGTTCATTTTATTCGGTAATATTGAGCAGTGGTACTCATGAAATCAAATTTAAACAACATCCCAAGCAGAAAACTACAAATATATGGATAAAAATTTCAATATGGATCCTCTTGACAACAAAAACTCAGATACTGTAAGTTGTGACGTCACAAATGCAATAACATCATCACTTTTTTGACGTCGTTTTTGCCTGCATCAACTTACTTAAAATAATTTAACATCAAAATCTTTTCAAGTTGACTTTTTCAAAAGTAATATTATAATATCCTAAAAATTAACAGTGATGCAATTAACTCGAACAATACTGTAATTAGCATAATTTATTATGGTCCCTAGCACCTAAAATCTGAAGCTTTGACCTCCTAAGCAAATATAAAAATACAGGTACACATCTTTTGTATCGTAGACCTGCTGGTACTGCTATCTCAAACCTGTTTTGCTAACGCATCGCCAGTGATAAAACTTGCAGATGTTCCACTATGACGTCAACACTTTGAGCAGTTTGTAAAGGGTGTATTTTGTTGGGCTGCAACTTGGTTGTTCCTGGATCATATGGCAGAAAACTTGGAAAATATCTTAATACAGGTATAAACTCTTGAATAAGACGAAATTATTCAAATGACAAATTTCATGACATATGACCTTTAATGGATTTTTAATAAGTGACAAGGTGAAGATGCCCCCCAAATCACAGCAACTGGGTAGTTCCCGACTAAGTCTGGATTTCTTGTATGTGTAACAACGTCACCACTATCTCATAACTACTTCACGAGAATATTGAAATTCTAAATAACCCAGATTTTTCTTTCTAATGATTTCTTCCATATTTTTCAACCACCTCATTCTCCCAGCTTGTTTGCCAAGGTAACTTGAACCTGTCGTTCTGCATCTAAAAATGATTTTGCGCCTGCTCTTAGCTCCAACACGGCAGCGACTCATTTCTTGTATCCACCGGGTTATTATTAAACATTTTTACAGACTGATAGTGGCGCATGTGGCATGCATTCTGTTTTGCTAATGCAATGCATGCGTTGTTGTTGCAGATATTATAGAACAGCTTTAGAAATTGTACAACTCGAAAAGATTAAACCATGCAAAATTTGAATGTGTGTTGTGCGTTTGTCATTGGTATGTTGAAGTTGTTCAAAATCAATCAAATTCCAAACATTCTCGTTGAATCTCCCCAACATCTCACTGATGTGCGTCATACCCACAGGGTCATTTCATGTCAAATCAACCAAAAAATTTAAAATTTTAACCCTAAGTCAGCTGTCAACCCAAAGTCAGATTTTGTTAAAAGTCAGCTGATATGAAACCCTATTTAATTCTGAGCAAAATAAAATTTGTTTTACAAAAATTGAATGAGAGGTTATGAAGTTATAGCATTTTAAAAAATGGCAGTTTTTATGATCATTCAATCGTAACGTGTTGCTGTTTCTTGAGTGGTTTTAGGAAAACAGCTATGACTTTGACTACATTGGGAGTTCAACCAAAAAAGCAACTTCTGTGGATAGATACTTAGTTGCTCTCCAACTTTGACCATTTTTATGGTAAACTTTTTGTGGGGTCAAAGGTCAAATAACGCAGCAAAGGTTGTTAACCTTTCAAAATCAATGAAGCGTATCAAAATTTTAAAATGTATTAAGTTAAGTCTAGCTACTCCAATTTTTCAGGTAAGGTATCTAAGAAAGCTCTAGTCAAGAAGGCATTTTAGCTAATTGTACTGGTGATATTAACTGACATCAGCATCAAAATCAATTGTAGCAAAAATTTCAAAATTCTGGAAAAATTTTGTTCTAACATGTTGCAATGGAAAAAAATGCTTACAACAAAAACAGGCATGTAAGCAATCACCACGTGAGCCTAAGTCTATGATATAAATTTTGCATTTTTAAATGCTAAAATTAATAAGTTTAACATTACTAACCCTTAGGATGAAAGCAGATGCAAGCACACATTCTGTTAGTTTTATAAGATTATGGATGTATTCTAAGATCCTGAATCATTTTTTCTTGTTTGTTTCTAAGAACTCACATCAACATCAAAAAAGAATTAGGCACAAGCAATCATACAGGTAGCCAAACTCAAAATTATATCAGTACACATGACCCTATAAAAGCATCAACTTAACGCTTATTAATTAAATGCTTATACGGTTTAAATTCAGAACTGTTTGACCCTGGACCCTCAGCCTCAGTGCTTGCAAAAGTGTTGCCAGAGACAAAATTTGATTAGTTGTATTCAGGGTAAGTGATTTGCACAATTTGATGACAAAACTGTGCATAATCTTAATCAGCTTCTACATTGAAAATAATGTGGGGCTGCGAACTTTTTTTCCTTTCATGCAGCACCAAGTGTCAATTTATTGCTGATTTTTTTATCTTTGATGTTTAGTGATGCTTAACATTACAAGACAAATATCACGATGTTTCTAGCCTATTTTTGAAAGAATGATAAAGCCAAAAGATCTAAAAATCCTGTGGATTGAATTACAAGCTCAAGTAGCCTCAGAGTTAAGCAATTTCTAGTGCATTCAAATCTGGGTGAATTGAAATTGAAAGAAAATCACGTTTGCTTTGTGGGCGATAAATACAGTAGTTGGCATATGCTGGAGTATTTAACTTTCTATCTTGTTTGTTTGGTGTAACTTTCTATCTTAAAAGTCACACTCTAGGTAAGAGGTTTTTTAGTGGAAAGTGGGAGTAAAATCGTTATTTCAAATCAGCTGTCTCTGAAGCTGCATATCCTACTAGGTACGTGTAAGCCTAAATGTGAAGTCAAACATACCATACATTCAATTACAATAATAGTCCTATGTTTACAAAACAAATATATTAGAGAAGTTGGCTTGCGTTTTAAACAATATAAGCAATTATGTCATTTTTGCAATGATTATTGCTTTTGCAGGCATGTGACGGGTATCTAGCGACACGCGATTTTGATGCTAGTGGCTGGAGCAGGGTCGATAAGCAGTAAAATATGCTTAATGAAGGTGGTGGAAAAAACTGCTGGTCAGTTGTATAGAAACGGGGGCAATGCAAAACGCGATTATAATGCATTTTTTGTTGACTAACAGTGCTGCATCTTGATGTAGATCTGCAGTTCCCCTAAAAATATTCTTCACCGGCCATTAAAGCTGAAATGAAAGCAAGGATTTGGTTTTAACAAAGGAAAGCTTATGCCACTCTACTTTTGAGGATTCCAATACTGCAAACTTGAAGTTCTTTATTAATACTCATGATAAACCAATATTTGGTCGTACTTATATGCTGAATGTGTGTACAAAACCAGTAATATCAGCATAAATTTAGCTAGTTGAATAGAATGTTCAATATGACAAAACGTAAACTATATAGAGAATTATTGAAATGCAGAAATAAAGGTATTCTAAACTTAGGTGGTATTAAAAATTACAATCTTGTCTTTCAGCTTAACAAAGTCTATCACTAAATTTGTTATATTGGTATGTAATATCGTAATTTTTTCAATTGAACATTTTTCAATATAAAAACAACAGTTAAACAAAGAACTTTGAATAATCTTCGCATCCTCCCAAAAAGAAAAAGGCAGTGAAACATTTGACAACATAACATTAGAACATTGCAGTCATTTTCGTAAAACTCTGAAAAACCACATCTTTAATATTGCTGTGCTCTGATCGAAAACAAAAGTAGCATAATTAGTGTTTCCAGCTTGCCCCATACCAGTTGTGCTCAATAAGTTTGGTGCTTTTAAGTTAGTTTTGTATAGGCCTATACTCATAGATTGATTAATATTTATATTTTTATCCTGCGCAATCAAGAAAATGATTTAAGATCTTGGGATCCATCCATATTCTTATAAAACTAACAGAATGTGTGCTTGCATCTACTTTCATCCCAAGGGTTAGTAATGTTAAACTTATTAATTTTAGCATTTAAAAATGCAAAATTTATATCATAGACTTAGGCTCACCATTTGATTACTCACATGTCTGATTTTTTATAAGCATTTTTTTCCATTGCAACATGTTAGAACAAAATTTTACCGGAATTTTGGAAGTTTTGTCACAATTGATTTTGATGCTGATGTCAGTTAATATCACCAATGCAATTAGCTAAAATGCCTTCTCCTTGACTAGAGCTTTCTTATGATACCTTACCTGAAAAATTGGAGTAGCTAGACTTAACTTAATACATTTTAAAATTTTGATACGCTTCATTGATTTTGAAAGGTTAACAACCTTTGCTGCGTTATTTGACCTTTGACCCCACAAAAAGTTTACCATAAAAATGGTCAAAGTTGGAGAGCAACTAAGTATCTATCCACAGAAGTTTCTTTTTTGGTTGAACTCCCAATGTAGACAAAGTTATGGCTGTTTTCCTAAAACCACTCAAGAAACAGCAATGCGTTACAGTTGAGTGATCATAAAAACTGCCGTTTTTTAAAATGCTATAACTTCATAACTTCTCATTCAATTTTTGTAAAACAAATTTTATTTTGCTCAGAATTAAATAGGGTTTCATATCAGCTGACTTTTAACAAAATCTGAGACTTTGGGTTAAATGGTCTGGTTAATTTGACTTGGAATGACCCCACATCTGTGTTCCACCCTGATTATGTTTTTGCGTATGTTACGCATAGACTCTTGATTTTGATGCACTCATTTGAAGGTGTGGAGTCAATTCTGCATGCTACCGCATAGAGGCAGGTTAGTCCCATTAAGTGCTTTTTCCAACGGCACAACAAGTAAACTTGCTGGCTTTCTCCACAATGACCCTTGAAAGCTGGTTCCAAGGAGGAAAGCTGTAAATACTGATTTTTGAATGAGAATGCTATTTGGTTGTCCTTCCATCTCCAGAATAAAGTTTTAGTCTTTTATTCACAAGTAGATTCAGTTCAACAACTAGCTTGCAGATAAAACTTAAGAAAAAAAAACAGCATTTAGATTTAATGGTTTTTGGAATTTCATTTCAATTCTCATAAAAATTGATTTAAAATTTCAATTTGTCTCCCATTGTTCCAAGGCCAGGCAGAACACTGCAACCTGGGACATTTTTTGTTCCTTTTTACCAGTCTTTGGTTACGCTGGGCTGTGAAGACATAGGAAGCTTATATTAAAGAAATCCTTGGGCTATTAATTTCTTTAAAGTGCTTAGCAATGATTGGAAGTTATTTGTTTATTGACTTGTTTGTTTCAGTGGCTGCTGATCGGTTTGAATATCTTCGAACTGGAAACTGCATCGATATTGACGGAGTGGATGATAAGAAGGAATTGCAAGAAACAGTGCACGCTCTCACATTGCTCGGTGCTTACTTGCATTTTCATTTTCATGTTCAACAATTTGTTAATTTGGCTGGCACCTAATTCGTTTGTTGTCAAAGTAAATTATTTTCAGCTATACGCTGGTTTGATGGGTTGATAATTTTATACTGCATTTTGTTTCGTGACGACTGTATATTAGCTTTAAGTCTGATTACGAAACTAGATTATTTTTTATAACAAAATGCTCGGTAAATAACTGTGTAACGGCTAGACCATAAAATTGAAGAGTAAAGAGATTAATCCGGCTAAAACAGCCTGTTTCGTATTTGTGGGCTCTTGATGTATTAAAAATGTTCTCTTATTTCAAACTGCCTCAAGAACCGACAATATGCTGTGGTGATTTCACCAGCGTGATTCTTTTTTTCAGCCTGTTTATCAATCGTGAAGTTTCTTGTTCAGAATCTGATTTGTTTCAGGTGTGAGCAGCAAACACCAGTCGCTCGTGTTTCGATTGTTATCTGCGATATTGCACATGGGAAATATTGACATAGAAGATGACAGTTCAAACGATTCATGCACAATACAGGTAGCTGTACTTGTTTCAATCTGATTGTTACTCCTGATGACTGTATCTAGTGCAGTGGTTCCCAACCTGGGGGTAAATTACCCACGAGGGGTAATGTGATTCTTCGGTGGGTAATGTGACGCCACCAACACGCTAAAAATATATGCTTGAAGACGCGTTTGTTTTGCTCCTCACCGATATTTTCACGAAAACAGGACACCTGCAGACATAGGCGTAAGCAGGGGGGTGGCACGATGCCATGCCCTCCCCCCCTTTGCCTCTGTAATAAGGTGCTAAAACCTAACTTTCAGTCTACAATTTCTCAAACCAATAATGGTTGCAGCCTTCTTTCACTTATTTTAGCCAAGCTTCTGCTTTTAGACGTAAGCTGCGAAATTATTTTTGCGTTGTCCATAGTGACTGCACTCACTGCAAGCCCTTTTTCGATAAAAAGTGTGCTAAAATGAGAGTTTTTTATATGAAACTGCAAAAATTCGTTGGCGGCTAGGGGCTACACCCCCCCTAAGCCTCCAGCGACTGGAGGTTTCACCCTCAGACCTCCGGGTGTGCCCCCCCCCCCCTTTGCCAAATCTTGGGTGCGCCACTGCCTGCAGACGCGCAGATCTTTTTTTTTGCTCTTCACCGATATTTTCGTCGTATAGACCTTTCTTTTTGCACCTCACCGATTGATATAACTGAGGTAAACTTCTGTAATACTGTAGTTTTGTTGTGGGTAATTGAGGATCAGTCACATCAAAAGTGAGTAATGAAGAAAAAAAGGTTGGGAACCACTGATCTAGTGAAAACAGTGGTAATGGTTCATTTTATTTTTGTGCTAAGCAGTTCGTTGGTTTCTTACTACCCTGCTTTGACATCCTCATCTTGTCTTCATTGTTTTCATTCTCAGTAATTTTTGTTTTGAAGGATGACGACGAATCTTTAGTTGCCATGTGTGAACTACTTGGGCTTGAAGCGAAGCAAATGTTGCAATGGTTTTGCAACAAGAAAATAATTACGATGTCGGAAGTATTGATCACACCACTTACATATGAGCAGGTAGCTTTTACATTATTCACTGTCTAAGCGGTGCAACCAAGCATCTGTGTAGTTTCAACAAATGCATGATGGCCAGAGGTGTAGTGAATTGCCTGGTTCAATAAGGCTCAAATACGCTACATTATCAACTTTATTCTCGTGCTCGGTGTGTTATTTCACAATCATGGTTGCGATATTGATATTTTCGTGGGATGTTGACATCATCGTTCTTATTTCCTCCTTTCTTGTAAAACAAACCAGTGAAAACGTCCATCACTTGTGAGCAAGGTCAATAATTTACGAAGTAAAATACACGATATTATTATGTTTTACTGCATAGGCTGTCTGTGCTTGGGCGAATCTATACGTCGAGACATTGTAGTGGTGTGTAGGCTATGTTTATAAGCTCGTGATTTTTTGTTCATCACCTTGATATACTTCATAAACTCTGTGCTTGTTGCGACGGTCAAATCCCGATTACACTCTCGGGCTTTTTTATAGACACTAGACACTCCTGGCAGTATCACCATCTTCGATGCAAAACTACTAAGAGCAGCTTTGTTTTTTCCATCTGGCATTTAGAAACACTTATGAATCCTGGTTGGGGTTATCAGCATCTGACGGGCGTTGCAGATGAGTGACAAGAACTGATTCTCACAACCAGCAGCATCAGACATTATGTTTATAAATAAAATTATGTTGGTCGTCCTTGCGTGTGTTGCAGCAAAAAAATAAGCGTTTTGTGCTGTTATGTATCTGAGTTTGTATGTTAAGACAGTGTTTGGTTTTTAACTATGGCCATGATATCGAGGTTGGAGTACGATTTTCTCTGTTGTTTTGTGATTTTTGTTGTGCTTCAGGATTATTGTTTCTCTTTACTGGATTCTCGTTACACGCAGCAGATTTACGAGACCGAAAAATCGTCCCAAGACTTGGAAATTGTTCACTCCCTGTGAGCGAGTCTGGATGGTTGCATAGCGTTGCTCCCTGTTTGTTTGCTTTCTCGATAGAAGGATAAAAATCATAACAATAAATTGTGTGCATATAAATTAAAAACAATAAATTAAAAGCGAGCACTTTTTATTTATTTGGTTTCAGGCACTTTATTCGCGAGATGCTTTGGCAAAGCACATGTATTCGAAATTGTTTGAGTGGCTTGTCGTAAAAATTAACCGAGCGTTAGTGAGTTCGGTGAAGCAGCATTCATTTATAGGAGTTCTAGACATTTACGGGTGAGTTAGTATCAGGGTAGAAATGTTGAAAGTTTTTAATGGTTTTTGTAGGTTTATAAAATATTTGAATTTTGTTCATGATGAGTGTGTCTAAATGCTTTTTGCTATAATCTTGATAGAGTAAGAAATAATCTATGTTTACGTCGAATGATCTTTTTTTTGGGAGGAGGGGTTTGCTATGCCACGGTACTTATTAGTTTATTCAGAGATGTGGAGCCGGCAAAGCTCAACAGACCACGTTTACTTTTTAATTTCAACATTACGCTTAAAGAATGCTTAATATCGTTAGGCCTACGTCGCAAATTTATTAAGCATTCATGGTATTATGTCATTTTTTCAGCGCAGAATAAGGCGCTTTTGGCACGATTTTCATGTCATCTATATTGCATGCACAGTATTTGAATGTGAAGCAATTTTAAGAAAGATTGACTTTTGACTTATTCTATTCCACCGGTGTGTTGTTCACTTAACAAAGTTCTGACGCAGTTCACATTTTTATACTTAAGCAAGTTGCAGGTTCCCCATCCCTGGTCTAGTTCATTGTGTTGCAAATTCATAGACTTAATGTTGCAATTGCACAGTTAGCTTGTAGATTTGGTTAAGGGAAAAAGCATGGTTGCTATTTTTTCGTGTAGTTTTACTTAAAAAGCAAGATTTCAGATTGGAATATCGCTTATCTGCAGGTGCTGGCAAACCTGATTGGTCCATTGTTTGAAATGCGGCGGTTGTGCTTCATTGTGAATGCATTTGTTATGAAGTATTTGCACATGTTTAGTTCAAAAATGATTGTTTTTTGCTGCTTGTGTAATAATGTTGTACCTTTCGAAGATTTTTTTCTGTTGAGTGAATGAACATTGAACATAACGAGTGCTGTTTTCAACCAATCTATTGCTGCCAGACCATAGTTTTTGTTTGATCAGATTTGAAACGTTCGAGGTGAACAGTTTTGAACAATTCTGCATCAACTACGCCAATGAGAAACTGCAACAACAATTTTGCCAGGTCAGTGTCGACAATATGCTTGCTGCATCATTCAGTTCGTTTGCAAAGGTAGGCAAGCTTTGAAATTGTCAGTCACCTTGCAACATGCTTATGTACCGTATTTTCTGGACAACTGATCTGTGCTGTGACCATGATAGCAACATGAATGTATGCGTTTGCATGTAATGTGATCGCTGATGTTTCGTTGACAATACAATAGTTGGCTAGTTTGTAAATAAAACAAACGAATTGTAATGAAAAATACCTGCTTCACTCTATTGTGGAATCAGGAGCAAATAATTAATTTACAATTAAGATTAATATTATTTGACTAAAAGAAAATAGTTGAGGTTATTTTCAAATCATATTGAACTAAAACTCTCAAAAGATGGAGGCCTAAAGAGTCTATGCGAAGTGAGCTTGCGCTCTTCGAGTCAGCAGCCCCCTGGTGTATATATCAAATGCGATCGATGTAGCCGTGAATCGTACTTATCTTGTTGGATCTGTAACTTGCGCTTGGTACCGCTATGTCATTGCTCTTTGTTGTTTAGCACGTGTTTAAGTTGGAGCAGGAAGAATATGTTCGGGAGGAGATTGAATGGAAGTTTATCGACTTCTATGATAATCAACCTTGCATTGATTTGATTGAAAGCAAGTTGGGAGTGCTTGATCTTCTTAATGATGAATGCAGAGTAAGTAGGTTGATGCTGTGATGAAGCCAACCTGACATATGATTTTGTGCTCACAGCTTGCGTGATTTCCTACGACTCATCCGTTGAAATCTTCCGAATCTAACACCTATTTGTCTGACCTTTTATTTTCAAGAGCTTATCAGTGCGTGGCTCGTGCTACTATTTCAATCTTATGGCTATTTCTTTGCAAACACTTTAAGTATTTTTCAACTTCTACACAGCTAGCTCCTTGTTTTTTCCATCTGACTTCCCGCAGACGCCACATCTTGCTTTCTTTTTGATACATCTCCCTCTCATCTATTATCAAAACTATGCTCAAACCTCTCGGAATCTTTTTGTTCAGGTTTGTAAATATTCACGATTGTTTTGCTCAGCCTGGTCGTTAAAAAAACTGGCTCCTAGGTGCTGTGTCAGTGCGGGTCTGTACTCTGGTGCATATGATGCAGTTAAGACGAAGGGACAGTTGGTAAAATAATTTTGGGGGATGAAGTTTTGCAATTCCATGCCTTTTTCTTATTTTCCCGAACAAGAACACCCAATATAGTTGCTGACTTAGTGTCATGACGATTATAAAAGTTCTTTCACATTTTTTCGCTCCTCCAAAATATTTGTTCACGTTTTTGTTTGTCAATTATGCTGCAAAAATAGGCTTCACTTTTCGAAGTTGTATGCTTAAACACCGAGTGCGTGTTCTTCTGATTGAAATTACACCACAGCTCAGGCTACAAATTAAACGTCATCTATGTATGCGCTTATATATTTGTGACATGGGCCGTATGTAAATCGGTTTGCTTGCAGATGCCCAGAGGAAGCGACCAATCGTGGGCACTGAAGCTTTATGATCGACATTTGAAGAAGTCGAAACATTTTGATAAATCCAAATTATCAAGCACATCATTTTTCATTCTCCACTTTGCGGATAAAGTCAGGTAGTTTGTGTTGTTACACTCAACTTCGGGTATGACATATTGTGGAAAACTATTTTATAAAATATGGAGACAACTTTTATTAAAGTTTCATCTTCACCACAAGTGTTAATCGCATTTGTTGTGGAGTTTCATGAGTTGGTTTGACATAAATATAATGCAAATTGAGCTCAGCTGAAAGAGAGAAGCGGAGAACACGTCCTGAATTAACTTGCATTTGCCAAAGTTGGATTGAGCTCTGTTCGGATGCAAATTTTGATGATTTAGCTGCGGATAATGAAGCTGAAGCGTGGTGCGAAAAGTTGTTTTGTGTTCATCAAAGTAATAATCGACATCCTCGTGTATTATCGCAGTTAATTTTCAGATACGAAGTTGAAGGATTTCTGGAGAAGAACCGCGACACTGTGCAGGAGGAACAACTCAACATTTTGAGAGCCAGCCAGGTGACTACCCGCTGCTCTCGTTTCGAAACTTACAAGTAAACTTAAGCTGTGCGAAGATAATAATCAATATCAAGAGTTTTACGAACAGCTTAAGTTAGTGGATAAAAGTTTACTTCAGCATTTTGCTCTTCAATGGTAAGATATTGACAAAGCTCATCACGAGTGCTGAGGAACCAGTCTACATGCAAAGTTGGGGAATCTTGCTGAATGCCTTTCCTAACCGCACAACAAGTAAACTTGCTACAGTATCTTGTTCTCCGCTCTGTCTCTTAATGCTGAGCTGTGAATACCAATTATTTGTTGCGATTCGAAATCAAAACCTGAGCTTTGTACTCTAACTGCTGAGGCTCTCTCCATCATATGATCTTATCTAATCGTTAAAAAAATAGTCTGCCCCCTGACTTGATTCAAGCTGTAATCGCCTTTGGGTGAATCGAGATGGGTAACATGCGTTTTGCACACAATCCATGCTCAATCTATCACTCAGAACATCTCGTTATATCCAGGTCTCTTAAATTCAGCGTTCAGGATTAATGGTGATCGTGGCATTTTCATTGATAGCTGTTTTGATTTACTTGCGTGACTCATCCCAACTAACTTATCGTTGAATTAACGTTTCAGTTTGAGCTGGTAAGTGAATTATTTATGGATAATTCTGGTGGTAAGCCTGTGGAAACAAAAGGGGGAAGGCAGACAGGTCGCAAAATCACCCATTCGACCAACAAACCACTAGCTGGCACTCCTGGGAGAAAAAGTAAGGACACAAAGAGAACGGTTGCTAGCCAAGTAAGTGTGCTTTTTTTGTCTTCTATTTATGTTGTCGCCAAGTTCATTAATTTCACTCAATAAATGCCGCTATGGCCGTGTACGTTTTTTAACTTTTGATTTAAGGGACTGACCACAAGCATTGGTTGGCCGGCATTTGTTAGTTCTGCCCCCTCGGTCTCTATGATCTAATTAATGCTAGGTTTTCCATTTTCTGTTCCACTTCTTGATCAACTTGAATTTTCTCTAGCACCACCTCGCTTTATTATTTATAATCCAACCCAGTTCCTCTTCATCGGATCACGACTTTTAGGCGCGGACGGTTAGTCGCGAGACAGTTAGTCGCGAGCGATTAGGCGCCAGGACAGTTGGGCGCCAGCTCGATTTATATCTGCGTCATTAGGAAGAGCATATAAGTTTTAAAAAATGTAACGAGTGGCGGGGGTCATCTCCGCTGCTTAGCGCCTGGCCAACACTACTTCGAACCACGTATGAGAAACGTTGCAGAGGTGGCGAGCCGTAGGCGACGGTGTGTCCAATTTGAATAGCTCGGGAATCAAACCCCAGACCTCCCATACCGAAGGCGATGCTAATACGGAAAAAATTTGAAGCTCAATACATCGAAGTGACAAATAATTACGCTCAGAAATAACATATTTGACATTACAGAGGTTGTAAAAAGTGTTTCCCATTAACTACGTGTGTTTAAAATTACTAACAGTTTTATAAAGTAATTTTTCAGTGAATGTTTTTGCGCGTTTGACGGTTCTCACATTATCTGCAGTACAATTACATGCATCCTGATCAACGTACATAAAACGACAAATGTTGATTACGAATTTCAGAATATCAATCGACACATTGATCTCATTATCAAGTACGCAAATTTCGGCTTTTAAGCTGTAGTAGCTACGAATGTAATTTTTACTCTTACAAGGATTGCCCTGCTTGCCAGACCAATGCAGTATAACATCCATGTCCGAGTACACGAAACCATTTTCGTTAAGTTCCAGGGCTAAGCGCCGATACTTGAACATGAAAATGAAACTGAACTGTTTGCTATTATGCGGGTTCGCTCATGCTGGTGCGAAACGTACGAAAAATGCTGTAAATCATCATGCTTGCGCTAAAATGTGTTTGCGTAAGCTTCTGGTTTGTAATTCTCTTGCGTGAAGATGTGCATTAGAGACACTGCTTTGTTGTGTTAATACGCAAGTAAACGTAAAATAATGCTTTAAATATCAGGTAAATTATAATTAACATCAACAGCGGATTTTAGATTTTTAATACTTTTGTGAACAAGGGCATCATTCTTTAACTTCTATGAGAGAAATTTTTGTGGGGAGGTTTCTCACCATGCAGCAAGTTATGGGGAGGTTAAACCTCTTATGTCCCCGCAAGTCTGCGCCAGATTAAACTTTCCACCGAGCATGCGCAAAAAGTTTGATTAAGTTGAAGATGTTAAGCACAGTTGCTATTTTAAAACAAGCCGTAAGCGAAATTTTCAACAAATAATGGGTGTATGTGTGAAAATTGAAGAATGCTGCACTGCGTGATTTGTTTATCCAATTATTGTTTGAAGTGCGAAAGCGCGACTGACTCTCCGCCAAAAGAGCGCAAAAACTTCAGATTAAATTGAAGAGAAGAGTCTACATAAACATGATTAAGAGAAGAGGAAAAGTCTCCAGGCCCCCCACCAAGAAAGCACAAAAAATTAGTGTAACTTCGTGCACCGATTCAGAACCTTTGAAATCGTGCGAATAAATATCGGTAGTTAACTTTCCAGGTGTTGTGAATTTTTTTCTCAGAAGAAAAAAAGTTGACGAGCACGCTACTCTGACATTTCTTGCGCTTACACTATTGATGGGAGTTCTTCAAGTTAGTTGGTTATACACATTTCGCCAAGAGTACAGGAAAGTTTAAATGCGTAAAAAATGGCGGATAGTAAAATCAAGACTAAGAAACGTCGGCCTAAGCTTGCAAAAGATGGATTTATGTTTACTTTCTAAGTGGAGATGAGCGAAGAGGAGATGAGAAACGATTGCAACGTAAGTTATGAATGTGACAGTTCATAGCAGATTTAAAACAAATTTTTATTTCAAATCAAAGCCATTTTAATCAAATTTAGCGACATTTCACGCAAAAAATAATATTATGAATATGCAAAATCATGACGGAATTAACACAATCTAGTGTCACTAGGCAACGCAAATAAGTTTAAAAAAAAATCTTCGTTATTATCGCGTATTACGTCAAAGTATGTAACGAGTAGCGGGGCTCATCTCCGTGGCTTTGTTAGTGTATTAGCTCTTTGATTAACAAAGTTCTTTGATTAACAAACTTTGTTAGTGTATTAGAACTTTAAAATAACAAAATTCTAATACACTAACAAAGCCGCGTAGATGAGCCCCGCTACTCGTTACATACTTTGACGTAATACGCGATAATAGTGAAGATTTTTTTAAAAACTTATTTGCGTTTCCTAGTGACTCTAGAATGTGTTCATTCCGTCATGATTTTGCATATTCATAATATTATTTTTTGCGTGAAATGTCTCTATATTTGATTAAAATGGCTTTGATTTGAAATAAAAGTTTGTTTTACATCTGCTATCAACTGTCACGTTCATAACTTATGCTGCAAACGTTTCTCATCTCCACTTCGCTGCAATAAACACGAACCATTTACGGAGCTCTGCTGTATTTTTACTTTGTCAGAACTAAACCTATAAATTTTAACAACAGAAAAATTCCCCCCAAAAAACCGAAAAATTGCAGGAGTGCAGTTTAGAACGTTATGCGTAGAGACATAATTAGAGCTGGCGCATAACTGTCGTGTCGCTTAAACGTCCTTGCACCTAACCGTCCTAGCGACTAACCGTCCGCGCCTAAAAGTCGTGGACCGCTCTTCATTGTGTGCACGGATATGTTTTTTGTTTATACTATTGAAGCAGTTCAAATTTTGAACAATAAAGAAGTGTAGATATCGAGTTGTGATTGATTGTTGTTTGTAGTTTCAAGATTCTCTTTCGAATTTAATGCTCACTCTCAACTCGACCACACCTCACTATGTACGCTGCATCAAACCTAACGACTACAAGCGCAGTTTCACGTAAGCATGTTTCATATGTTGTCAAATTAGAAATCGTTATTGTACTCGCGGTGTTACGCCGGAGCGTGTAATTAGTGGCGAGATCCACCGAGCGGCTTAGCGCCTGGACAACACAGCTCCGAAGAAACATTGTAGCAGTGGTGAGCTATTAATGACGCTTTCTGATTTGACCGGCTGGAATCGAACCAAAGACCCCCGCACGGATGGCGATGTGTTATGCGCCAGCCGGCCGGGTGATGTTGTACATAGAATAATCGTGAAAATGTGTTTGTCAAAGATAGAAATTTAATGTTAACAGAATTTACTACTTATTTCTGGGCTTAATTGCAAACTTGTCTGTTCTTCTTCATCTTCCCAACAATGTCCGAAACCATTATTCATCAGAAAGGATTAAAACTCATTAAATATGATGCTTAAAGCCGCTACTAAGTGTTTCTTATCGAAATGTTCTCTTGAAAAACTCAGCAAGAATGCTTAGGTTGCTCAGATGAGAACACGATCTTGCGATAATGGAAAAGCGTTGCTTTTACTTACGAACGTGTTTAGTACACTATGCAGTGTGAACAGTGCACTGGAGATGCTCAACTTGGTTAGATAAGCTTCACTGTGCAATGCAGCAACTAGTTGATGAAAGAATTAATTGATGCAGCTGATACTTATTAATTTCTTTGTAATGTTCAGGTTTGAATCGAAACGAGCAGTGCAACAACTCCGTGCATGTGGTGTGTTGGAGACAATTCGCATCAGTGCCGCCGGATATCCGTCAAGATGGACCTACTCCGAGTTTCACGGAAGGTAGGAATGAAATTTTTGCTCGATAAGTTGGTTTGTTCTAGACACAAGCGGGTTGTTCAAGTATAAACAAGTATTGCTCGTAAACTCACTTTGCAATTTCTTCTTCTGACTGAGTACATGAGATTTTACGCAACTTTTTATTTAAATTTGCTGTTGATTGGCAGCGTTGGACTGCAAGTTTTGTTGATATTGTGCTGTATGAAACTGCCACCTCTTCTACACAAAACGTATTGACCTAGGTCTGCTAGAGGTAATATATTGGCCTTTTTTTTTCATTAAGTTTTTGTTGTTTGGGCTGGAAACACAAAAGTACCAACATTGAAATATCATTTTTGTTTCTAATCACGTGATATAGTGTTGTGTATCACGAGCAGGCACTTCTCCGCGATTCCACTGAGCAGAACATCGAGCGTGCAAGGTGGTGCAACGGTGCTAAATTACTAGCAAAACTGTGCCTACTTTACCGACTGTCTTGCTATCAAACCTGTCAGACCAACTTACTACGCTACGCAGTTATTTTCCGTATAAAGAAAAGTTTGAGCACTAAACCTACAACACCTTGCACACAGCGTTGTGATTCAACATTCAGCCTACATACATTAGCTGGTGACATCATAATTTAACTTGTGCGCCGTTGCGCTTGTCGAGCTGGCGTCGTGACTTTGTTCTAAACTTATAAGCAAAAGTGCGAAATGCGGAGAGAGTACGATACAGAAAGTATGATTCCGTGTTTTCGTACCAATTTTTTCTAAACATTGCCTATCGTAATCCCCTTGATCACCAGACACGTGTATGAGTTGTATGACATTTTTTATTTCTCTTTTGTCTTTGCTTTTGCCTTTGGAAATCTGCTTATTAACTTAGTGTTTATCTTCCTATTCGGTCATCACTGCAACAACACGACACTTTCTAGTGTATTAACTTCACGGAAATGTTAAAAAGATCGCTACATGTTTTAATGTGACAACCAAACAACAAGCATTGCTTGAACTGATTATAAATGATTTTCAAAACGTGAAAATTATTTAAAATCGAAAAATCATTGAACCTAGCGATGACGTCCAGATCAAAGTTAATGTTCGTGATCGAAAGAACTTCGTCGTAAAAAGCGGTAGACCAGGGGTAATCATTCGAAAGCAAAATTTTGAACTAATCTTTTTTTAATGGATTACCTCGTGTTTGTTCACTTGTTGACACTAGCAAGCAACTGGTTGCAGATATCGCGTGCTGATGAAAAGTAATGATATTGAGAAAGGAGATCACCGTTCCACGTGTGAGGGTGTGTTGGCCCGGCTCATCACCGAAGTGGACAGGTACCAGCTCGGCAAGACCAAGATATTTTTTCGGGCTGGCCAGGTTTGTCATTACTGTTTTACGAGTGATATTGTTCCTTCTGAAGAAGATAGTAGAAACGTATCTAACGAACCCTGACATTTGGACGCGAGATATTTTGGTGCGAACCGGGTGCGAACGCGTCATGCGTCCGAGCGCATTTTTAAGCAACTTTTTGACTATGTAAAGCATTTTTTATGGAATGCTTTTATCAGTTAATTCCAATTATTTTCAGTTTGCAACGATCTTTTCGCATGTTTTTAATTTACGTAAGTTACTTTAAGCGAATAAACTGAGAGATGCGCATTTGCGGATATGTTATAAAAACGATTGGAACCTAACAAACCCGGTGGAGATTAAAGATTAAGATTGTGCGATCGCAAGTGTTAATTTTGGCGCTAAAATAAAAGTTTAAATGGGAAACTTGAAATTGAGCATTATCGTTGCAATGTTGTCCAACGATGAAAATGCGCGAGAATAAGACAATTACAACAAAGTAATCAGTGATTAAAATCTTGCAAGAACTATTGCATCAATTTCGGAGCATGGTTGATGGAGCATATTCAAATATACATAGGTTTCCGTTAGGATGCATAGACCACTCTCAATCTAAAAAATATATAAAAGTTAGTCACTAAATGTAAAGCCGACAAAATGCATTCAAAAATGTTAATGGATTTTACAGGTATTGGCTTCCGAAAAAAAAAATAATAATAAGAAATAACGCGGGTATTTAAGAATAAGGAGCCTTGTAGGGGGAACAGAACTAAGACAATAGACAAACCACTTACTTCAAGTCTTCTTTTTAAACTTTTATCTTAGCGCCAAAATTTAACACTTGCGATCGCCCGATCTTAATTTTTAATCTCCGCGGGGTTTGTTAGGTTCCAATCGTTTTTATAACGTTTCCGCAAATGCGCATTTCTTAGTTTATTCGCTTAAAGTAACTTACGTAAATTAAAAACATGCATAACGATCTTTGCAAACTGAAAATAATTCGCATCAATCAGAAAAAGCATTTTTGAAGAAATGTTTTACATAATTAAAAAGTTGCTAAAAATGCGCTTGGACGCATGACGCGTTTCGCTTCCCAATGTCTTGCGCCCGAATGCCGTGTACCAGTGTCTCAGACCATCTTGTGAAGCATTCCCTGAAAAATACGAAGAAGTACTATATCTGCTGTAACACCTTCTTGAAAGAAAAAGCGTCTCCAACAAAACAAAATTTCCATCAATTCTGTCCGTGTCAAACCCATGTTGCACATGTATGCGCTACCGTGATTACGTCAGCAATGAAAGGTGTAAGTTTTTTGTTGTTCGAGTTGATCTCGCACAAGGATGGAAACTTGGTTATTTGCCCTTAGTCCAGTTTCGGTGTGATGAAAAGCAGGTGTCAGGTTTCAGTTTTGGTGTGGTTTTACGACTGTTAAAAAATTTTAGTTGCAGTTTTGGTTTCAGTTTTGCTTACGCATGCCTTCGGTTTTTGAGTTTCAGATAAAGTTATAGCCGAGAAAGAAATTGTACGTTGATACAGATTATATAAGTGCTTTACTTCTTAGCGTTTTGCTTTATCATAATGATACCTAATAGCTCAGATGGCCGAGTGAGAAATTTGCGTTTATTGATAATGCAGTTCCCGAACAGTTGCATTACGTCATCATAAAAAATAAAAGGAAGCTGCGCATAGATGATGTCAAGCGCTGCTTTTTGTTTTGCTCAAACACGATTTTTCAGCTTCCCCGCCTATGACGGGAAGAACTTGAAATTGCGTCATCACTATCGTTTAAGCATGCAGCAAACGTCACTCTTAACACACATTGAATGTAATTACATGATCGGTGGCTTTTATGCTACACGGTGGAACCTCTACCAATTATTGTTAAACTGAAAAAATAGAAAATATCAATTGTCATATTCTTGTGCCCTTTCATCGAAGTTGTTTGTGATACCGCTTCGTACTCCTTCATCAGTTCAAAATTTAAAGCGAAAATACTTGGTAAAGCTGTACATGTGGGCAACATAGATTGAGCTGTGATCATGAGCACTTCATGCAACGCGATATAGAAGTGATTGTTGTCGAAACGTCCACAATTACTGTGGTTTTCTTTTTCTTCCTTAAGCTGTTTTCGTCCCATATTTGCTGTATTCCGAATTTGCTAATTTACAAGTTTCTTTTGTTTACTCACTATTATTGTTGCAATGAGTCTGAAAGTGGATTATTCGCTTGCTTTCCTTATGCGTCGCTCTGATAGAAGGATTAGTCAGTTCAGTTTCGGACACTTAAGATTTTCATGGCGCCTGCTTCATGTTTTTGAGTTGCATGAAAAATAAATAACTGAAATTTTGTGTGACGAAATTAACTATTACAAACTGCTTCCCCAGTGAGGAGGTCACGGAATATATCAGTTCTGTTGTCGTCTGTACATCGCTCCTTGGTTCAAGAGATGATGCAAGTGAGTGATTATGTTGCAGGTTGCATACTTGGAGAAGCTGAGAGCTGACAAATTGAAAGTTTGCGCTGTTATGATACAGAAGAACGTCAAGTGCTGGTTGCAACAGATCAAGTACAAGCGAATGCGGGCAGCCGCCATCGCCATCCAGTGCTGCATACGAACTTATCTGGCGAGAAGGTGCGTCTACACCAGTCATTTTCAACCTTTTGGGTAGAGCGGAACGCTAATGAACATTTTGAAAAGCTGAGTATTAAGTAACCTCTAAGTAAATTGTACTATGCAAAGAATACCACTTGGTTAAAAAAATTATTTTTGTTCAGATTTATTTACAATAATAATACATTTGTTTTGGACCATGCCTAATGGTGCACCTCTGCGCATTTTATTCACAGTAAAATAGAGTGTGCATGTAATAAACATATACATTCTCGAATTTAATGTGTGCTTGCGGAGCCTCTTAACTGTAGAGGCAAAGCCCTGAGATTCCGCGGAACCCTGCTTGACAATCACTGGTCTACATACACTAGTTCACCTTTTTTCCTTGTCAATTTCGCACATGAAGTGATATTACGTGTGGTGTAGTGCGCATAAACATAACGCTATTTAAATTTTTCACCAAGCTTACTTTATACGAGCAGTAATAACAAATAAATGCGCCAAAACGATTTGAAATAAAAAAAGATGGTTGAATAATTTTAAATTCTGTTTAAATAAAATTGAAAATGGTTACTGTGTTTAATCGAAACGTCTGTTTTGAATGTTTCAATTTTTTTCGGCTCTTTTATTTGTAATTAAACGCTCAGAATTTTATCGGCCATTCTGGCGCGGTTGAACTTGTTTATTTAATATTATTAATTGATCCGATCCCTTGTGGTTACTTTGTTATAAAAATGCAGTATTTTTTGCCAACTTAATTGATGAAGTTGGTCGAGCAAGGTGCAGTGTGTGATTGTTGTTCAGATTGACTGCCTCACTACGTCGCAACCGGGCAGCAGTAAAGATCCAGACATGTTGGAGAGGACACGCTTGTCGACTTGCGTATGCTCGTGCGCGGAGAAGCGCTATACTCATCCAATCTTCAGCCCGTGCCATGTTTGCTCGTGCTCTATACAAGTCCTTGCTACAAAATGCCAAGGCAACCATCATACAGGTGCAGTTAGCTGTACGAAACTAATGCTGTAGCCGCACGAGCCAGTGTCAGCTCTCTTAATAGCCTGACGCAGTGAGTTAAGCCTAGTTTTAGGCACCGCAGTGGTTGTAAACGTAAAGTAATTGAATATAAAGTATATCAAAACGTCATTGCCATGACGGTTGTGCGCCTTGAAAGCATTTTTAGTAATATTTCCCTGATGAACTTCCTGGCAAGGAAGGTTCTGTGCAGGTTCATGAAACTTTTCTGGACAATGTTCGACCACTTTGCATTATTTCGCTTTTCACAACAAAAAAGATTGACAGTGCTTTATGGCAAGTGGGCGAATATTGAAATCATCGAAAACGGGGTCGATTTTTTGCGAGCTATTTTTGAGTTCTTCGAAGATGAAATGATATATGTTTTAGCGATATACTCGAGGTTGGCTGGCTCGTGTTCAATATGAACGAAATCGTTCCTTGATCATATATTTGCAATGTTGTGTGAGAAGGAGGAGAGCTCAACGGCAACTCAAACTACTCAAGGTCAGCACATCTGTGTTCTTCCATCTAACTTTCATCTTCACGTTCAGTCGTTTTTTCAGATTGAAGCCAGATCTGTCGATCACTTCAAGAAGCTCAACAAAGGAATGGAGAATAAAATCATGGAGTTGCAGAGGAAACTTGACCACATGGTGAGTGCAAAAGGATGGTAGCTGGCGTATTGTAGGTCACTCGAGCTGTGAACACATGAATGCTTCTGTGTATTACTTGTTAATTGCATGAGAAGAGAAAAGAGGTGTTCGGTGAGACAGAACACTTGAAAATAGATAGAGACTTCATCTTTTCAAGACTTTTCATGTGACAATCTTAACTTAAAAATTAAGCATTAACATGATAGTCCAATGGGGCAAACTAAAAGGTGGCCCATTCAATCCGACAAAGGTCAAAAAGCTATTAGCCTAGTCAGTAGTCATGGGCCCGCAGATTTGATTTCTTCAAAACTACTGCTCGCAGTCGAACCTGGCTGAGAAGAATCAAGCAAAGGTTATGACTTTTTTCGTCTGTGCGGAGCTGAACTGGGCACAAGTCATGCGCAGCGCAGAGCTCAATCTCAATAAAACAAAGTAACTTTTTCGCTTCGCTCTGCCTCAGTTTAGACCAGCCTTTACTCTAGAGGTTTGTGGCTTGGTTTTGCTCTTTATTCAAAATGTTCGGTTAGTAGCTCCATAAATAACTAACTTTACCATGCAATAGAGTGGTACAACATCTAACGATTTGTCGCTTATATTCGTGCTAAGCTCTTTTTAAAACTGACCAAAATTCCACCGATTACTGCATAGATCTATTTTAAAGTTTCTGCACTGGTCAGAAAAAAGTTAATAAACGTATTCACGCGAAAACGCAATACTTATGCAACCTGAAGATGTGATTATGTTGTGCATTATGACGTCATTACTCTGTGATGGCAATTATTAGTTAAAATGTGTCCCTAATCTTACTTTTTCGATTGACAGTGGTTTTATTTAGAAAAACCTAAGATGCGAGAAATATGAGCACTCGTTTAACCCCAGAGCAATCTAACGTAATTACTTTTTCGATTATATAATGAAGTCATTTTGACGTCATATCTCCCACCAGTCGCTTGTTATCAAACCTACTCATAAACTTCGGGTCAAGAGATTTTCACAATATGCGATAACTTTTGCAGGATTGAGTGGGTCGAGTCGACCGGCTCCGCATAGACCAGTGACAAGGTTCGGAAAAATACAGTCACAACGTTATTGGTAGAAGCAGGTGATTGCGTCCTTGTGTGATTGTTTGACAGGTTCATGAGAATCGCAATCTGACAACAAAGTCGCAGCTGGTCAATTCACTGCGAGATGAATTGGCGTTGAGCAAGAAACAGGATCACGTGATTCGTGATCTGCGCGACAAGGTGGTCGAACTGGAGGCAAAAGTGGTGGAGGTAAGGAGAGAACTGGATGATGAACGAGATGCGAAGAAGATTGCCATTGAATCGATGGAAGAAGAACAGAAGAAGAAGAACGAGGTTGGTTGAAACATTCATTGTCAAGTGCAAGGATTTGTGAAAGTGACCATCATGTTCATCCCAAATGAAAATTTTTTCTTTTTTTTTTTTATTGATGATTGGAGAAACGGTTTGTGAAACTTGCTAATTATTAAGGACTTGTGGCTGTGGTGCTGGTCTAATGGTGGTAGCAAGGATTGAGGAACAGTTTGTGATTTCTCTCTGCGTCATTAAGTTGATTGAGTATATGATTATAGTGATCTCACTTTTCAACACAGATTTTTCTTTTGGTTTCAACTGAAAAAGAAAAACTTGAGATTGAAAATAGAAGTTTGCGCAGCAAAAAGACAGAATCTGAAGAATTGGTAAAACGTGAGTGCTTGCTGCATGTGTTTGTTGATGTAACTGCAATGGAAGAATGTCCAGCGCGTCATATGTGTTCATTTCACTGTTTTGCAAATACGCGATATCAACGTAGAGTCGTAGGGACAATCATGCGTGGAAGGGGAGTAGTCACTGATCGGTGGCACAAGCTAACCAGTGAAGTCGAGTCTACTCTGTATAAGTAGCCCACTTTCGAGAGTTCAACTTCGGCCGTATCCGTGCGTTCCCTTCCTTGATGGAAACGAATGGAAGGTCCGACGGATCAGAAACTAGTAATCCTTTTGGTAGACTTTTTTTGTCGAGTGAAGTGAAGAGATTACACGTTCAATTTCTCCTCGCCAACTTTCAGCAAATTTTCGAGGAATAATGCTTTCTTCTCAACAAAACATGTGAAATCGGTGTCGAATTTTGAAAACGGAGATATACTGTTCTTGATGACGATTTTGAGATCAGAATATTTTCCCACAATTTCACATGAAAAAAATTTTTTTCTGTTAGTGTTTCCTGCCACGATAAAATGAACTGCGCGTGCGTATGTGGTGGGTCACCCTGAAGTATCAGCCCCGGGTTTAATCTACTTCTTGAATTCAACAAGTATTATGAAACATTTCATCCAATAACATCTGTGGTAGAGTCGAACCGATTCCTTCGTATCCACATTCCATGTGTCAATGTTCCTTCGTATCCACATTCAATGTTCGTGCGTATCCACATTCTTATCCGCCAGCCGGAAATAATTGATAAATATTTGTTGGAATAACGCGCAGACGAGTGAATAAAATGAAAACCATTTCAGTCGTCTTTTGAGCTCCACCAGCCAGTATGCTTGTGCATAACAAACAATTGCTCCATCACTGAACGAGCTCATTTTTACAGGAGAGTACGAGGAGTTGCTTGCTAGGCAATGCGAGCAATTAGAACATGAACTAAGCAGCGAGAGAAGCCAGCATCAAATCCGTATCAAAGATTACAACAGACTTGAACAAAGATACGAAAATTTGAAGGTTCGTTTGATTTTGATTTATTGAGCGTGTTGGACCTGTCTGATGCACAGTCCATAGCATTGCTGATACTAGTTACTTGCAGTTGTTATCATCATCCATCCAGTTTCAATTCGTTTTTTTTCCTCGTCACCGAAGGTTGCTGGTTACACCTCAACCCCTCCGTGATCGCTCTCACACCTTCCCTCCATCTCGTTCAATCTGCAGCTTCCTCGATCTTCTACGGACTTCTTCACACTCTCTTCCATTTGCCTCCTCCTTGTCATTTTTGGCCGTCCTCGCTTTCGCTGCCCATTTACTTCCAGCATTATTGCCTTCAGCATATTATCATCATCTCTTCTAATCACATGTCCATACCATCTTACTCCATTCGCCTTTGCCATTCTATACAACGTTTTCTTCAAATCCAACATGTCCATTAGCTCCTTCATATTCTTTCTATTCACTAATTTTACTCCACACATTGACCTGACCATGGCCTCTTTCAGTCCTTCTCAAAATTGCCATTTCACTCTCCCTCAAACACCATGTCTCACTTTCGTATAGCATTGCTGATCTTACGCAACTACGGTAAACCATCCCTTTCATTCTCTAAGAAAACCTTCTTCCACGTAACAACTCTTCGCATTCTCTAAATTTCATCCATCCGATCCTTCCTCTTGAGGTCATGGCAGTTTCACACCCACCACTAGCATTCAGTCTGTTTCCTAAATAACAACATCCCTTCACAGTCTCCACTTCATTGCATAATATCTCCACTGGTTGTTTGTGCCATTTCCAACATCTTCGCATCTTCTACAAACAAAATGTCATGCAGAACTGCAGGTTACCTATTTCACTTCCGTGCATCTCCCATGTACCACTTCGTACACTGAGTGCAACACACAGTGTTAGACCCAACCCTTTTCCGACATATTCCACATGGATCTATTTTGCTCAGTGAAATTTCTCCTTCTGTTCCGCTCACCCTCATGTATCTTGGTTTTTCCAACATTCACTTTCGATCCCTTGCTTTCCAATGCACTTCTTCATCTTTGGAACCTCTCCCTTTAGTCCTCCAAACTTTCACTCATCAGTACCAGATCATCCCTTTACAAAATTTTATTCATTAATCTTTCTCTTGCATGTTCTGTCACAACATCAACCACGGCAACAAATATTAGTGGTGATAGCACAGACCCTTGATACACAACAACCTGTACCCCAAATTTTTTCGATGTCCCTGATCCAACTCGAACTTTTGTCCTTGAACCCTCGTACAAACTCATCACTGCTTGCACCACGCTTCTGCCGATCCTTTCTTTCTTAATACCCATTCCATCACTTTTTTCGGTACCCTATCAACTGCCTTTTCCAAGTCCGCAAAACACATACACAGCTCTTTGTGCAACTAAACTCCTCTTGCATTCTCGTAAGAATAAACAACGCATGTGTCGTGCCCTTCTCAGACATAAAGCCTAATTGCATGTCATCTATCATTACCAATCCTCTTATTCTGTTCTCCAGCACTCTCTCCATTATCTTCATTGCATGCTCCAGTAGCTTCTTTACTCCTCTTTATGCCCCACAATTCATCACATCCCCTTTTCCGTTAAAGATTGGAACAACGACACTTGTTTTCTATTCTTCTGGCATACCTTTTCCATCAAGTACTCTCTGACAAAGCTTCTTCATTACTCCAACACCAAACTTTCCACTCGCTATTATCATATCCGTAATTATATCAGAGGGTCCAGCTGCCTTTCCCAACTTTATTTTATTCATAGCTTCCATCACCTCCTCATCAGTTACTCTTTCAACTGGTCCTTCAACCATATCTGCTTCTACCATCTGATCTCATTCATTCTCCACAATCATGATATTTTTCATGTGTTCATTCCATAATTTCCCGCGATCTTTCTCACTGACTACAAGTTTCCCATTTTTATCCTTCATGCAACCTCCATTTTCTATGTCCCTTCCCTCCTTTCTCAAGAACTTCACAAACTTGAAAGCGCCGTTTGGTTTGGTGCATAGCACAGTCATCTCTTCTTCCGCCTCTTGCTTCATGGCTTTGACAATTACTTCCTTCGTTTCATTTCTAGCCTTCCTATAACTATTTTTAGTTTCCGCTGATCGATTCGCGCACCACAGTTTAAACACTTTCTTTTTCCGATCTATTACATCCTTTACTAGCTCGTTCCAGCACCATGTATTTCCCCGACTTCCCCTCGCTTTCGTCTTTCTACACAATTCATCACAAGCCTGCAAAACTACCGTACATTCTAATATTATACTATTCTAACATTCTAATATTATTTATACTATTGCTCAAATTTTAAAACTACTTTGTACGCCGATGACAGCTTGCTGACATTGTCTCATAAAAATGTAAATTGTCTGCAATCTAATCTGAACCTTGAGCTGCACAAAATAAATGCTTGGCTGACTATAATTAACTGTCCCTAAATGTCGCCAAAAGCAATTATATTTTTTTACCAAAAAGAAAGAAAATATTACGTTACATTTAGGAAAATCTGAACTTATACAGACTGACTGTGTAAAATATCTTGGAGTACATGTAGATGTGAACCTCAGCTGGAACAGGCACATTCAACAAATTGAAAGCAAATTGTCTGCTGCTTGCGGAGCCCTGTATAAATTTTATAAGTATGTTCCCAAAAGAGCTTTGTTGTCAGTTTACTACAGTTTGGCTTATTCGCATTTACAATATGCTATTATTTGCTGGGGTAACGCTAACAAAACCTTAATAAAAAGGCTGCAAGTTAAACAAAATCGTGTAGTTAAAATATTGCGCTACAAATTTGGGAGGAAAACTAGATTTATGCCACTTCAGGATGGATTACAAATTCTAAATATTAACGGAATCTATAAACTAGCAATTGCAAAATTTATGGCTAAAGCTAACACCCTGTCTAAAGATTTCTTAAAGAGCTTTGCTGCATTAACCTCAGTCCATAAGTACTCTATCCGTAGCACTGTCTCTGATAAATTTTATGTGGAAAGAACCTCGTATGTCAAAACTAACCGATCTCTTAAAGTGTCTGGTGTCAGTGTTTGGAACAGTTTACCTAATTGCATCCGAGATAAAGCATCTACTTCCAGCTGCAAAACTTATTCAAAAAACTCTTTTTACTGCAGTCTTAATTTCTAAAGATAACTCCCTTTGCTTTTTTATGTGTAGGCCTGTAGCCTTTACCGAAATTTTTACTGTTTTGGTGTGCTGTGTTTGTTGTTCGTTGTTTTTTGTTTTATTTTAAAGAATATCCTAAATTTTCATAAACTGCTGTGCCGATGAAAAATATCCTGTCCCAGCTAATACTTTTTTATTAACTTTAAATTAAAACTTACAAAATCTTTGCTGAATTGCTCGGATTTTATATACATATCTATATATAAATAAATTTATTCTACTCTAATTTACATACACTACACAGTGTTTCATGCCACACGCAAATGCGTGGCAATCTTCAGGTGTTAACTACGAAACAAAGAAAGAACGTATAGTTATTCGCATAAGTACTTACATTTTTTACTCCAATGGTAGGATCGGGATTAGCTCTATAATCTGAGGAGTAGCGAAATAAAATAGCTTTTGCTAATAACTGACAGACTGAAGTTAAATTGGGAAAAGTATTTTACTATAGCAATCATTTGAGAAAGATTTGTGACGTAATAAATGCGGTAAACTTAATTTATCAAAGAAAAAAAAAAAGGTCGAGGAGGCGGAAAAAGCATTTGATTGGCATACGATTAAAGCAAATTAAAAAGAGTAAAGATGAATAAAATAATGACCTAACAATTATACTCGAATAGAACCAAAGGAGCAGACAAAAAAAAACATTAATAATAATTAAGAACACTGTTTTAATCTGAATTAATTTTGTGGCGACATTTATTTAGCATTTCGTCTCTCGAGTTTAACAAATTTTGGTCCATGTGTTTGTTGATCAGCAGTTTCTCCGTCAGGCACAGATTGCAGCGTTTGCTTTTGCAGAAGTTGGGGGAGACCTGGGCAATGATAGACCATGAAATCTTGAATTCTCTGTTGTTGTCCTTTAAGTTCCATATGTGCTTTGAAAGTTCTGTTTTTGTAGAATAGATTTTCTTGTTGAATGAGAATTTGTGGTTACTAAAGCGGGTTTTAAATGCAGTTTCACAGCATCCAATATAGGATTAGTGTCATTTGCCGTCTCTACTACTGCTTTGTATACGAGACATTTCTTTAAACAATTGCCATTCATTGGGCATTGATTTTTTTTTCTGCGGTTGCAAGATTTTGATGGTGTGTCTTTGGTCATGTTGGAGTCACTCATTAAAATTGCTTTGTTGTGATTTTTGATGATGGCTTCCATGTTTTGCATACAACTGTAACTGATTTTCAAGTTATTTCTGTTAAAAATTTTGTGATGTTTATTACCAATGCTTAGTGACCGAATTTAAAAAACTTTTCCAATATTAGTTTCAACGCTTGAACTGAATGGGGGATTAAACCACGTGACATTGCGTTTGCGTTTTTCTTTTTTTCATCATTGGGGGTGTAGTGTAAATAGCCTTTAAAACCGCTACTTTCCAAAGCCATAACTTGGTTTAACCTTGTTGAATTCATCTTTGTTGCACGATAATGAAGACACTCTCTTTTGAATCATTTCTGGAATTTGCGTTAAAATAGAAGGGGGCTGGTTTGAGCTGTTATGGGTGTAGAGAGGTTCGTTGTTTGGTCTGCGGAAAGGTTTGTAAATGTTCCTATCAAGATCTAATGTAATATCCAAACAATCTGTTCGGGAAAGATTGATGTTGAAAGGGATCATTAGATCACATTTATTGAAAATCTTTATCAACTTTTTTCTACATTTTTCGCTTTCTGGGCCTGACAGATTTTTCAGATAACCTAGACCATCATCTCTATGTAATCCAAAACAGTCAGAGCCGAACTGTTTTTCGAGTAGATGCAAAACGTATAAACCAATCAATTCACAAATCTCTGCACCATCATAACTATCCATTGCCACGTCAAAGTCAAATTCATCTTTCTTGATCCAAATATTACCAGATTCAGAGAGAAATGATTTTCTACAGTGTAATATAACATCAATCACGGTTTGCGGAACATAAGTTATAGATTTGGCGAATTCAATAGCTTGCAAAAGTAGGTTCTTGGCTATAGAAGGATAAAACTCGACAATATCAAATTTGATAAATTTGCACTTTTTCTTGTCCGAAATACCATTAAACCAGCTTATTACAGATTGAGTGTCTCGCCATTGCTTTAAGCATGATTTTTTTCTGATCGCGTTATTGATGTTGTCCCACATTTTTTTGCTTACTAAACCGACATATCTGACTTAGCAGGATTGATAAGTCTGCATTTGGGGTTACTTACAAAATCATCTTTATGATCTTTTAAAAACAGTTCGGCTCTGACTGTTTTGGATTACATAGAGATGATGGTCTAGGTTATCTGAAAAATCTGTCAGGCCCAGAAAGCGAAAAATGTAGAAAAAAGTTGATAAAGATTTTCAATAAATGTGATCTAATGATCCCTTTCAACATCAATCTTTCCCGAACAGATTGTTTGGATATTACATTAGATCTTGATAGGAACATTTACAAACCTTTCCGCAGACCAAACAACGAACCTCTCTACACCCATAACAGCTCAAACCAGCCCCCTTCTATTTTAACGCAAATTCCAGAAATGATTCAAAAGAGAGTGTCTTCATTATCGTGCAACAAAGATGAATTCAACAAGGTTAAACCAAGTTATGGCTTTGGAAAGTAGCGGTTTTAAAGGCTATTTACACTACACCCCCAACGATGAAAAAAAAGAAAAACGCAAACGCAATGTCACGTGGTTTAATCCCCCATTCAGTTCAAGCGTTGAAACTAATATTGGAAAAGTTTTTTTAAATTCGGTCACTAAGCATTGGTAATAAACATCACAAAATTTTTAACAGAAATAACTTGAAAATCAGTTACAGTTGTATGCAAAACATGGAAGCCATCATCAAAAATCACAACAAAGCAATTTTAATGAGTGACTCCAACATGACCAAAGACACACCATCAAAATCTTGCAACCGCAGAAAAAAAAATCAATGCCCAATGAATGGCAATTGTTTAAAGAAATGTCTCGCATACAAAGCAGTAGTAGAGACGGCAAATGACACTAATCCTATATTGGATGCTGTGAAACTGCATTTAAAACCCGCTTTAGTAACCACAAATTCTCATTCAACAAGAAAATCTATTCTACAAAAACAGAACTTTCAAAGCACATATGGAACTTAAAGGACAACAACAGAGAATTCAAGATTTCATGGTCTATCATTGCCCAGGTCTCCCCCAACTTCTGCAAAAGCAAACGCTGCAATCTGTGCCTGACGGAGAAACTGCTGATCAACAAACACAATCATGGACCAAAATTTGTTAAACTCGAGAGACGAAATGCTAAATAAATGTCGCCACAAAATTAATTCAGATTGAAACAGTGTTCTTAATTATTATTAATGTTTTTTTTTGTCTGCTCCTTTGGTTCTATTCGAGTATAATCGTTAGGTCATTATTTTATTCATCTTTACTCTTTTTAATTTGCTTTAATCGTATGCCAATCAAATGCTTTTTCCGCCTCCTCGACCTTTTTTTTTTTTCTTTGATAAATTAAGTTTACCGCATTTATTACGTCACAAATCTTTCTCAAATGATTGCTATAGTAAAATACTTTTCCCAATTTAACTTCAGTCTGTCAGTTATTAGCAAAAGCTATTTTATTTCGCTACTCCTCAGATTATAGAGCTAATCCCGATCCTACCATTGGAGTAAAAAATGTAAGTACTTATGCGAATAACTATACGTTCTTTCTTTGTTTCGTAGTTAACACCTGAAGATTGCCACGCATTTGCGTGTGGCATGAAACACTGTGTGGTGTATGTATATTAGCGTAGAATAAATTTATTTATCTACTGCTCTGACCTTTTGAACATCGAGCTCTTTCTGAAATTCAGACATCAGTTTTATTTGTATATATATCTATATATATGTGTGAGTGTTTTTTTTTTTTTTTTTTTTTTGAGGAGGAACTGACTCGGCGACCGAGTTGCCTCTCTGGCGATATTTTCATGGTCCTTCGTTTTTCCTCGTCGTGCAATTAATGGTGTATAATTTGTTTTTCATTTATCTGTTGATGCTCGGCAATAAATGACTACTACTACTACTAATAAGATTCCCACAAATCCATTGAATCAGTGTCCACTAATGCTACTACTCTTTCTTTAAATTTTTCTTTGATTTTTTTTCCTTCAACTTCCACACCTTCCATCTCACTCTTTTGCTTTTCTTGACGGACTTCTTCAATTTAAGCTCCTCCACATGAACTACCTCTAGCCTGTGTTGTAATTCCCCTGGGATAACTTTTACTTCTCGTAAATACTTTCTTTTCTTTCCAACCAGAACAAAGTCTATTTGCGTATCATTTCCGCCCAAACTTTAAGTCACCTTCCTTTTATTCTTCTTCTTGTATCACGTGTCTGCTACACACAACTCTTTCTGATCACAGAAATCTAGTAACATTCTTCCTTCAGCGTTTTTTTTCTCTATTCCATACCCTCCATGCACACCTTCCAATGCTTCCACGCATTTCCCAACATGACCATTGAAATCTCCCAATCCCAACACCAATTCATTTGCGTTTGCCATACTTCACTCACGCGCCATTTCCTCATAAAATCCCTCCTTCTCAGCATCTGGCTTTCCCCTTCGTGGTGCATACGCTTATATTATTTTCACCACCTCTTCTCCAAACACTAATCAATGGCCATGACTCTGTCACACTTTCTTCTGATCTCTACCACTTTCTCGCACAGTTCTTCTTTTACCAATATACCCACGCCTCCAGTCTTATCATCAACCCCTCCCATATCACGAAAGACTGAAGTTGTCGTATGACATTTCAATAACTTCCTTGCGTGCTTCCAGAAGATGGATTGATTCATAGAAGTGGTCAAACTGGTTAATTTGGCGATAGCTTGGTGCTTAAGAAATGTTCAAACAAAATACTGCGGTGGTTGTGCTCTTCGTCGTGTGGTTGGGCATCCTCTTCCGACGGTTTAGATGTTGACGGCGTTGATTTTAAGCCAGCGTCGGGTGTCATCATCGAGGACCAACAGACCTTGTATTCCTTTTGGTGCACGATGTAGGGGGCATGTAGAAATGATGTGGTCTGCCGTTTGCTCAGAGGCACCACACTCACAATTCGGTGAAGGAGCAGCACCCCATTTGTACATGGATGAATGGAATCGCCCTACGCCAGTCCGCAGACGATTCAGTTTTACCCAAGATGTTCTGGGCAAACCCATTCCAAGAGGCTTAGGACTGGCCCTGGAAATAAAAGCATGAAGCCTTGATGCACTTTTCAAGTACTCCATGTTCCATACATAATCCATCCATTGCGCTGCACGGATGTCTGATTCGGTCAGACTATCCAGTAGTTTCTGTGCAGCGGGTACAAACGGGCGTCTTGATTTGAGCCTTCCCTGAAGCGCATTTAGTTTCCAGACCAGCTGCTCATGTAGAATATGATCAGGGTTAAGGGTGGCACGGTTAGCCAGGGAGAGTGTTGCTCCTCGACGGCGAAGCTCAGCTGGCTGGATGCCTGCAAGGATTGGCAAGTAGTCCGTTGGAGTGGGTCGCAGACATCTAGTGACAATGCGCAAGGTGTCATTTAAAACACTGTCGATTAGCCGAGTGTGAGCACTACGACACTAAACAGATGTGCAGTACTCAGCTGTGGAGTAAACCAGGGTCAAGGCGGCTGTTCGCAATGGTTTGGCTCCTGCACCCCATCCCGAGCCTGCAAGTCGCCTCAACAGTGTGACGCGAGTGGAAAGTTGCTTGTGCAATGCCTCTAGGTGATGACGAAAAGTGAGCGACCTGTCCAGCTTTACACCAAGGTAGGTTGGAGTTGGACAGTATTGCAATAGTTTGCCGTTGTTGAAGATTTTGAGCTCACGTTTCGCCTCTCGGTTGTTCAAATGAAAGGCCGTCGTCACCGTCTTAATGTGGCTGAGCTTCAGCCTCCAAGGAGGTACGCTGAAAGTGTTGTCATGTCTTGGCTTAGAGTGCCCTCCAAAGTCTTCCAGTCTTTCGAGGTATGCATCAATGCCACGTCGTCGACATACGCATACTTCTGGGAAATTGTGGAAGGCAGATCGTATGTGTAGATGTTAAAAAGGAGCGGAGCCAAGACTGATCTCTGTGGGAGACCATTTCGCTAACGTCGTAACCTGCTTCGCTTGCTGTCACCGATGGAAAGGGTGAAATTTCTATTCCGGATAAGTTTCATAATCATTTGGACCATGTGTTTATCAGGAAGGAGTCTCAGTAGCTTACTGGTGAGGCCACGATCCCAGACAGTGTCATAAGCAGCTGTCAGATCGACAAAAACAGCACTGGCCTTCTTCTTGGTCTCAAATGAGTCCTCGATGTGTTGGGTAAGTAGAACAGTTAGGTCTACTTTGGACCTCCCCTGTCGGAACCCAGCTTGCTCCCGAGGAAGAAGCGGGTCGACAATGGGCTCGATACGGGTGTAAACGAGCTTCTCGAGGATCTTGTAGGGGACACAGCAAAGAGATGGGACGATAGCTCTTGGGGTCCTCTACAGGTTTCATTGGTTTGGGGATCGCGACAACCAACGCTCTTCTCCAGATTTTTGTAATTTTGAGGTGGTGCAAACAGGATGAAAGAAAGCTACACAGCCAGGATTTCAGGGCAGCTTCAGCATGGAGCAAAAGCTCAGGGCAGATAGAGTCTGGGCCTGGAGCTTTTCCTGGTTTCAGATGTTTGAGGGCGGCTGCGAATTCTGAGGGAGTAAAGCTTCCACAGACATTCACTGCACTAGAGGCCCTCCAAAGATCAGACACTTCTTAAGACACAAGCCGGGATGACTTGCGATCAATATCCTCGTATTTGCCGTTATTGACCAGTACTGATGCGATGGCATGGGCTGAAACTGCACAATGCCGAGGGAGAGTCGTGATCTACCAGTTAAGTTGTTTAATATGCTCCATGCTTTACGACTGGAGTGAGAAAAGTCGATGGTTTGGACTGCGTCAGACCATCGGTCTCTGCGTTTTCTGTCTAGCCTGGACAGCAGGGCAGAAGCAGCCCTGCTAGAGTCTGATCTCTCAGGCGATTGCAGGAACATCTGATAGAGGTTCTCACACTCAGCATCCCAACACGGAATGTGGTCGTTTCGTCGACCACGTGGGATATACTTTTTGGCTGCTGTGCTGATGGCATTACAGAAGTCCTGGTATGCCCGGTCCACATCAGATGTATCAGGTGGCAACAAGCTCTTAGCGAGTTGGTTGGTCAGGGCATTGTAATGGCTCCATTTGGCCTTGCGGAAGTTCCATCGCTTAACAGGCATACTCGGAACTGACAGAGTGAGCCTTGGTGGAACAATGAGCGAAGGTCGATGTCGTGACCTGGGAAACTTCTCTAAAATACGCCTGTCAGGTAAGCGACTATCAGGACCAACACTAACAAACGCCAGGTCCGGGTTGGTGCCAGTGTTCCAGCGGCCTGAGTGGAAAGTCGCCATGTCCTTTGGGTCATGGAGAGGGACAAGACCATTAAGGCTTGCCCAAGCAACAAGGCTCTCTCCATCAGCGCTGTTGCTGCTGTAGCCCCAATTCACATGCGGGCAGTTGAAATCACCCGAGTACAGGACAGGGTGTGGAAACACTGGTAGGTCGGTAGTCTGCAATGGTGTAGGTGGAGGTTTGTAAACGTTGACAAATTTATAGCCATCAACGTCTACGCATAACCACTCAGTCTCTGATGTAAATGGGGACTGATCTACTAGGATCCATTTTAGTCGCTCATGGACAAATGTAGCTAGGCCGTGTATCCTGTTTAAACAGGACCCAGCTAGTGCAAAGCCTGGAATCACAAGCTTGTCGGTAAAAGCACAGTGGGTCTCCTGTAGTAGGATGACGAGTGCCTCAAACTGCACAGCGAGATGATGAAGGACATTCATCTTGCTTGCAGTGAGGCCTTCAATGTTCAGCTGCAGGATTGCTGGCCTTCGGAACTTGTTGACGATGTGCCCTGAAGCAGAGCAAACATCGCCCCGTCCTGAATAGGACGTTTGCCGGTTAGTAGGCCTTGGCTGAGCATCGGGAAGAGTGGATACCCTTCCGGATCGGAAGACTTGGTTTCGGTCTGTCATTGTAACTTTGCAAGAGAAAAGCTTTGTACAATCACAGCCCGGGCTACATGGAAACATCTGCCATCCGGCCGTGGTTGTGCTGAGGTTCGACTAATATAAAAAAAACTTTTTAAGTGTAATATTACATGAGAGCCGCTGGTTCCATTTCATATTGAACGATTTTTTTTAAATGTTTGATAGGATGAACTTGAACTTGAAAGAGAGCAGCGTGCTTCCCCGGCAATTATGTCGGTCGATGTAAGTGTTAATTCCATCTAGCAACTTCATATTTTTAGTCTGTCGAGTTATTGGGCGTCTGCCTTCGAAGCGGTAGACTCTGGTTTGATTCCGAGTCGGGTCAAAGCAATGACTTTGAAATTGATATTCACAGCTTCCCTATGTGACGTTCAGCATTAAACGGACAGTGTGGAGAACTAGCCGGCAAGTTTACGTATTGTGCCGTTGGGAAAGGCGCTGTGCGAGATTTCCCATCTTAATGCGGTAGAGAGATGGTCGGTAACTCTTTGTAAGCGAGCTCGTTCTAGCGCGTTGATCGCTTATTTGTGATAAATGGATAAGTAAATATGCGACTAAAAAAATCGGCTTCATTGCTTTTTTTTTGCTTTGCAACGAATGTAAATGGTTAGCGTCGAATCTTATGTAACCTGGATGTGGTTCGATCAATTTCACTGACAACTTGATGTTTTCTTGTGAAGAATTGTTTTGTCAAAAATGTTTGCTTGTTTTTAAGTGTTGATGTGCAGGGAAACGGGGATGGAGATGATGATAGTCGCCGTGACGTGCTCCTCCGAATCCAACAATTGGAGGAGATGAATAAGCAGCTGGGTGGTATGGAGATGGTGCCTGCAGGTGGAGAAGAGGTGAGCATGATGATGTGGATGGCAAGGATTGGAGCAATTATTTATTTATTCTTTTCAGTTGGAGGAGACAGTGAAAGCTAATGAGAAACTCCGCATGGAAGTAGCTGGTTTACGTGACTCCATCGCCCAAAGTGCAAAATCTGATCTGGAATCAGACACTGACTTGTACAAGGTTAATGTCAAGTTGAGCATGTGGTGTAATAAAATCTGTCAGATTGCCTTGCTGTAATTTATATGCATGGTAAGGATTCTCGAGTGGCACTGCATGTTTGTGAAGCGGTAGAATTGAGTCAAACCAATCGTTGTGCTCGACTGTGTGGACGGTACAGCTCCGTGCTCAAAACAGCCTGGAGAGCAAGATGCAACTCTACTTGTGCTCTTGCGAGAAGCACTTAACGGAATTCCCACATCTAAGAGCAATTGGTCGTCAACTCGTCGAGAACGCGACCACATTGCTGCTAATGACTTGCCATCGCTGCGGTGTTGTGAGCCGAGTTGCCTGGGTAGCAAGTGAGCGTTGATATGATCAATGTGTTTATTGACAGGAGTTGCTAGATCAGATGGAGGTAATGCAGGAGGAGTTGGAATCGCGGAGGTTGGAAGTTATTCGTCTCAAGTCTGCATCCACAACTTTCAACAACCAGGTGTGAAGTAATTTGATGGATTCGAAACAAACACAATTAGTTTATGGCAAATTCTCACTGGTATTTGTTGTACTTGCGCGAGTTCATGATGCTAAACGTTGTAATTGGTAGAATTATTGTTTTTATTTGTGTCATTCTTCTATCTAGACATACTCGCTGAGGTACTCGGAAAAACGCACTTGTTTAGGAGGTGCGTTGTATTCAATTTCGATTATTTGCATCTAGTGAAAATATCCCAGCTAGTGGCATCTTCCAATAAGCGATCGCCGATCATTGGTATTTTTGAAACAGCCGGACGATTAGCGCACTTGTTAAAAACATTGCTATCGGTGCGGGAGATCTGGGTTTAAATCCCGAGTCGGTCAAATCGGACGCAGTGTCGCCAACAGCCCGCTACTGTTGCTATGTTACTTTTGAGCTGTGTTACCCAGGCGCTAAGGCACGAAAATAGACCCCGCCACTCGTTACACGCTTCGGCGTAATACCGCTAGTATAATGAAGAATCGATTTTTGAAACATGTTATCCCAGAATGCAACTCTAATGTTTGGCAAGAAGCTGCAGCACATCAAGTCGGTAATATTTTTTGTCATAACTTTCAAAAATAAAAGAAGGAATGTAATAATAAACAAACAAAACATTTTAATGACTACGACTTGCAATGGAAGCGAGTAATCTTCAAGTTACAACTGATGTAAAACCTTACAAGCACTCGTGTTGTGTGTTGCTAGTTTCAAACACAGTTTGCACGCTAATTAACGAATCTGATCCAAAACAAAGTGTCGAGTAGCATGCCAGCATGTAAGCGTCGATGTTTGTGTGCAGAGCACTATGACTGGACCTGAGTTGCTGGGTGGACGAAGTAGGATGGAAGATATCACCTTGGAAAAGTTGGACAAGAGTGACCTGAAGGCTGTGCTGGTCAAAGTCTATGATCACAACAGGTCAGATTCAGATTTTATTTATTCGCTGCCGTCACTCGCAATGACTACATCAAGCAATAACAAAGCAATGAACAGAAACAAACATACAAGTTGACATAATCACAAAAGCGAAACAAAAAATAATATTATACTGTAGATCGCAGAATGACAGCAACAAGGTGGCCGCGAAGGGACCAAGGGGTCATCGAGTCAGCAGCCACCTTGCAGATGCCAATAGAAATTCTTACATCACGTACACAATCAAGATATCAGCAACATTGGCAGACGAAGCAATTCAATTACAGATTTTCTAAAGCATGCAACACAGAGAACAAACGCAAAGCAACAAAGTAAATAAAACAAAGTAAAAAAAAGATAATAATATAGAGGAAAAATGGGAATGCAAGACAACGGCTAGTATCCCGCTAACTGAAGGACGACTCTGAGCCTCTAGCCAATAATAAATTAAGTAAAACGCAATTTAAAATTTTAATAAATAATTTTTATACTCCTTTTGAAACTTGCTAGACGAGTATTTACGCATATCAGGTGGGATTACGTTCCAAATCTTGGCACCGATAAATTTGATCGAGCGTTGTGTTCTTTTTGTTTTAAAAAAAGGAATTTTTAATTGTTCATTATTGGAGAACCTCGTAGAAAAAGAGTGGGTAACATTTGCTGGAGTAAAATAATTATCAAATACTGGCGGTAAGCTTTTCTTCCTGTGATTGTAAACAAATTTAGAAATGACATATTTAGCCAATTGTTCTAATGGCAGTATTCCAAGCTTTGAATAAAGAGGAGAAACACTTTCGCACCATGCTTTTCCAGTGATACCAGCTACAGTTCTAATTGCCTTGTTTTGAATACGATTTAATTTTAAAAGATAGGTAGGGTATGTTGTACCCCATACAGTTAAACCGTAAGTCAAATGAGTATGGACAAGGGAATAATACAACTTTAATAACGCAGTCTGAGGTAAAAAAAATTTCAGTTTGCTTAAAATACCAACTGATCTAGCTAGTTTTGCTTCAACATACTTTGCATGCTCATGGAAATTTAATTTATTGTCTAAGATCACTCCCAAGTATTTAGCCTTGTTTACTATTTTAATTTGGCCAGCAGGACAGCGTAGGTTGAGATTGACCGATGGGGATCTAAGTTTTGGAGATATTATTAACGCTTGCGATTTATTTGCATTGAGGGTAAGTTTGTTTGCTATCATCCAATTGCTAACCCCATTAAGTTCATGGTTGATTCGTTGTTCTAATAGCTCAGTCGTTGGGGCGTTAATTACCAAACACGTGTCATCTGCGAATAAGCGAGGTGTACTGTCAATAGAATTGGATAAATCATTAATATATAATAAAAAAAGTAGTGGTCCAAGCGTTGAGCCTTGAGGTACTCCTACTTCTATATTACTTAATGAAGAGTTAGCGTTATTAATACAAACAAATTGACTTCTGTTGCTCAAATAAGATTGAAAAAAGTTCTTCGCAATTCCTCGAATTCCATAATGATCCAATTTATTAAGCAGAATAGTATGATTTACTGTATCGAAAGCTTTAGCTAAATCAAGTAAAACTAACCCAGTATATAATTTATTTTCGATACTATCAAAAGTAGAGGTAGTAATGTCTAAAATGGCGTGCAAGGTAGAAAATTTAGATCTGAAACCATACTGACTTGGGGACAATACTGTATTCAAATTTAAAAAATTGATTGTTCTGGTATACACGACTTTTTCCAAAATTTTAGAAAACGTAGATAGTAAAGAAATAGGTCGATAATTTGTTAACTCAGATTTGTCACCAGATTTGTAAATAGGTACAACTTTAGCTATTTTAAGACAGCTAGGAAATAATCCATAGTCAAAACAAGCGTTGAAAAGTAACGCTAGTACAGGCGCCAAGACTTCGGCTGCAAAGATTATAAATTTCGCATTAATACCATCCGAGCCACAACTCTTATTAAGATTCATTTGGTTGATAATACGCAAAATTTCGGTTGCACAAGTAGGACGTAAAAACATAGAGGAAGAAACACGATTTTTCATATAGTTTTTGAAAGAAATGGAGTTATTGCAGTTAATATTATTGGCTAAAGTCCTGCCAACACCACAGAAATATTTATTAAAGTTTTCAGCAATATCAACTGGGTTATTTATCATAGAACCATTGACATTAATCATGTCAGGCGAGTTTGCTAGCGGTTTGTTGGGTAAAAGAGTTTTCATTATTCCCCAAAACTTACGCATATCCTGACTGGAGTTAACAATCTCGGTTTGCAAATAGAGTTTCTTTGCAAATGTTTTAATTTTAGTTAATTTATTGGAGTAGATTTTGTATAATAATTTTTGAGCATCGGAGCCATTTTTATAACAATTGATGTAGAGTTTCTGTTTGCGTCGTATAGATATAAGTATTCCTTTAGTGATCCATGGTTTATTTATTAGTTTGCTTTTTCTACGAGACGCTTTTTTTAGAGGCGCATGTTGATTAATGCACGAGCTTACAATATTAACAAAGTTGGAGAATTTCAGATCAACATCATGCGCGCTTTCAAAAACATCAATGTAAAAGTATAATTCCAGATTGTTACATAGATCAGTAGCAAAGAGATCTTTATCAAAGCGTTTTATATCTCTGTAATAGAAGGCCAGTTTTTTGCGTGGGCTACTTTTTGAATTGCTTGAATTACTTGCGACAAAACAAGCCACAGGAAAATGATCACTAAGGTCACTTAGAAATACGCATGGATATATTAAATTAGAGTAATCATTAGTAATAATATGATCAATAATTGAGCTACAGTCACCTGAGATACGGGTTGGCTTATCAATAAGCATATGAGCTCCATTACTTGAAATCATATTAAGGTAAGAAGCCGATTTTTCAGTGCTATTAGAAGGATTGACATTAATATTAATATCCCCAAGAATGTAATATTTAGACTTATATTTTTCATTAATTTGCAATAATTTATCATTGAACTTCGAAACAAAGTCATGAACATCACCCTTGGGGTGTCGATAAATAACTCCCAAAATAAAGGTTTTTGCAGAATTAGCCGTCATATCAGATATTTGCAACCAAATATCTTCACAATCGGACTTAAGTTCATTTTTATCTAAGATCTTTACAATGAAATCGTTTGAGACAAGGACTCCTACACCACCAGCATTACTTCTTGAATCCGAATGTAAGATAGGTTGGTACCCAGCGAGAGAAATGATAGTCAGTGGTGAATTTTGTATTTTGGTTTCTGTTAGACAAATAATATCAGGTAAATATTCGAAACTTTGCAAAAGATCGTGATTCAAGGCATCTATGTTTTTATAGACTGATCTGATGTTTACATGTAAAAGGAAAAGACGCTTTTTCTGTGCTGAAACTGGGAGGGCGTTGTTAGCCTCAAGCACTCGGCAAGATTTCAAGTTACTCGTTATCGAATTGTGCAAAGAAAGATTTAAATCAAACTGATTAGTTGCAATTTGCGTCGAGTCACTAATAGCATTTTGAGATGTTGGACTCGAGGCCCAGTCGTCATCCTCGTGATGCGACAAACCGCTGACATACATTAAACGTTTTCCTCTAAAAAAAGAAAAAAGAAATTGGGGTTCGAATCTCCGTAGGCAAAAACTATGATCGAAGAAACAAAAAGTCTAGCTGTGTAGCTGGTTAAAAGGCAGCGAAGCCGCGAACAGCAAAGAAGTACGTGACCAAGTACGTATTAAACGTGATAACACATATAGGCAAACAAATACTCTAGTAACAAAACTCTTAATAACAAAAAGGTTTACAATAACTCAAGTAGAACAGAACATACTGTAGTAGTAAAACGAAAATAGATTCATGGAATAAATATACGATTGTTTATATACAAATGATACTGACCGTTTTCAGCTTTCCAATAAGTTTTTTTGTTTTGACTTCTCGCTTCTTTGAAATGCGGTATCAATGCTTTTTTTTGATTTTGAAATAATTTGGGAAGATGGTCAGTTACAAACACCGGACTTGAATCGTTGGCATTAGAACTCCTGGCGGTATTATAATTTTTCAAATTTTTTAAGGAAGAATATATCTTTTGTTTGTCCATATTGGTCGCCATCTTAATAATGATTGGTCTTATTTTACCTGTTCGATGAGGTCCCTGGGGTAAACGGTGGATGTCATCAAGATTAACTGTAGAAGGGTCAAGTTTTAAACCTTCACGCAAGAAATTATCAAAAACTATCCTTGTTTTTTCTCTGGTTTCCCATGCGTTATCTTTTTCTGGAAGTCCATGAATAAGAATGTTAAGTCTTTTTTCATAAGCTTCACGCATTAGTTGATCCGCGTTGATTGACTCAACAAAGTTATTGAATTTAGCCTCTAAAGCCTCTAAATGTGGCTTAGAAACAGCCGTTGACAGAGCACTTTCGAATTCCTGACACTTCTTTTCGAGCTTTTGTTCGACTAAGTTTAGCCTTTCATTGAAATTTTCAAGTTTAGTTTCAATGTTATAGAGCCTGACAGTCAGTTTGTCCAATGTCACAAGGATTTTATCTAGTTTAGCTTGAACTGACATTTTTTAAATTGACTTCGAAGAATTTTTTTTAGCACCAGCTTTGCAGTCGCAACTTCGCTTGCCTCTCACTAAAAAGCACGTCCGTTCATCAGCGCGTTCTGACTCGGAAGATCAAACATTGATGAGCAGCTGCAGCTGCAGTTCTGACTCGGAAGATCAAACATTGATGAGCAGCTGCAGCTGCAGGTCAGCTGCGGGATTGCCCTTATCACACTTTCATCAATGTTTGATCTTCTTGTCTGCATTGAACCCAACACATAGCATCAACTTTCTGTGTTTTATTTGACGTCGAAATTTTTCTGTTCAGAATCTTGGAAGCGGAACTAGAAGCGGAAATACGAAACCACGAGTTGGAATCGATCCAATTTCAAGAGAAGATTGATGAAATGGACAAAAAAAATATTGTAGTGAGTGATCGCACTCTTGTTTATCTACACAAGAATAACATCATATTAGGTGCCTATTCTCAACAAAATGGAGGAAACTCTATTCGTGTAACCACTGTTCCACTTTCACGCTAATATATTGTGATGAGAGTAAGATGTGTGTGTGATGGGTTGTGTTAGTTAATGATTGATATTGAACAGAACGCTCCATCGGATGTGTCAGATGTTCAGTTTGAATTGACTCGCTTGTCCTCGGAGAACATGGAACTCCTCTCCAAGATGGAATCCATGGATAAACTGAACAAAAAACTTAAGCGACAACTCAAAGTCTACAGCAGGAAATTCAACATGGCTGAAGGTTGGTCACAATGCGAAACAACTAGGTTGATAAATCTTGTGGCGAATCAAAACAAGGCCAGGTGTATTTTTTTGAATAATAATTCGATTTTTTTCGCATCACTCTTGTTTCTATAGGTCCTTCAGGTTTAGCTCCTCATGATACTTCGAACTTGGTGAATCCATCGCCAGTGGATGACGCATCGTCTCTGCCCGTCCTCAGACACAAGGAATCATCTGCATCGATGGGAATGTTACAGTACAAAGCAGGAGATGAAGCGAAAATTATTCAGAGTTTGATCATTGGTAAGTTGACTCTTCAGGTGCGGTGCGGTCACAGTGTCATTGCATTCCACTGATTTGCGGTCACACTGCCATTGGACTCCACTGATATCATGACGAGCACGTGTTTGTGCTATTCGTCAGCAAACACGCCGAGGTTGTGGGGGAATAGTCTGGAACAGGTTGTTGATTTTCTTGGCTGGTCAAAATATTTCAGTTCAAGCGACAACTTTAATGTTTTCACTACAAGAAAGAATCTCGCCAGCCTTGCTCTGCACAGGCGCACGCATTTCAGACTAAGTAATGTGTGTGAGCATTGCATTTTAGCTTCATAAGAAATAAAATTGAGAGGGTAAGGGAGCGCTTTTCATACCATGGGTCGCGACTCGAATGTGGGTCGCTGACAGAAGTATAGGGCTCAACTACAATGCTTAATGCTTATCTTTGATTCATAGATAGACATGTTTTTACAACTTGCGAGTATGTGTTCTTGAAAGTTCGACAATAATAATGTGTCTCACGTCACCTGACGCTGGTAGGGTTGTTTGTGACCATTACAATATGTCATAATAATCGTTGTGTTTTATTGTCAATTTTGTCTTGGCTCGTGTGGAAATTCATTGAGTAATCAAGGGAGGGTAAAGCGAAAAATAATTGTTTGAGTAAAAGTACCTAAAAATAAAACTAGCTCCACGTTCTACACAAAATTTTTGAAATTAAGGAGATAACTGCTATTGAGGTAATCATTAACTTCATGTCAATACTTGACTTGAAGTGTGCTGCAATGACGTCATTATGATCTTGTTTCCTGTTCATTTGCAAGTACAAAATTGTTCTATTTCCAAGTGATTTCTATTCTGAAGCAAATCAATAAGCCACGTTTTACAAACTTGTTGCGGTAAAAAGAATGTTTTTTTAAGCATTTAATTTGTTAAATTTTTTTTTGTATTTACATGTATGCTCAATTTAGGTGGGTCGCAACCATTCTTGCAGAAAATGTTTTTAAACGAATATTTGGGTCGCACAAGAAAAGGGTTGAGAAACACTGCGTTAAAGGGGGGGTGTAACGAAAAACGAAAATTTTCATGTTTTTGGTGTAAAATGAAGGAATTTTTTGTCTCTACAAAATGCAACCATTTTGACAAAAATATTCCAACTACTTTTTGAGATATTGAGCTTTGAAAAAACAGCCGATTTTCGTAGTAAAAAATATTTTTTAACTCAGATTAGGCTACTATGACGTAACAATGTCAATTGAGACGTTGAATTCATTGAGAAATTGCCTATTCACCATTGATGAATTTCTGTCAAAAGACGCGTACCCTTTTAAACAAGGTTTGTGCAAATCCGCACTTATCGAAGGCGATCTTTTGTTGAAGATGTGCTGATAAGGCAAATTTTGTCAAAGTGATTTATGTGACTGCAACAGTGTTGATTTGAATTTGAGTTGTGACAGCGAAATACGAAGTTATGTGACTGCAACAGTGTTGATTTGAGATTGAGTTGTGACAGCGAAATACGAAGTTGAAAAATGATTGCAAGCTGTGAGGAAAGTCAATTTAGTTGATTGGCAATGGTGCATTTGAATGTTTTAAATTTCTGAAAGATAATTTCTGATAATTTTTCCTATATCATACTCAGCATCGATTTCGCTCAAATCGCCCATTGTGTAGGCTATCCCGAGATCTGTATAAGTTGCTTGAGGCTGCAGCACTCTAAATTAGTCTCTGAAAGTTTAAAACTAACGACTGAGTTAAGTTTTTATGTCCTTCCTGTACTCAAAATAACAAACTTAAGGTCAAAATTTTAGAATCCGTATGGCATATTTTGATCCTCTTACAAGGCCTGTTCTTATTGAACTACTACAAAAATCGAGGGAGATTCAAGGATATTTTCTCTTGCTGCCTGAGGTGCGGCTAACTGGAGCGAAGGCTCTGGTCCAGTCATAAAAAAGTACCGTATTCACAATTTCCCTGTGCGAGTTCAAAACAGTGGGAAGCTTTCATCCTTACGTAATAGATATGCGGCAGCTGGCATTGATGCAAAAATCGCGTAACTTTGCCAGTTTGGCCACTTTGTTCTTTAATGGTGGAGGTGTATTTTACCGAAGTGCTGCCTACCTAAGTATAGCCTTTTTGTGATAGAAGACATCGAAATAGAAGAGAAGATAAGAATGGGTAAAATTAACTGGTCTTACTACACTTCAGCATTTCTCATGGTTTACCAATCAAAAAATCTAAATATGTAAATTTTGAAATTCACAGTGGAACCCCGGTTGGCGACCACCTCTATAAGGAGACCACCGAGTAAGCTATAACCACTGCAAGGACTCAGTGGCGTACGCACGGGGGGTCAACCCCCCCCCCCCCCATTGACGATTGAAAAAAATTAAAACCTCTCTTTTTGGAACGATCAGCCTTTTTTCATTCAGAGATTGCCGAAATTGCTATCAATTATCATGTTTTTCTGTGCTATCCAACTTGCTTATATAATCGAAAACTTTCATTGTGATGCAATAATACCGGTAGTCAAACTTTTCTGGTGCGTTGCGCTTGACGTTGATGATTGACTATTGCAGAAAAAGTAAAACCTTTCTTTCGTGAGATGATGAACCGACTTTTCTTTGTGCCGGCGGAGCTCGTCGAAATCGCTGTCATGTTTTCTGTTCTATCTAGCTTTCTAATTTAATTTCAAGAAATTATAATTATGATGCGATGCAACAATACCAGTATTCCAACTTTTCTGATGTGTTTTGCTTGAACTGCATTTTTGACATTGGTGCTGTTGTGAAGCAATTAGTAAGTAGGAGTTTCCTTAAATACGGTCTATCTGCAGTAGCTATGGCTGCACACAAAATTTTTTTTTAAATCCAACCAAATCTTCACTGTAGGCTACTCGTTTCATTAAACTCACTGTAGTACTGAAGTGTGGTAGCGAGTGGCAGGGCCCGACCCCACGGCTTAATGCCTGTTCAACGCAGCTCCAAAGAAATGTCACAGCGATGGCGACTGTGGCGAGCCATTAGCTACACCGTGTCTGATTTGACGGCCTGGGAATTGAACCTCAGACCTTCCACATCGATGGCGACATCGTTAACACTGCGCTATAACCGGCCGGTTTGTTGAAAAATTATTAAAATATAAAAATTTAAATTAACACCGCCCTATAAGTGCTAAAAATAAAATAAAAATACTGCCAAGGAGGACCAGACCAACGAAAAATTTAAAGAGGCCCAGGGGCGGAACGGGGGGAAGGGGGTTGGAAAAATTGATTTTACTCACCGAAACTGTCTCAGGAGCTGGAGTGCTCTGTTTCCCAGACACCCCGACTATGTGTTTGAGAGTATCTGATGATATCGACGCTGTGATTTTGGTGAAAAATGCTTAGATATCAACGCTGTTTTTGATCTCAATCGCGTGATTAGAGAGATTCCTCTCACGCGTGATTTATTTTAGTTTAAAAATGCTTCAGTAGGGAGGGCAGTTTGTTCTCATGCTTCACTATATTCACTTCAGGACAGGGGAAACTGCCCCCATCATAATGAGTCCATATTACATGGTTATATCAAGGTTGGTTCTTAAAAAATATTTTTCTGGAGGAAGCAACTGCCTGTTTCGCCCTTCTGGCTACACCCTGTTTGTGACGTTGTGAAAGTTAGCCTACTTTAGTCAGTCAACCTTCCTATGACCCCAAAATGAGGTCAACTAAAATTTTTTCAGTAATTTTTTAACCACACATTGACAACTTGTGTTTCTGTGCAACCTTTTCGCTCCTTAAATGAAGCACAAAGAATCAAGCAAAAGTGTGAATGAAATATCTAAATTGTTTCCTTCTTTATGGTATTATATAACTTAATCATGGTAGCTGCAATTGCGCAATATATTAGACTAGAAACATTACAATCCAATGCACTTTAATACCTCTGAACTGCTGTAATTGTAGTATCTTAATCATCACGATGTGACGTCACTGAACTCCCCCATTGAAAAATCCTGCGTATGCCACTGCATGACTGCATTGCTGTGTTGGTACATGCTGTGATCTGAGTGCCTGCTGGTTCAATCAAATACAAGCAGTAAATGCACGTGTGCGCGACACACACAAACAATGCTAAGCATGCGTGTGAGCGTGCACATGCAATTTTGTTGTGCCAGATTCCAATTGGTTACGTCGCAGTAGCCTGAACTGACGTCAGACGATTTTTCCTGTAGTAAAAGATTATGGGCTAAAAATTGGGTATAAAATGGCCCATAAAATGAAAGCAGGTGGTTATTTTGTTGAAATTTTTGCGTAAAGTGCTTGTCAGCACAGTTCACTTGCATAAGCTGTCGAAAAAAGGCAATGTCAATTTCTTTTACACCTCCCTTTTAGGGACAAGCAAAGAGTCATTACTGTCTAGAATGAGTCTAGCCTAGATATCAACTGTTTTCATTCAAGTTTATCAAAAATAAGATAACTTTCATTTTGCAATCCAAAACGTCCCCAATCTGTGATACAATACGCAACCTCAAAATTTCCTCGTAATGTTTTTAAAATAGCAATCCTAAAGCATCTAATCTAAGTAATTGAAAGAGTTGCCAGGCATGAAATATCACAACAGCAAAACTTTGATTGAAATCAGACTCATTTAAAAATAAAGAGAACAGTCAGTTTTGTCAATTTGTGATGCGCGATTTATTGCTGAGCGGATAGTAAAAAATTTTGCGCAACACTTTTGAGAAAACTGGCGAAACAAGCGAGTGTTGCATGGAACATGGTTTGAGAATCGCTGATCAAGAACTTTCTGCTTTCATGTTTACTACGTCTTAAAACTGTGCTGATTATGCGATAACTTTCTCTTTTTTTTTCATCCAAACCTAGTTGTTTCTTTATTACGTGAACTAGTGTTAAAGCATCTCAACTAAGAAGCAAATAACACCAGATGGCAGTTGCAAGCAACTACTAATGGCTTCTCGTTAAAACTTTCTAGGGGCCCAAACATCCATTTGGGTCATGCCATTATGCAACACAATTACATTGTAAGTTTGAAAACTTTAGCTTTCTATGTTTAGTTGCTATGAACTGTCGTAAACTTGATAGATTTTTTGACCTTCACCCCTAATCACGTGAGCTAAACCACAATGACATGCTTGCCCTGAAAATTTAAAGTTCCTAGCTGCTTTGGTTTAGTGTTTATAAGCTTTTGTAAAAATGAAAAGCTTTTTGACCTTTGACCCCAAACCACGTAACTTAAAGTGTCCAATCATTAAACACTGCAACGCCACATGATGACACGCTTGTATTTAAAATTTCGAAACTCTAGCTTGTTTAGTTTAGTTTTCATAAGCTTTTGTAAAATTGACAAGTTTTTTGACCTTTGACCTCAAGTCACGTGATCTGGTGTACCCAATCATTGTACAAAATAAGATCACACTATAACACACCTACACCAAAGGTTTGAAGTTTCTATCAACATTTGTTTAAATTTTATAAGGTTTCATAAACTTTATCAGCTTTTTTACCTTTCACTCCAAGTCACGTGACCTAATTTGCCCATTCACCAAATACAGTAAGACTGCATTATAACACACCCATACAGAAGATTTCAAGTTCCTATTTTCGTTTAGCTTTTATGAAGTCTTATAAATTTTATCAGTTTTTTTACCTTTGACTCCGAGTCACATGACATAGAGCGTTTACAGTTGGTACAGAGCAAGAACATTATTAGGCACACCAACCCTGAAAATTTCAAGCTTTTATCTGTTTTTCATTAATAGTTATAAGCCAAACAACATATTTGCTCATTTGACCTTTAACTCCAAGTTACGTCACATGAAGATGATTATTGTGGATGTTTTTCTTACCCTCATTGAGATGCATCTCCTCCATAAATTTGAAGGTCCTACCTGTTGCCATTCACAAGCTATTAGCTTTTGGGAAGATTTTTAAATTTAATTGACTTTTGACCTTTAACCTCTTCACCGCCACCCCCTTAAAGTTGTTAGACAAGTTCGCATTGAGATCTATCATCACTGAAAATTTCAAGTCTCTAGCATCAGCGGTTCAAAAACCTTAGGCTGCACAAAAAGCTGCTGAGATCTGTTCCTTTAATTTTTGACCCCAAGTTATGTGACGTGAAGATAATTATTGTGCATATTTTTGTTCCCCACATTAATATGCAATGCATGTACTCTAAAATGTTGTAGGTCTTAGCTATTGCCATTCAAAAGTTATGGGTGTTTGAAAAAATTCGTTTTCTGACATTTGACCTTTAACCCGTTGATTGCCACCCCCAAAAGTTGTTAAACATGTTGACATTGAGATCTACCGTCTCTGAAAAATTAAAGTCTCTAGCATCAACGGTTCAAAAGCCTTATGCCCGGTTCACACTAGTGCGGAAAGCGGAAAATTTTTTCGCATGCGAACTTGTTCACAATGGCAGCGCAAATTTATGTCATTTTTTCCACGTAAAAAAAACTGGCCTTCGACGGAAGAAAACGAAGTTGAACTAGATGGCAGTTGCAAGCAACTAGTAATGGCTTCTCGTTGGAACTTTCTGGAAACCCAAACATCAATAGGGTAATTTATTAGGTTTTGTGAACTTTCTTAGGTTTTTGTCATTTGGCACCAAGTCACGTGACCTGATTTGCCCATTCACCTAGCACAATGAGACCATAATGTAACAAACCCATACTGAAGACTTCAAGTTTCTATCTATCATTGGTCAGATTTTATGAGGTTTGGTAAATTTTACGATTTTTTTACTTTTGACCCTGAGTCACATGACATGGAGCGTTTATAGTTGGTACAGAGCAAGTTCCTGGTAAGGCACACTAACCCTGAAAATTCCAAGTTTCTATCTGTTTCTATTCAATAGTTATAAGCCAACAACTTATTTGCTTATTTAATCTTTGACCCTAAGTCACGTCACATAAAGATATCACTGTGAATATTTTTTTTTTACCCTCATTGAGATGCATATTCTTGATAGGTCCTACTTATTGCCATTCATAAGTTATTAGCGTTAGGGAAGATTTATTTCCAGTTTCTTGAATTGATTTTTGACCTTTAACTTCTAGACGGCCACCCCTCCAAAAGTTGTCGGACACAAGTTCACATTGAGGTCTATCATTCTTGAAAATTTTAAGTCTCTAGCATCAGCGGTTCAAAAGCCTTGGCTGTACAAAACACTCCTAGAGGTTTGTTTATTTGATCTTTGACCCCCAATCACGCAATGTGAAGATAATTATTGTGCATATTTTTGTTTCCCACATTGTTATGCATATACTCTCAAAATTTGAAGGTCCTACCTGCTGTCATTCAAAAGTTGTTAGGTTATAAATTTCGTTTTTTGACCTTTGACCTTTATTCTCTTGACCGCCACCCCCCAAAAAATTGTTAGACACAAGTTCACATTAAAATCCACCATCCCTAAAATTTTCAAGTCTCTAGCATCAGCGGCAAAAGCCATAGGCTGCACAAAATTGGTAAATTTTATCTGTGGGATAAAGTTAGGGTGACCAAGGTGTAGACGTAGGTGGAACACGCGTTTGAACTGTAGGTCACTTTTGAATTGGAACAGCCGTTCAGCAGCTACAGCTTTTGTAAGTGTCAAGTAGTGCGGAAATGGCCAAGTAAAAATAATATGGCTTCTTTTTCGGGAAGCCATAATGAATAGCAACAAAAAGAGATGCAATCAACACAGCATACGGGTAGGAATCCAACCGATACTCTGATTATACAAAGATTGTTTGATGTCCAATTGTGGCAATAGATCTTTCGAGGAGAGCTGGCGATAACGTGACGGTCTTATAAATTGTCGGTGTTTGTAAGTTGATCATCAGCAAAACACCTGCTGAGATCTTCTATTAAATCCTAAACCAGTTAAAGCAGTATTGTTTTTAGGCAACTTCTTAGTACCAGAATACTTTCATGGTTTGCGGGATCACACAGACAACGGGGAAAAGTTTTAAGCAAGCTGTTTCAAAATTTCTTCCGTCTCTGATGCTTATCCCACCTCTTTCCATAATTTTACCATAAAATGTCCGCTAACGCGTAAAGAATCACAACTGCTTCTTCATAGTCGCGTTCAAGTTATCGCGAAATTTAATTTTATTTAAAAATTAAATTTTGGGATAACTCGAATGCAATCACTTCGGTACTTTTTGATTGACATACGTTTAAGTTGGTGGTATGTTGCAACTTTGCAGTATTTGCTCAATAATTTCGGAGCAAGTATGAAGCGCAGGCGAATTTTTTTCATCAATAATGTAGAAAGTTAACAGTTTTTAAATAAATAAGAAAACAAACACACTATGCCAATGGAGTGGTAAGCATTAACCTGACGCAACTTTTAAGACCAAAACGATTTTTCCACGACGAGTACTTTCTGATTTATTTACAGACAATGTTAAGAAAAATGACGTCATTTTTACCTTGATGTGTGGTATCTAAACCTAACTTTTTTAAATTTGTTTATTTTGTTGTTTTTATGCAAAATGGTAATTTTTTTGAATAATCTCCTGTTACTTGAAAACTTCGATCTTACCTACTGTGTGAGACGATCGGTTGTGATTTTTACAGACTTCAAACCTCGTGGCGTGGCGGTGGGGATGATCCCTGGTCTGCCCGCTTTTCTTTTGTTAAAATTACTCCGCTTTGCTGATTATTCGAACGATGATAAAATGATCAAGCAACTTCTTCAGCATATCATCAATGGAATCAAAAAAGTAGAAAAGGTAGGGTAAGAAATAGCCAAGGTTTTTGATCTGAATACGCGAACTTGCATCAACGATCATCGCAACAAAATTATGCGTTTGTAGAGTAAACGCAATTCCAATAACCATGCATGAAACATTGTTAAGTATGACTTTGCCACTTCAGTTAACAACATATTCAGACCTTCCATCATTCTTGTTTACTTGACCGATGGTCAGAGAATCCATCTGTGCTAAAATTCGTTTTGCATTCATATCTTTGGTTTGTTGTATAATTTGCATCAAACTTTTGGATGTGTGAATTGCAGAAACACTGCAAAGATTTCGAGTTGATTTCATTTTGGCTTGCAAATACTTGTCGTTTCCTTCACAACATGAAGCAATACAGCGGAGAGGAGGTAGGATTTATTACTGTATATTCAGTTGCATAGATATCCTCCTATCACGAGAAAGCGATCCAAACGCTATACGAGCTCGCTTAGGAGTTGCCGGCCATCTGTCTACCACACCAAGATGGGTAAGTGCCCTTTCCAACGGCACAACAAGTAAACTTGCCGGCTTGTTCTCTACACTGTCCCTTTAATGCTGAGCGTCACGCAGGGAAGCTGTGAATACCGATTTTAAATTCGTTGGTTTGACCAGACTCGGAATTAAGCCGAACCCACAGCTCCTGAGACAGATGGTTTATCCATTCAGCCATCCGAGGTAGAAATGAGATGATTCACTTTCATCTTTGTTCCTCCTTTAGGTGCGGTTACCGGTACGCGGCAGACGACAACGCGATTCTATTACTGTTAACGCGCGAATATCGCCATATAAATTTTGCCAGCCTGCGTTAAGCAAGCTGATTGTTCAATAATGACGTTACGTTTCCGTCGTTAAGGTATCTCAAACATTTTATGATAGCGGGCGATGAAGCGATGTAAAATTGTACAGGAACAGTTTTCGTGGTTTTTGTGGCATTATTGTGCCAAAATTCAGCGTCAAAATGAAATGAATTAGAAAATTCGGTGATCGCGTTGTCTCCTGCCGCGTATCGGTAATTGCACTTTTGGTTGGTTTTTATGTAAAGGTTGATTTGAAATTTGCTTATGTATGTGTTGACAGGAATTTACGCATGATTGCACAGACGCACAGAAGTCACAATCACTGCGCAATTTTGATCTGGCAGAATACCGACCTGTGTTCAGTGATATCGCTACTTCCTTGTTCCAGCGTCTTGTATTCATCATCGCACAAAATATCAAGGCCATGATTGGTGAGTTTTGTGGCGTGTAAGGATCAAATAAAGTTGTTTGTTTATATTAATTCATAAATGTAGCTAATCAAATAATATTGTCAACGTGATTAACATTTGACATCATAAATTGATGTGTGAATCGGGATAGTTTCACGATTTGTTGTGTGAATCGTGTTGACATCGTGGTTTGTTTGTGTGAATCGAATTGACATCATGATTTGTTTGTGTGAATGTGACATCATGATTTGTTTGTGTGAATCGTGATGACATTATGATATGTTTGTGTGAATCGTGATGACATCATGATTAGTTCGTACGAATCGTGATGGTTTCATGATTTGTTGGTGTGAATCGTGATGACATCGTGATTTGTTTGTGTGAATCGTGATGATTTCATGATTTGATTGTGTGGATCGTGATGACATCATCATTTGTGTGTGTGAATCGTGATAGTTTTATGACAAAGTTTTTCAAACACTCGGCTTATGTTGGAAGAATTTTGATGAAGTAACAATGAGACGGCCGAATGCCTAAGACATGATAGACTCGGAGTTTGATCCCGAGTTTGGTCAACCAAAGTCTCTTCTGGACTTTTATTACCAGAGAGAAGACAGTGTGTTGAACAAGCCTGCAGGAAAATGTTGTGCCCTAGAAAAGGTACTTAACGGGCTTCTGAGTGATAAACAGGGCTTCTTCTATCGCTTCTGTTGTTGTTTTGCCGAAAAAGCGGATGATTAAATAAAAACAAACAAAACACAATTAGCTTAGTGATCTACCAATGCAAAAGTTATGTCACATGAGTACATGGGTAGTCCATTATGTGTTTCCAATTAATTTATTTATTTAATTTTAGAGGAGAAAAGCTGTGGTATAATGTGTATAATTCAGTAAAATAATGAGATAGGGTTTAGAAAAACTATCGTGGAAATAATTCAATAAACACCAAGTTTAAATTTGAACAAACAAACTTTGACTTTTGTTCCGGACATCGAGCACAGAGAATGGTTCCCTGCTTGTAAGAATGTAGGCTGTACGAGATACAGCGCACCATCATTAGGTGTTTTGTCATATTTGATGGTTAACCGCTAGAGGATGAGCGATATGGTTTGGAACAATACGAGGATGGTTATGATCGCCCAATTGAAGCTCGTTTACGTTTCTAAAAAACCATGATGGTTCTGGGACATCATGTATTTCACTCATAACTTGCGTTTGCGAGAAGTGTTTTTCCAAATACGACTCAAATTGCCTAGTGATAAGAGCGTCCGCTTCTGGAGCTGTAGACTCTGGTTTAATTCCAAGTTGGGTCAAACCAATGACTTCAGAATTGGTTATTCACAGCTTCCTTGTTTGGCCCTCGTCATTGAAGGGACAGTGTGGAGAACAAGCCAGAAAGTTTACTTATTACGCCGTTGGGAAAGACACTTCTTCCCCCATCTTGGTGTGATAGAAGGTGGTTGGCAATTCCTAAGCGAACTCGTTACAGCGCTTTGATCGCTTTCTCGTTATATTGGGATAAATAATTAAATATGCGACTAAGCAAGCAAGTAATTAAAGATTGATCGGACTGATTTCATGCAAACAACGCTGTAGTTTGTATGTTTTAGTTCCTGCGATGTTGGAACATGATACGATCCAGGGTTTGTCGTCGTCAGTCAAGCCGGCAGGGTTACGTGGTCGTAGTTCAAGTCATGATGGAGAACCTGAACCAACATTCACTATCGAAGATCTGCTCAAACAGGTCAGTATATCTCAGATAAACAATGATGCGACCATTGCACACCAACAAACATCGCACACAGGACCACGCAGCGCAGATGTGATGAGAATGGTTGGTAATAGGTTGGACTTGTAGAGAACTTGCTGCTTGCATGCCATGCTGGTTATTGGCAGATGTAAATCTCTCACACTTGCATAATGTAAAACTCTTCCTTCTACTTAAAGGTAGGGGGTGGTCTATACAATTTGTTTATCAAAAAATTAAAAAAATATTCTGAATCCGTGAAAAACGAAAAAAAAAATTGAATAACCATTGCTCGATTGTGATTAGCTATCGTTTTTATGATGTATATATTGTTAAGATTTGATTGAGTTGCGGATAGCTATCATGCGTAGCTGCTGCCTTGAGCGATGTCGTGCTTGGACGATTCATAGATATTATGCTTTCAAGTAAAATTGATTACCCATCCAACCTGCCCATTAAGGTGCCAAGACATATTTTTTTAACCTGGAAAGGGTGCCGTAAGCCAAAAAAAGGTTGAGAACCAGTTGACGGTTGAAGGACAGTACCAGTATAGGCTTTGCATGTTTTGCTGCTTCAATACTTATTGAAGGTGAAACTGATTATCCAGAGCCTTCCTGCTTGACATTCAACATGATAATGACAGAGATTGTGTAAAGATTTATCTAGACATAGTACCGATGCACATTTCCAACAGCTACTTGGCTGCATCGCTGCATAGCGATGTTTCTAGGTCTACATCAGTCTGTCAATTGCAAATAGATGTCTGAAGCTGCGTTGCCGTAGCTTGGACAGAACTACAACTTTTTCCAGTAGTGTAGTCTTCGCAGCATTTCATTAAGCTTAGACTAGTTCGTCAGCTGGGCTTTCTGCTTAGAGTAACTGTCAAGATTTTACAGCTCTTGAAATTTATCCACATTGCTTTCATAGAAAGCTCAGGTTTTAAGTTATGAAAAACCACTAGTTTAAGCCTATTGTATAACGTTACTTTCTAGTTAAAATGCTTCATGGTTGCACTGCTCCAAATTGCAGGAATAGAGGTAGTATGAAAGGAATTCATTTCCATTAACTGCCATTGCTGAAAGCTAGGCTTGGTAAACTGAGGTCAACAAATCCCCTCTTAACTGTTTACTCAAAAGTCTGTAGCGATCATTTTCTACCTGACTGCTACGTTGGAGATCCAAGGAGTAAACCAACAAATTCCTACGAAAATATTTATTAAGTAATGTTGCTGTGGCCACTGTGTTCAACTTTAGCGGCTACAGTGCAGTCACCGATGTTCCAACTGCTTCGACTACGCAGTCGGTAAAAAAAATCAGTCAACCGTGCAATAAAAAAAAACAAACAAAGCTACAGCAAGATAAAAACATTCTGTGTTTCTATTATCGTATCGCACATTTTAACATTGTTTTGTTTGTTGTTTATTATGTCGTGGCTAAAATAGTTTGTGGTTAGGGTAGGCGTATGGGTAATACTTTTATGCTTTGTACAGTCAACCAGGAATCTGGTGTACATGGCATACTAGTCCCAATCACCGACGCAGCCAGAGTAGGGGATTAGGGGGATCAGTCCCCCCCCTTTTTTCAAGGTGCAGATTTTAAAAAGTTATTAATCTGTGGTATCTCCGTTAAAAATATTTTTAGCCTGAGCATCATCAAATTGCCAGAAATGCGGAGGGGGGTGAATAATTTGTTTAATGATCATATTAATTGTAGTTTTCGTACATAAATATAGGTTGTAGCGGGTCCTGCTAAACACCGCAAAGAATGACGAAGAACTTCAAATTGATTACTAATCACCGCAAAGAACGAGAAAGGACTTGATAACCCTAATCTAACCTTAACCCCAGCCCTAACCTAACCCTAATTTAAAGTCCTTTGTCGTTCTTCGTTACGGTGTGGTTCCAAGTCCTTTGTCGTTCTTTGCGGTGTTTAGTAGATCAATTTAAAGTCCTTTGGGTTCTTTTGTGGTGTTTAGTAAGCCCTTTGTCATCCTTCGCGGTGTTTGAGTCCTTTGCGGTGTTTAGTTGGACCGGGTTGTAGCTTACTACATATGCCAATTGCCGCTGTGCCGGTAACTTCCCATATTGTATTGCCATTGCGTTGAACTGACTGCCCCCAATACTTCGGACAACCGAACGCAATATGCGATCAATCGCTGTTAAATTCTTTTTACTTATAGAGTGCATTAGTGCCCTGCCCCTGAAAAGTGTGCCATCAAGCCATCTACCGTGCTTACTGCTCATTTGCACATGTCATCAGTTGCACACTTGCAGAAAAGAAAAAAGAAAAAAAGTGGGCGATTTCATTTTCCGTATTAATCAGTGCGCAGTGATTAGAAAAAACAATTCTAGTCTTGCAGAGGCAAAAAAACTTTTGAATTGCGGTCTGACTGTGGCGCAACAATGGAATCAAATCACTTATTTTTCAATATCAACTAATAGGTCTGGATGAAACCTCATTAGTAGCGGTACGGTAATTCAATGAAAAAAATTGTCCCTCCCTTTTTTACAGTATTTCTGGTTGCGCCGGTGGTCCCAATGTCTATGCTTAGCTGAGTAGTGCCTCCTAGTGGCACCACACGGGCAACAGTTTCGACTGACGGCTAAACTACTTCAGCAACCTTGTTGCTATGCGGAGCATGCCTTTTTAGTAGAGATGTGCTTGCCTGTTACTTTTGAGTAATGGTTCCAAGTGATTACTTTAGAAAAGATATTTGATACTTTTTATCTCTTACTTGTATTCGTTTAGGTAATCACTAGGGCGATTTTTTTATAACCTATGAATCGAAAAATAAGACTTTATTGTTTGAAACATATGACTTTATTTTTAGAACAGCAAATTTATCCTGTTTTCCGTAATTAACATCTCATATGTAAGTCTAAACATGTATTTTGAACAAGATTATACTCAAAAGAACGAAGAATTCACGTGAAAATCAGTAAAAAAAATTGCAAATGTGCATCTTACAACAAGTACGATATTCAACTGTTGAACACAATTTTCTAATAGAATGCGACGTGTGTAACTGTGCATCGGAAAATTTCGGTTTTCATTAATCATGGATTTTAACGTCGAAAATCGAAAAGTACAGATGCTGATGTTGGCTGGTATGTTAACAACTTGGCATACAATACTGGAGAAATATCTGCTCTGCTCCTCTCCACAATGCTTTTTGCATAACTTTTTTCTAAACTGATGATAAAAAAGTCGCTTTAAATGCTTCGTGAAAGTTGGCATGAAAACTTGAAAACTCTCACTTCCCCTCTCAACATAAATTTTTTTAGTTTAAAGCCTATAGAACAGGGGTGGCCAACCATTCTGATGCTAAGAGCCACATTTCTTTCTGCTCTTCAGCAAAGAGCCATATCATACGCTTAATGATCGCATTAACGTCATCGTACCTCTTAATACTATACATGCTTTTGCTTGGTTAGATTAGTAGTAGCCTACACCGGCCTGTTAGCTCAGTTTGTAGCATCGCTATCGGTGCGGGCGGTCTGGGATTCGTTGCCTCGGCGGTCTGGGTCAAAGCAGACACGCATAACTTACTTACTTTAGTGTTACCCAGGCTCAAAGCTACGGAGATAACAACTCAGATGGCTGAGTGGTAAGAGCGTTCGCCTCTGGAGCAGCAGACTCGGGTTTGATTCCGAGTCGGGTCAAACCAATGACTTTAAAATTGGTATTCACTGCTTCCTTGCTTGACGCTCAGCATTAAAGGAACAGTGAGGAGAACAAGCCGGCAAATTTAGTTGTTGTGCTGGTGGGAAAAGCACTTAGTGGAATTCCCTCATCTTGGTGTGGTAGACGGGTGGCCGGCAACTTCTAAGCGAGCTCGTTATAGCTTTTCAATCGCTTTCTCGCGTTAGGAGGATGAACGTGAACCAAGTACAAATAGATGGCCTCCACCACTCGTTAACGCCTCGTCGTAATTCTCTAACAAAGAGATTATTACACGATAATGCACCTCATGCGTTGCCAAACGCAACATGATTACAGAACGAGGCGCTGCTGACAGAAGAAACACGGCATGTGAAAAAGAGCCGCATGAAACTGGACAAAGAGCCGCATGCGGCTCGCGAGCCGCAGGTTGGCCACCCCTGCTATAGAAACTGTATCTACAGTGTTATTGGGGTTTAATAATTTGTATTTCATTATCAAAATCAATGGTCATATTTTATGACCGAAAAAAGAAAATATGATTTTTTATGACTCTATAACTCCTTAAATAGATCTCGTATCAACGTGGTTTTTCCGCAATTATCGGTTTCATAAGTTTTTGCATTACTAAAAAGAATATAACTTTAATGACTTTTATCCCCCTAGTAATCACGAATCAAAATCTATTCGAATCTAAAGAGAGCAGCACAATCAAAACAATTAAATACCACGCGACGACGAATATTTTTTCTTTTTTGTCTGTGCACGACGCTCACAAGCAGAGAGAAGATATCTGTTACTTTTTATCTGATACTTAGTAATCATTATATCATTATAAGAATTCGAATCAAACGATTCCGATTCCAGCTAAAAAGAGAGCAGTGGAATGAAAACAATCAAACACGCCGCGACGACGAACATTTTTTCTCTTTTGTGTGCGCAATGCGCATGCTGCCGCTCACATACAGAGAGGAGATGTCTGTTACTTTTAAGCTGCTACTTAGGGATCATTTGAAAAAGTTAAAATCCAACGATTCCAGCTAGTTTTGTTGACTTGTCAGAAGCAGCATGAAATAAAAGTAGGTAAATACTAGGAGTCGTTTTCTCGCTTGGTTTTGAGGAAAAACTTTCTATTACTGTTTTCAGGCAAGCGTGAATACAATTTGGAATTGTTAATTTGACAAAACGAATCTGTTACTATCTGTTAGTTCTTATGGTTACTTTTCAACGAATGATTACTATTCGCTCATCTCCACTTTTTAGGCAAAGGCTAGGTCCACTGCTTAGAACTGTAATTGGCGTCGCAAGGGCATGCGGCCATGAATTGTATGCTCCAATAAAACCTCATGAAGATGCAGAGAAAAGTTTTGGCCCCCAGTCCCTGGCAGCCCTTAGATTGGCAGGGGGTGCTAAGAATCCCCGGGTCGAAAATTCATAAAGAGAAAGTTGGAGTTGGATTTGGAAGCTGGAATGTTGGTAGTATATCTGGCAGAGGAATGGAGGTGTGCGAAAAACTGAGAAAGCGACGGGTGGATGTATGTTGTACAGGAAGTGAGATGGAGAGGCAAAGGAGCTCGCTTCTTTGGCATCAAGGGAAGAAGGTATAAACTATGGTGATGTGGAAATGATGATAAGACTGAAGGCGTGGGTATATTGGTAAAAGAAGAACTGTGCGAGAAAGTGGTAGAGATCAGAAGAAAGTGTGACAGAGTCATGGCCATTGAATTAGTGTTTGGAGAAGAGGTGGTGAAAATAATATAAGCGTATGCACCACGAAGGGGAAAGCCAGATGCTGAGAAGGAGGGATTTTATGAGGAAATGGCGCGTGAGTGAAGTATGGCAAACGCAAATGAATTGGTGTTGGGATTGGGAGAGTTCAATGGTCATGTTGGGAAATGTGCGGAAGCATTGGAAGGTGTGCATGGAGGGTATGGAATAGGGAAAAGAAACGCTGAAGGAAGAATGTTACTAGATTTCTGTGATCAGAAAGAGTTGTGTGTAGCAAACACGTGGTACAAGAAGAAGGATAAAAGGAAGGTGACTTAAAGTTCGGACGGAAATGATACACAAATAGACTTTGTTCTGGTTGGAAAGGAAAAGAGAAAGAATTTACGAGATGTGAAAGTTATCCCTGGGGAATTGCAACACAGACTAGTGGTAGTTCATGTGGAGGAGCAGAAATTGAAGAAGTCCGTGAAGAAGAGTAAAAGAGTAAGATGGAAGGTGTGGAAGCTGAAAGAAAAAGAAATCAGAAATTTGAAAAAGAGTAGTAGCATTAGTGGACGCTGATTCAATGGATTTGTGGGAATCTTATAAGAATGTAGTTTTGCAGGCTTGTGATGAATTGTGTAGAAAGACGAAAGCGAGGGGAAGTCGGGGAAACACATGGTGCTGGAACGAGCTAGTAAAGGATGTAATAGATCGGAAAAAGAAAGTGTTTAAACTGTGGTGCGCGAATCGATCAGCGGGAACTACAAATAGTTATAGGAAGGCTAGAAATGAAACGAAGGAAGTAATTGTCAAAGCCATGAAGCAAGAGGCGGAAGAAGAGATGACTGTGCTATGCACCAAACCAAATGGCGCTTTCAAGTTTGTGAAGTTCTTGAGAAAGGAGGGAAGGGACATAGAAGGTGGAGGTTGCATGAAGGATAAAGATGGGAGACTTGTAGTCAGTGAGAAAGATCGCGGGAAATTATGGAATGAACTCATGAAAAATATCATGATTGTGGAGAATGAATGGGATCAGATGGTAGAAGCAGATATGGTTGAAGGACCAGTTGAAAGAGTAACTGATGAGGAGGTGATGGAAGCTATGAATAAAATGAAGTTGGGAAAGGCAGCTGGACTCTCTGAAATAAATGCGGATATGATAATAGCGAGTGGAAAGTTTGGTGTTGGAGTAATGAAGAAGCTTTGTCAGAGAGTGCTTGATGGAAAAGGTATGCCAGAAGAATAGAAAACAAGTGTTGTTGTTCCAATCTTTAAATGAAAAGGGGATGTGATGAATTGTGGGACATGCAGAGGAGTAAAGCTACTGGAGCATGCAATGAAGATAGTGGAGAGAGTGCTGGAGAACAGAATAAGAGGATTGGTAATGATAGATGACATGCAATTAGGCTTTATGCCTGAGAAGGGCACGACTCATGCGTTGCTTATTCTTACGAGAATGCAAGAAGAGTTTTGTTGGAGAAAAAGCTGCGTATGTGTTTTGCGGACTTGGAAAAGGCCGTTGATAATACCGAAAAAAGTGATGGAATGGGGTTAGGGCCAAAAATGACATGGAGGAGATAGGTGGAAGAGAGTGTGAAGAAAGTCTGTTGAAGATCGAGGAAGCTGCAGATCGAACGAGATGGAGGGAAGGTGTGAGAGCGATCGCGGAGGTGATGAAACGTATTCGGCCACCTTCGGTGATGAGGAAAAAACCGGATTGAAAATGGATATGATGATGATGATGTCGCAGTAATACTTTTTATACTTGGCTGAGGTGCAGTACGAAATACTTAATTGCATTATATGCCAAAAAAGGCTCGAGCACAGAAGAAAAACTGCGTAGGATTCATACAACACAGAAACACTTTCACCAATATAATTCCAATACTTCTTTATCCAAGCAGAGTTTTTCAAACCTTGCAACAGTTGGTTAAACAAACAAATGGATTGCATTTGCCGCAAACACACTCCGTGACAGTACCACAAGAGCACCAGTTCAAGCTATCAATGTGACCGAGTTGAAAGTCATACCAGTATAAATCATCTTTCTCATTATGATCGTATGAAACATCGTTATCACCAAAATCACGTTCATCTGCAGAGTCTTCGCAAGGTTTAAATAGAAACCCTTGAATAGTTTTTTTCATTCATATTTAAATACTCTCAGGCGATAATACAGACAACTGCAGCCTCTGCAATTGCGAAGACTACAACTGTTTCGAAAAATCTCATCAGTGCAGCATGACAGGAATCAAAAAGAGGGACGACCGATTAAAACTGTCTACTTAATTCCACAAACTACGCTATGTTAACAAGGCAACATTGAAAACATGAAGTAGTTTACATCACCACGCAAGATGACATCGTGGTCACGATAAGATATCTTAAAGTTTTGAGAACCATAAAAACAACTTACTCTGGCTGATGTTGAAGATGTACGGTCATAAACTTCTAAATTTCAGAAAATCAGCTTGATCTGATGGTCTATGGTCAAACTTAGAAAATGAAATTACTCCGCAGGGAAATAGCAACTCCACGCCATGAAAACCCTTTTGACCCAACCTATAGCTGATCTCCCAACCAGTTTCTGCACTTTAACTAACCCGTTTTGCAGCTGCAGACGCGTTTAGATCTTATTAGGTCTCATCAGTGCAGCATAGCATCCTCCACCCCCCAAAAAAAACTCGGAATAATCGCTAAATCTCCAGCTTTTCACCTCTATGGAATAATATATCTCTAAGCTAACCTTGTCCTTGACATACTCAAGGCTTAAATGAAATTTTGAATACGGGTGAAAAACAGACAGAATTGTTGCCAATTGTAAGCACATAGAGGTATTGTGATTGCATAAGCTGTCTTCTATTTTTATGGATCCTCAATAAATATATTCCTTCTTATTGTAAAAACCGGATGGTCCTGCATGGCAATGACGGTGTGCATACACAGAACAGAGGTAGCAAAGACATATTAGGTGCTTCTACACACTACACCCCCGTGATGACTATAAAGTCTGGGACTGCTCTCAACAGAAGTAGCGCAAGAGTGGTCCTCGGCTATTGGAACAGCAGTATCCAAATTACGTTTAGGACATCATGCTATGTGCTCTAATCCACATCGTTCACGTGCAATGGTACTAGACGGCAAGCCTTTCGGGTCTTTCCCTTGAAGAGGATGAGGATGGGCTATTCATTGTGATAATACAGACAACTGCAGCCTCTGCAATTGCGAAGACTACAACTGTTTCGAAAAATCTCATCAGTGCAGCATGACAGGAATCAAAAAAAGGGACGACCGATTAAAACTGTCTACTTAATTCCACAAACTACGCTATGTTAACAAGGCAACATTGAAAACATGAAGTGGTTTACATCACCACGCAAGATGACATCGTGGTCACAATAAGATATCTTAAAGTTATCTAAATATTGTCAGGCTGTAGCATTTGACAGTATACTGCAAAAAAACATGTATGTAACAGAGATGGAAACCGGTCGGGTCAAGATTCTTCGACCAGCCGGTCAAGCCGATCAAATTCTCCTTTCTTGCTACTGAAGTACATCTATGCCGGTCAAAAAAACCAAGATTCTTCGTCAAGCCGGTCAAATTCTATTTTCTTGCAACTAAAATACATCTAAACAGCAACTGAAACTGAAATATACATACCGATATGCATTTTTTCAATAAAACAGTTTTATGAAAAACGGCCTTAACAAATCACACCTTTTGACAACAAAGGTTTGTTGTCTGTTTTCAACAGTGAGACTTGCATACTTATTGGCATAGTCGACGTTCTCTTTTAGCTGGATTGTGATACTATTGTGATGTCATTACATACCGTACCGCTCCATCGTATTTAGCTTCTTTCCATGTGCGCGGCCCGGTCGGGTTGTGACGTAACAGTTAGGGCTGGTTGTGGCGTTTGTTAAGGTGGTTGAAAAAAAGAATGATTTTAAAGGGGTTTGCAAAAAAAAATTAAGGGCTTCTTCATGATATGCAGGTTTTTCCACCTATCGATTTATGCTGACCATTCAAGTGGAATTTATGTGCAGCTAGTAGCATGTTAAGTAAACGTCAAAGCCAAATCAAATAAAGTCAAATACTTCGTATTTATCCAAGTGAAACAAATCAACATGTGAAATTTACTTTCATTCAAAAACTGTTTTTATTAGATGAAATTTTACGTGTTCAATAACATCTAGTAACAGAGTTAGAAAAAGAACTGAGGTATTTTCAAATTATGTTAGTGTAAACCACAGTTTGTCATTAGGTTTATGTTGAACATAAACCTTCTGTAAAAAAAAAAAAAACGGTCGACCGGGCCAGTCGGGTCGAAAAAATCCTGACCGGTTCCATCTCTGGTATGTAACATTTTCTTCCCACCACTAAAATTGCAACTAACTCTCAGCAGTCATTAACTTAAACATGAAGACAGGAGAATTAATATATTATTAAAGTATTTTTTCTTGGGCAGTATGGGTATAGTACAGAACTTATAGTATGGTATCATTTTATGTATGCTTATCATTCTGAAGGCTAGCATAGCATCAGCTGCATCATACTAGCTGTGCTCTCTTTTACATGCGAAAAGCATTCCCAACCTACACTACTGCGCTAGCACTGAGTAGACCAGGCCTATCTAAATAAATAGATCTAAAGACTCCATTATACTGTAAATGTTTTTAACCATTTTGGCCTACTGTTGCAAAATCAAGCTTGCCGATCCAATAGCAATAAAATTGGTTTGAAATATGGGCAGAGCATGCCTTGCTAAGAAATGAACCACCCTACATATTATTTATGCTCAGCTGTTCACCGCTGTAGCTTAGATTCTGGTACCAGCACCAATAGGTATTTTCTTTATGCACCATAGTCATCTAATAAAACTTTTAGAACCGATCACTAAAGTGTATCATATAAAAATTATTTCATTACTTCAGTTTATTCTATTTTCTTGATTTTTACATTCAAATGACCAAGGTGTCCTACGGAGCAAAGCTAACGAACTTGACGCGAGGACGATTTGATGCGAAACGTGTGTAATGGGGTCGGCGGGTTAGAAAATGGTGAAGGTTGGGGTCGGGGAAGTTGAGATCGTAGGGGTTGGGGTAGGGATGGGTGGGTCGGAGGAGTCGGGGGTTAAGTACCCGGATTGTCACGTCGACTCCAACCCCCTCGACCCCCACTGTTTTCCAAGCCGCCAACCTCAAATCCATTTCACACGTTTCGCGTCAAATTGTCCTCGCGTCAAGTCGCTCGCGTCAATTTGTCTTGTACCTGGTGACCTAGTTTACCACAGCTGCTGGGTATTGAAGGCATCTCGATCAAATCCCAGCGGTACGTCGTAAAAACGCTAATCAAAATGGAGCTGCTGTTTTTTAATTTTTCGTTTTTCGCGGATTGGTACAAACCTAGACTAACGTTGCATGTTCGGTTTTTTCCAAAGAGTTCAGATTATTTTCAAGAAAAATGAGACAATTTTTACTCTCTCTTCATTTGGTTCAATTGTGGACATTCTTCAAATTTTAACCAGCTTCCACCTGCTTTCATGTCCTCTTGTATTTTTTCGTTCTTCAACATTAAATTTCCAATCATGTTTCACCACATCTCCATCCTCTTCCTTCACAACATCTCTACCCTTCCCACGCATCCATCCTCTTCCCTCACAACATCTTTACCCTTCCCACACCTCCATCTTCTTCCCTCACAACATCTCCGTCCTCTTCCCTCGCTACATCTCCGTCCTCTTTCGTCACAACATATCCATTCTCTTCCCTCACAACATCTCCAATCACATGCTTAAAGCTATTTTAGTATCTAAGCACCAACTATATCACTGCTTGCACAACTGCTTAAGAGTAGCAGAGTACTATTCACTCACACAACACCTACCACTCTGGTAATAATCACATTCTAAATGTGATTACTCGTCAGTAGGTGGCAGAGTGCACGACCATTACGTCGAGTTGCCCGACATCGAATAGAGGCACACAGTTTTATTCCTCCGCCAGTGGCCGTGTTGGTGTTGATGGAATGTTGTGTTTCAGTTGAACGTATTTTACAATCTGATGCTTCAACACGGCTCCGATGTGTCGCTGATCAAGCAAGTGTTCCGGCAAGTCTTCTACAACATCACTGCGCAGACACTCAACAACTTGCTGGTCAGGAAGGAACTGTGCAACTGGTCCAAAGCTATGCAGATACGGTATGCGTGCTAATATGTTACATTTTGTAACATTTGTATGTTGAGACTTCTTTCAATTGTTTCGCTTGTAAGGACAACTTCCGCCACGGTAAACGCTAAGTAGAGGACACGAGTATTAAGTTTTTTGTAGTCCAGGCAAGAGATAAACCAAGGTCTCGTAAGACGAAATCAGCGGTTGCGATGATTTCACACGAAATAGCAGAAAGTTTGATATCGGCTTGTACTTGTATGGCAGATACAACGTCTCCCAGTTGGAGGAATGGATACGAAAATGTCGTCTGGATGATGCGTGTGTCCGTAATACATTGGATCCGCTTGTCCATGCATCACAACTCCTCCAGGTGAAGAAGCAGATGGAAGGAGATGCGGAGGAATTATGTGAGATGTGCACAAGTCTCAACGCTCAGCAGGTTTGCATCCTTACATTAATCATCTGCGTCGCTTCCATTTAGAACTCATGTGGTGAAGTGGGTTAAGGAAGGAAGATAGAGTAATGCGAACTAGACTTACGAGGTTTGCTATCTGGTAAATTGCAAGAAGCAGACAATCTCCTCTAAATTATTTTAAAACCCTTGATTTTGTATATTTTTCCATTTCTTTCGTTAATGTTTGCAATGCATCTGTATGTTTGAACCCATCTATTAAAGTACCTGCAGGTATTAAGGCCCACCTAGCATATTATTTGATATATACACGATACTACTTTGAGGTTGGGTTGATATCAACCTTATATCAAAGATTGAAGATCTCCAGAAGTGTCAGTTTTGTATAACCATAATTTGATTTTTTTTTTTTTGGCCTTATTAGCTGCCAATGCAGGCAGTTATGGAAAGGTCTCTGCTGATCCTTGTAACATTCGTTTCACTGTGGTTGGGGCCCAACAAAGTATGAAGAGGCTCAAGAGAATCTGTCTGAACTAAATTATTTCGGGATAATTCTACCTAAAATTTCACCCAGGGGGGCAATCGCTCCCTATGATTTGTCTGTAAAGAAACCAAGTAGCAACTTAATTTGCACGTTTATAATGCCAAAATTTTAATGTTTACAAGATGCCAGTCTTCAAGTGAGTGAAATTTGTATCAGAAATTGACCCAAATAGCTTGGGCCTTATTGCCAACATAGACCCCTAATTTTCTTCACATTGATATACTAAGCTAGTACTAATCCGTTTAACAACGCACAAAAATGCTTAAATGCATCACAAAGTATGTATCGCATCCACTGCCATATTCAACAAAAAAATGAAAGTATTCAAGTTTACCCTAATTTTTGCAAAAAAAATTCTATCCACTTTACAAAAACCTGCCCAAATTATGTTTCAAAATTTTACTCCGCTGTAGCGATCTTGATACTCCACGGATAGAACTCAAACTTTGCGGAGTGATGTTGCTTGGATTAGGAATAATTTCAATGAAACAGGGAGTAAATATTCCTTATAGTTTTGGAGTTTGATACAGTGGGTCTTATTACCTTGCTGGGCCTGATTACCTTCAGGTACCTTACTAGTAAACACGAGGAGAGAGAAATTCATTTTATTTTTGCCTTTTCTGAAAAGATCATTAACCACAGATATGATACTTGAATAACAGCAAAATTGAAAGAAATAATATAACGATGAAAATTAAATTGGTTGTTTAAGGCTAGGCGAGGATATTGTGGAAACTATGGATCTCTGAGCACATTGCGCGCATTCCATGACTACGTTTCGGAGCCAGGTCCTGTCATAGCTCTTTTCAAATTACCTGCCTATGTAATAACTTTGTCTATAAAATTGACTGCCAAAAATGTTTGAATATTTTCGAGACGTTTAACTTCATTATAATTGAATGCGATAGTCGGATTATAATGAAATTAAATCGAAACGTCTCGCAAATATTTCAATTAGTCTTGGCTTTATTTGTTGTACTGAACGTCATAAGCTCCATAAATTGTATTGTGAACTTTGGTTTAGATCGTGAAACTTCTGCAAATGATAACACCGACCAATGATTACGAAGAGAGAGTTCCTGTTAAGTTCATTAAAATGGTACAGAATCGACTACGAGATACTCGTGGCTCCCACCTTCACGATGGCCTTCTCATGGACAGTAGCTTTTTATTTGTTGTCACTTTCCCCTACTTCCCCTCTAATCTTCCCCTGGAACAAATTGCTCTTCCGGAAAACCTCCGCTGCTCGTCGCTTATTAAATCACTTTGAGCGTCCGTTGCACGCCTATCTCTGTGTGCTTGCTTGTATTCTGATGCAATGAATGCCTGTGTGTTGTTACTGTGCACAACCGTTTTATCACCATCATGAGTTCGACAATATCCGGAGCAGTGAGGCGCGCTTTTAATTTTTTTTTATCAACGTCACTTTCAATCATTGAACTAGTTAGCATAGCATTGCATTCCTGTCATGCATAGAAGAAGTGCATTAGTGTTCTGCTAGCCTGGTGTGAAGGAAGGGCGGGAATATTCTTGACGTTGTTCATACGAAACTGGCGCAGTTCTGTCAAGTACAAGCTAAAATTGCGGCAACAAATATAATGGAAGTAAACGTAGCAAATTTTGGCGCGGTCGGTAATCGGTAAAATAAAACAAAAAAGTGCGGTAAAATCGTCGCTTTTCCACCTGCCGCGTGTCTAACTGTTCACTTTTTTCAAATAGCTAGCCGGAACTTGAGTAAGTGATTCTGGTGAAATTTGGGTTTTTGTCTGAAAAATATATTCAAGCAACTCTTGCTATTAGAAAATGAGGCGTATCAGTTAGGCAGAGAGTAGCGTAGTTAATCGATCAGTCATTATGTGTCGATCATCGTTTTTTCATCCACTTATAGTCGATGTGCTGATTGTAGATTATAGTCGATGTACTGGTGCATTTTGTTGCTGTCCTGTTATGTTGCAAATATTCATATGAGCGTGCCCCGGCTGTGTGCTATTTTTGATCGAACTCGAACTAGTGACATAATTTGCACCTTCCTTCAGTCCGGCCTCTTCCGCTAATAGCAGTGATTCATAGTAATAATTTGTATGTTGATCGCAGTTTGATTTGTGAGCTGCTTGTATGGGTGCTGATCGTGATAGTTGTGCGTTTCCACATGTCGTGCAATAATAGTACTTGTGTATGGACTGTTGTGTTAGACAATCACCAGTCTTGCTGTACATGGAAATAAATATACGCGATCAACGCGACAAATAAATGTTCAACACAAGGTTGCTACCACAAACTCTTCGAATAATCGCGTTTACTCAATGTACGAGGGGCATTCAAAAAGTAATGCACTCAAGTGCATTGCTCGTGCAGGATTTTACCAATCTTGTTTGTATTTGGCACAAACATGATAGGACACATCTTTTTGCGATTGCTATGTGCTTTTCTTTTATTTTCAGATTTTTAAAGCTTAAACTGGTTTTTTAAATGGCTGAAGTTCGTCAGAAGCAAAGAGTTGTAATCGAATTCCTTGTTGCAGAGGGAGAAATCCCTCTGAGGATTCACAACCGGCTGAAAAATGTCTACTAGGATAATAGCATAAACTATAGTAATGTAAAAACATGGGTACAGCGATTTGAAAAAAATACTGAAGACCATGAAGAGAAGAGTGAAGTCAGCATAGCCGATAAGCCACACAGTGGTCGCCCACCCACCTCTGTCAATCCTAACAAGTGGATTTTTGCCGAAAGGGGAAACCGTTAACTCTTGAGGTATATAATATTGAAACTCTTAGGAAGCTCAAAGCAAAAATTCGACGTGTTGGGCCCTACTTGAACAATGGACATGGCAAATGTGCTCCTCCAGCATGACAATGCCCGTCCTCACACAAGCATCAGGACAATGGAGGCCATCACTTCTTTTGGATGGACGGTGATGCCGCATCCGCCATATTCTCGTGATTTGGCACCGTCGGACTACCACCTCTTCGGTCCAATAAAAGGACTCCGGGGCAACCGTTATGACAATGAAGTGTAAACTGCCGTCGTGAATTGGCTTGGACACTAACCGGCTGAGTTTTACTACGCTGGTGTACATGCCCTAAATCATGGATGGACTGTAGCTCTTGAGAGAGGTGGAGAAGTAAAAATGTAATCCTCACACTTGTACCTTTCTTTTGATGCATCATAGGCCTTACATGCTACTATTACAATTTGTTCGTACATACTGTAATGAAGTTGGGTGCATTACTTTTTGAATACCCCTAGTAATACGCAAAAATTACGTCTGTTGCTGGCTTTCGCTTATGCCTGGCATGTTATTGATTGATTGATTTTTTATCCATCCATTAAATAACAATCAGACCACCAAACATAAATAACAATGGACGGGAGACTGCGAAGGGACCTCAGGGTCATCGAGTCAAGCAGCCACTCTTACTTAAGCGATTAAGCTAAAATTTAAAGCGTGGCATAATTTGCATACAATCCGTAAATAAACATTGTGCCGGTATATAGACAATTTATTCACCTTATCCTACAGGAACTCCATCAACAAGGTTAATACTTCGCAAGAAGGGTTGTTGGGCTTTTCCATCTCCCAGCTATGGGGCGCCGTTGTGAAGAAAACGATTTGGCGAATTTTCAGCAACATTTACACAGTTTCACAGCTATTTAAAAGTGAAGTGAACTGCAGCTAAAACGCTTCGAAAAGTACAATAACAGCCCAAATGTAACGACATTTAATAAATAGCAGCGATATTTGTTAAATAGTGGCAATATTTATTAAATAGCGGCACGCAGCGACATTTAATAAACAGCAGCGACATTTAATAAAGCGCAGCGACGTTTAGCTAAAGTGCTGCGAGTAATATGCAACAGTGTTTCCATTGGGTTTAATCTTGAAATCGACTTTGAAAAGTTTAGGCCTAATATTTATTCATGTAAATTACTATCGGTAGTGCATCTATATGACTAACAGTGGAACCACTCTCTGTGCTCAGTGTCCGTAACGAAAATCAGAGCTTACAAGGAGCTTCTAGTCTGCTTGATGGTTAGACTAATTCGGCAAAAAATGAGAAAAGCGAGAAATTTTGGTATGGAGTAGGTAGTTAGTCTTTTCTTTCCGTACCGTCAATACCAGAATAATATAACTTACAAAAATAATAAACAGTATAATTGGACTGCACGAGAAAAGGGAAGAAGCAACAAAACGATGAACGTAACATGCAAGCGGAGAATAGAAGATCAAGAAAAGTAACATGAGAAGCATGGTTGCAGCACCCGAGTAAGTATGGGAGAATATGGGGAAATGTTGGAGGAGGGATATAAGTGTTGTGAAGAACTGTTGGGGGAGGTGTGAAGAAGTGTGGGGGGAGGTGTAGAAAAGTGTGTGGGCACCCCACACTATTCTACATCTCCCCCAGTCGTCCCCACATCTCAACACACTTCCCTACTTCTTCCATATTCCCCCATACTTGACCAAACTACCAAAAATTTCTCGATTTTTCCACCTATTATACTTCCCCAAATTCTCTACACTCCCCCGATTCTTTCCCATACTCCCTCATACTTACTTTATCATTTACCCCATATTAAAATGTCTCACTTTTCTCATTTATTGCCTAATTAGTATAGCAGTTAAGTACACAAGACCCATAAAAATTTTTGAAAACAAAAATAAAAAAATGGCAACACAACATCTAAGCTTTTCAAGAAGTTTTGCGTTATTATGGACATACGTAACAATGCTTTTTTATTGAGTGGGTCCACTGTAGGAATTATACACAGGCCTGCACTGTACTCTCAAGCCGTGTCTACACTATTATATATGCGTGAAGTTCTAACTTACTGGCTTGGCTTACCGGTACGTGCTTGAAAAGCACAAACTGTCTACACTACAATATTTCCAATCGTCGTGACATGCTTTCTAAGCGACGCGATACGCTTCACTCTCATGAACAAAACCATGGCAATGTAGTTAGCGCAAAATTTGTCTTCTTGTTGCGGATCAGGCGTGAATTAGAAAAGCAAGTTAAGTGTGCTGAAGCTAAGTACTAGGGTTGAATCTATTAATCTCTCTAATTTTAAAATTTATTTGGAGTTTGAAAATCTAAATTCAAGCTCATCTAAAACTTGTGAGCAGATCCAATTTTAATCCAAACATAGCAGGTATTGGTTGTTAACAACGTTATCACTGCATTCTTAGTGCGTGAGCTAGTGTCGAAAAAATATTTTGTCAGCTTCACCATCAATTACACGGATTGTAACAGCAAAATGCTTTAATAGAAAAAATACAAAAAACATTTGAAAAGACGTGAATGGCATGCAAAACAAGGTGAAAACTAATGAAATAACGAAATGGAAAAGTACAACCTAACGCCAAAAAACACAAAAAATTTTCGTCAAAAGAGCCTGAAAAAATGTTAACTGTCCTCAGCGTCCTTTTCCAAAGCAAGTTCATGACTGTATTTTGAAACTTGATTCTTTTACTTGAGATAACTTTTGGCTTCCATGCCCACGCTTTTAAAGAAAACTTCTGTGCGATGTTGTTCACATTCTGGAAACAACAGCGCAGTGAATTAGCAAGCAAGACGTTGCTGCAGCGGGTCCAGTGGTCTGTCCGTCCCTATAAAGCCGCGTCTACACTATGCGAGAAGTTCTAGCTTACTAACTTGGCTTGCGTGCTTGAAAAGCGCGAACTGTCTACACTATCATTTTTGCAATCGTCGCGACGGCTTTCCAAGCGACGTGATACGCTTCAATGCTTTACTCTCGTGACAAAACCATGGCAACGTAGTTGAGCGAAATTTGATTTTTTTTTTTGTTACGGATCAGGCGCGAAATAGAAGGACAAGCTAAGTGTGCTGAAGCTAGGTACTCTGGTTGCATCTGTTTATTGTTTTAATTTTAAAATTCATTTTGAGTTTGAAAATCTAAATCCAAGTTCATCAAAAACTGGCGAGCAGATCCATTTTCAATCCAAAATCAGCAGATACTGGCTGTTATTGACGCTATCACCACATTTTTAGTGCATTTTCTAGTGTCCAAAGAATATTTTGTCAGCTTCACCATCAATTACTAAAATTTTTACAGCAAAATGCTTTAATAGAAAAAATACAAAGAACACATGCAAAACAAGGTGAAAATTAACGAAAACAACAAAATTGAAAAGTGCAATCATAACGCCAAAAACACACACACAAAAATTTTTCATTAAAAAAGCCTGAAAAGATATTAACTGTCCTTAATGTCCTCTTCTAAGCAGCACAAACCAAAGTTCATGACTGTATTTTGAAACTTAATTCTTTTGCTTGAGGTAACAACTTTTTAGCTTCTATGCCACACTTTCGAAGAAAACTTCGGGAGGATGTTGTTCATATTCTAAAAAAAAACAGCGAAGTGAATTAGCAAGCAAGACGTTGCTGCAGCGGGTTCAGTGGTCTGTCCGTCCCTATAACAAGCAAGTGCAGCAGATATAATTCTTATCGCCAACAGCTCAGATGGCAGCGTGGGTAAGAGCGTCCGCCTTGGGAGCTGTATACTCGGGCTTAATTCCGAGTCGGGTCAAACCAATGACTTTAAAATTGGTATTCACAGCTTCTCTGCTGGACGCTCAGCATTAAAGGGACAATGTGGAGAACAAGCCGGCAAGTTTACTTGTTGTGCAGTTGGAAAAGGCGCTAAGCGGGATTCCCCATTTTGGTGTGGTATACAAATAGCCGGCAACTCCTAAGCGAGCTCCCATAGCGCATTGATCGCTTTCTCGTGATAGGATAAATATGCAACAAAAAAAATACACTGAATGTTCAAAATATTCTTTTTGCTCCCCAATTCCAATCACAATTCTTTTCAGCTTTGCCCACTGTAAATTATTTTCGTTTTGCTATAGCATACTTTGTCTGGTAGCGGCGATGCAAAAGTAGAAGGATTTAGAGGTGGCAGTGATCAACTGATAATCAAATTTACAGTGCATAAAATCGCGCAAAATCCAAAATGCTCAGTAAAGATAAAATAGTTTCCTGATGTTCATTTCATCCAATAAGTGCTACATCAGTTCTGTAGTGCCAAAATGTTGGACTTTTTTTTAAGGTACGTAAACGCAGCTTGGGTTTTTGCATGAGTGAATTACAAGCATCATTGAAGATGACCTAGCTAAGCGTCGAACTCGCGAAACCAGTTCCGGCGCCCTTAGCACCAACCACTCGGCCAACTCAATCCACGCACCGCATAATTTGGCCCAAATTTCTTGCGCAATCTGCTGGCACTGGGAATCTCCAAACATTATTGCGGAAGGAACAAAAACCTTGCACAAAAGTAGGCTACAATACACAAATGCAAAGTAATACAGCATCTTACCACAAAAAGAACCTTTGGTTAATTTAATTGCTCCAATAAGATCTGTCTTATCGCCTTCTAAAGCTCTCCATATCGTCGTTGCTCTTGGCACTAAAAAATAGGAAGTCATAACGCTACGAAGTAGGTTTAAATATTTTTATAACAAGTATGATCTTAAAGTTGTGATACAATGCATATTCTGTCGTTTCAATACGAAACGTTGAAAGCATACCGCAAAAGTCCAGTTGAAACATTTTCCCAAACGCTTACCATTCAGTGCTATAATCTAACTCTAAATCTTAATAATGCACCCACCTTCTCTATTTTTATTTATAAAAGAATCTGTCTAGTATGTCGCGAAATGTTTTCAACGGAATGCTCCACTTCTTTGACTTGTGGAACCAAATCTTTTGGATCGAGGCTGTGAGTACGTTTTAAGGAAGCCCATTGATTTGTACAAGCCCCAAAGGACTTTTTCGGAGCCAGCATCGTCTGATCGTCCACACATCTTCTTCTCTTTTGTATTTTTTGTGCTTGCCTTTTCATGCGGTTTTGCTCATATCTTCTGCAAAATATTAACAGATGATTATAAATTTGGTTATTTGCATTTTATTTTACGTAGCTTGCAACCAATCATAACTTTGATGGAAGAAGGAAAAGTTATAAACATTCATTTTTTCATCATTACTTCTAAAAAAAGAAATATCTTGATATGTGTTTAAAAGAGCCTGTTCTTGACAGCTAAAAATTTTACTATTCACAAAATGCATGAAATCAAGAAATAGCTTGACAGGTAGTTGAATTTACAAATATCGTATACGCAGTTTATTCATTAGGCATTGCAGCTATACCTTATAGGTGTATGCTCTACCAGTACCTAAACAAAAAAAAAAACTTGAAAAACCAGTTACCAGCCTGCTGGCATATTGTTAAGAAAGATTGCTATTGACGCGAGAGGTCTGGGTTTTGACCTCTTTTCAGCGACATGGCCTAGCGGTGGCAATCCTACATGACAAGCTCAACTTTCGGATGGAGCTGATCACACTGGACATATTTACACTGGGCAGCGGCTGACTCAAAGAGGGCACAAGCTCACTTTGCAGTTTCCCTCAATTACTGTTGAATTTAGGTTCACAATAGTTAGAAAAATAACCTCAGTAATTTATATTATATAGGTATATTAAATTTAGATTTTCAAAGGTAAATGGTATGGTTTTCGAACAATTGGGTCCCGGACAGGACAAATGGGCACCAGCACAAATGGTTCCACAAAAATGGGTACCAGGACAAATGAGTCCCGGACAAATAGGTCAGGGAAATAATTGTCCAGGACCCATTTTTCCTAGAATCACCAATACAGCCAAAACTGCTTTTGCTCAAGAAAAGCGATTTGTGCAATTGAAAGTGGAACAATTTTGAAAATGTGTCAAAAGTAATTTGCCATATAGTGTTTTAAAATCACAATGACAATCACAAATTCATCTAAAAGTGTAGGCCTAATTAATTACACAGTACATTCAATACAAGTATCATAATATATACTTAAATATACCGGTATTGATAAAAACAAAAGAAGGCAATTAAACCATACTCAAAACTGCAAATATTTTTGGCAAAATAGAGATTCTACAGCAATTTTTTAACCATTTCCTCCTAACAGTTTATGATTTCTTAACATCAAGCACATAAGGTCTTGCACATTCTACTAATGCACTGATTTCAAACCACTTATGCATTGATTTCAAACCACTGACCGGTGACCCATAAAGGTCCTTTCCAGCTAATACCGATACTGATATCTCCAAAAAATATAACAACAGTACTATGTATAAAATAAAAATATAAGTCCAAAAGCAGAACTAAATCAAAAATCAAATCTTTATTTATACTTGTAGCATTATGTCGAAGCGTGTAGTGAGTGTCGGGGCCCATCTGCACAGCTTAGCGCCTGGGCTGCACAGCACCAAAAGAATGTCGCAGCGATGGCAAGTCGTTGGCGACACTTTGCAGATTTGAACGACCCAGGATTTAAACCCCAGACCTCCTGCACCGATTGCGTGTGCACTAAGCAACTGAGCTAACCGTCGTTTTTTTACTGCAAAACTATTAAATCTAAAATGACATACCAGTAAGCATTAGCCACTTTTGGCAATCTGCAATTCATTACCTTGTCCTTCCACACCACAACCTTTTGCAACACATTTCCATGCAATCATTTGTGATATTTGGTTGTTATATTCCGCTGCTTGTAGATTGAACAAGCATGAAAATTTTTGTATTTCAATAAGCAATCCATAAATCTTTTTGACTGTCATTACAAAAATATTTTTTAGTAGTAGTAGGATTTTTTTATTTTTAACCGTAAAACAACGCCATCATCAACACAAAAAACAGCTTGGTTAAAAATAAGGAAACAGCGACAAAACGTTATACGTTGAACATGCTCAAGATAAAAACATAGAACTAAAGCGTTTAAAAAAAAATTAGCACGGTCGCTGCACCTAAAAAAACAACACGAAAACAGAAAATAAAAAACAAAACATACACATTACACAAGCAGTGCAACCTATAGATTTTCATGCCATTAAACCAAGAACCTTCTGTATTAATAATACTACTAGTATGCAAATTCTTATTCAAAATAAATCATCCTTAATTGTCCCTTCCGTTCGGTAGTCTACATAGTTCTCTTTTAGCAATACAAAATTTAATTTCTGTCCATATAATGTCCAATTCGTAGTATGCTATTCCGGAATATAACGCTGCTTCGTCTTGTGATTCCCTACAGTTTTCTTCCAATGATTTGTCAATTGTTACATTAATTCCACCGAATTCAGGTTCTGAAAAAGAAAAAAAGACGGAGCAGTATGCATTCTCGATAAAAAAGGAAAAAAGTCTTAGCGAGTGGAGTGGGAGTTATTTTTGGTTGAGGGAGATAATATGCGAAGGAATATGCTTGCGGAAGTTTCGATACGATTTTAGCCGCTTTATATCAAGGGGGATTTTGTTCCAGATTAACGGTCCCTTATATTTCATTGATTGTTTCGTAACATTTATTCTACAAAATTTAGGGTAGAGATTAGAGCTGCTTCTGGTACTTCTAGTGATATTTTCTGCTGAACTATTTATGCTGTTGGTTTGAAAAAAATCATCGAAATAAGGTGGTAAGAGGCCTTTATTATATCTCTTCATAAAGCAAGCTATCTCAAATTCCAACGTTTGCTCAACAGACAATAAGTGACTTTGCACCATTACTTGTTTGACTGAATCTCTAAAATTCAATCCATTAATTAGCCTTATAAATTTATTTGCTGAACGTTGTAAATTTAGTATGACAGTTTTATTTCCGAAACACCATGTCGTTACACAACAGGAAATATGGCAGTTAAACATAGAATGATACAACATAGTGAGAGCACTGCGATTAAGGTATGATGATATCTTTCGAACAACACCCAAGCTTATGCGAAGCCTTTTTAGTACTGTATCCATGTGAGGTTTCCAATTTAAATTTTCATGAAGAATTACACCTAAAAACTTGCTTGAGGTTACCCTGTTAATGCGTTTGTTTCCTATAAGTAAGGTGAGGTTATTGGAAGGGGGCTTAGAATTTGGAGTTCTAAATACTACATGGTTCGTCTTTTCAACGTTTAGTGACAGCTTGTTGGCAATGAGCCAATGATCAATATTACATAATTGCTTGTTTGCACAATCATATATTGTTTCATAGTTTCTTCCAGTGAAAAATATATTCGTATCGTCTGCAAACATTATCATATCACCAGCGGCTATGCAATTGTGAAAGTCATTGACGTAAATTAGAAATAAAAGGGGACCTAATATTGAACCTTGTGGAACTCCAAATTGAATTGATTTAACTTGGGAGCAAGCGTTTTGTTGCTCAACCATTTAAGTTCTACCACTTAAATAACTTTGAAACCAATCATTGGCTAATCCTCTAATGCCACAATGTTTTAACTTATGTAAAAGTATGTTATGATCTATAGTATCAAAAGCCTTGGAAAGATCTAAAAATACACCCAAAACTTTCTTGCGATTTTCAAACGCTTCAACTATGTACTCAGTAAGCAAGGTATTAGCAAGACTAGTGGAATGATTCTTTCGAAAACCAAATTGCAATTTAAAAAAGAAATTTTGTTCGGTCAAAAACGAAGTTACACGACGGTGCATTATTTTTTCCAATACTTTTGACATTACTGGAAGCAAATTAATTGGCCTATAATTATTCACCTCAGTTGGGTTACCTTTTTTAAACACTGGAACGACTTTTGCAATTTTAAAAGCTGAAATATATTCTCCACAACTTAAAGAAAGATTGAAGATATGAGCTAGAGCTTGTAGTATGTTATCAGGGGTACTTTTCAGAACTGATGATGGGATTTCATCAATTCCACTGCTGGATTTTGATTTCCATTCTAGCAATATATTTTTTATTTCCAACAGAGATGTAGGGTTTAAGTGCATGGAATCAGCAGAGGATGTTCCGAGATATTCCCTAAAATTATGTAATGAAGGGGGAAGATTGTCAACCAACTTGCTGGCAATGCTTGCAAAATGATTATTAAAGTAGTTAGCTATAGCAAGAGAGTCAGAAGTCAGTTGGTTATCAACCACAAGGGAAGAACAGGAAGCTACTTTTCCTTTTCCAAGCAATTTGTTTATAGTTTTCCAAGTTGCTTTCATATTAAATTTGTTTTTTTCAAATAGCAAAGCATAATAATTACTCTTCTTTGCTTGTAAGGTGTGGAAATATACATTTCGAGCCATATTGTATTTAGCTTTAGGAGTTGGTGACTTTTTGCGAATAAATTTTTTGAACAATTTGTCTTCGTTCAACATAAGCTGGTGCAACTCATCATCATACCATGGTTTATTAAATTTAATATTATTTGGAGGAAAAGCGTTTAATGGGAAACTTTGACTAAAAGCTTGAGAGTAACTTTCCATTAAAAGTTCAAAAGCAGAATTTGGGAGAGTTTCATTTAAAATTAAGCTAATGTCAATATTTTCAAGTAGACTGTTAAATTTATTTATATTTGTTGATGAAAAACATCTGGCTAAACTTGGATTGGGAGATTTTGGCTGACTATCGCAATTGAGACACATAAACACAGGCAAATGATCAGATATGGGACTGGTAATAATACCGGATTTAATGGATTCATCATATATATTAGTCCACATATGATCCAACACTGATGCGGACAAATCAGTTATACGCGTTGGCTTGTTTATTAAGGGAGAGTAACAGTTTTCAAACATAATTTCAGTGAAGTTATTAACATGCTCATTTTCACAGTTAGCTAAATCATAATTTAGGTCTCCAGCGATGATGCATTTTTGGTTAAATTTAACAAGATTGAGACAATTTTTCAGAGTACTTACAAAAATTTCATTACTTTGAACATCACTGGATGGTGATCTGTACAAGCAGCCAACTAGTAGAGTTTTGTTACAGAATTCAATGTTAATAAACACGGATTCAAATAGTTTTTCTTTCATGATAGTTAAATTATCAATTATTGAAAAGTTAATGCTACTCTGAACATAAATGCCAACTCCACCTCTCATAGACAACTTCCTACAATTTGATACAAAATTGCAACCACACAAGCTATTGTAAGGGCCAGAAGCATATGGTCTTGTCCATGTTTCAGTAATGGAAATTATATCGGGTTTCAACTCCATGCTACAAATTAGTGCCTCAAGTTTGGAAAAATTTTGCAAGTTAGCAAGAGATCTCATGTTGACACACATTACAGAAATAGATGTTGAAGTGTTGTTAAATGCTAGGGATTTAATTGAAGACACATCGACATACTGCTCATCAATATTGCTAAAATGAAGTTTCTCTAAATCTTCATCACTTGCATCCACACAAATATTATTAAATAAAGTATTCAAATGAGTAATAAAAAATTGAAAGAAAAATTTGTATAAAACAGCCTGCACAGGTAACAGCCACTACGTTAAAAAGCAATGACTAAATTTACAGACATTTACAGCAGATTCTATAGGCTATACCGGTATGTAGAGATAAGCAGTAAGAGAAATACCGTATTATCCACAGCTAATAGCCTACCACCTCTTGTATTTCCTTGAAAAAGCAAAGTTTATGAATAAAGACGAAACAGTTGTGAGTCAACAAGTGCTGCTTTTCACAAAAGAGATACATCTCAGATGTGGGAGAGGTTGAGAGGGGCTATGGTATTCAGTAGTGGTACTGGTACTTCAGACATGCTGGTCACAAGCAAGTTTTCTTTCAAAATGTCCAACTTAGTTGCAAGTACCGGTATTTAGTTGTAAATCTTGCAATGCAGATTTTTATTTTCCTTAGAACCATAGCAGGGTCAAAGAACCACTGTACTGGACTAGCCGGAGCTTGTTTGAATTAAGCCGCATCTTATACAGTTATAACCTGATAAGAGGCATATGTATATCACACGACACGAGCATAAGGACCGCTAGTGAGGTATTAGTAGGGGTTAGGGTCTAACCCCCCAAACCCTAACCACGGCTTCATTCAAACAAGCCCCGACGAAGCGACTAGCCTAATGAATAACAGTGATACTGGTAGTCTACAGCTAAACATATTGGTAGAATATCTGGTATACCGGATAGTGTACCGGTATAGGCCTACCATACATGGTATAAGTTACTGTAAACTGTATTACACTGCTACACATAGTCAAATGCGCATCATGAACTACAATACTAAAAACACTAAGCCTTTTCTAATTGTGAAAAACCTTGACCAAGACATGCCAATACTCTACTAACCTCAGTGCTCCAGGTCTAGTCTAAGCTAAGCTTCCTGATGCCTTATCAGCTAAAAAAAATTGCACAGGTCGCTTTACTAACACTTTCTATTGTACCAAAATAGTCACAACTTCACATCTACGCAATGTTCTTCTGTTCAAAAGCAATTCTGCTGATTAATTGCAATGATGCACTAACCTGAGACCTGACACACCTTCCTAAAAAGTATTAAGCGGGCTTCACACCGAAGCCGTCAACGTTACCGTTGCGTCTGCCGTTACGACTACGTTAGGGTGTTCACACACAAAAAATGTGGGCTGGCGGTGACGGGACGTAAGTGATTTTCTTGGTTCTCCCGTCATTACGTTGAGATAAAAAACATTTATCTCAACGTAATGACGGAAGGAAAGAGAACTGAGTTTGAGCTATGTGAGTGGGCAAATTGCAGTACCAGTGTACTTGTTGTGGCATAATTGCTTCGTATTGGCAACTTTTTAAGGTTTTGGAGATTGTAATTTTACTCAAAATGCGTGCTAAGCAACAAAAGAAGGGTTGGTAGGCTACGGTAGTAACCGGTATTCAGTAACCATAGTCTAGTAGACTACCGGTACAGTATGGTAGGTAACTACTGTACATTTCTTTAGTGAATTGTAGTACCGGTAACTCTACGATGCTGTAGGCTATGGTTACTAAGCAGTAGTCTATAGCTGGGCAGGCCGCAAAATAAAAAGCCTGTTAATATGTGCCTCCACCAGTCTGCCCTACCATTCCAGAGTAGCATCACATACTGATAGCCTAAAAAGCCTACTTGCCAGTCTGTTATTCAGTTATTGGTGATAGCCTACGCATGCAGTTTTCTTTCACTGGTACATAGTACCAGTAGTAGCCGGCAAGTTTATTTGTTGTGCCGTTGGGAAAGGCACTTAGCGGGATTCCCCCATCTTGGTGTGGTAGACAGATGGCCGGCAACTCCTAAGCGAGCTCGTATAGCGCATTAATCGCTTTCTCGTGATAGGAGGATAAATATGCTATTAAATAAAAAAATATTAGCTAGTCAACTGGTGCAACTCCATGGCTGTGCTGTGTCTGAGTGAGTAGAATGGGCTACAATGGTTGCCAACTTGCCAGTGAAATCATCGCATACATGGTTACCGGTATGGGTTAAAACAAGGGTTAGGGGGTACCAGTAGGTTAGGCCCTAACCTTAACCATAAAGATAAACCTAACCCTAACTTTGACCCTATAATTTTCATAAGCTTATTCTTTTATCTATTGTACCCACTGGCAATGTTCTCTAGTCTAGCCCAAACAAAATGTTTACAATACCAGTATTGGTAATTTGCCCAAACGTTTTTACTAGCCTATTTCACAACTTTTGCCCAAAATTTTGCTTGGAAACTGGTTTATAAAAGAAAACTGAATAAGCAATTGTTTGCAGACAGAAGTTTTCAGGTAGCCTACATTCAATATGATTTGCCCAATATTTATTTTGTTTTTCTATCTTTATGATATTTTCCCAAAACCTCAAATTTCTCATTTTTGCACCTTACCGGGAACACTGTTCACCATGTGATCTACTAGTACCATAATGTTTCTTCACTGTTTATGGGCTGGTGTGTGCGTCCTACTCAGCACAGTTTTACGCATTTGTGATTAACAGATCAGGCACTAAGCATGGCATTTAATGAGATTTTAATTGAGCAAGTTAAGCAACATCCCTGCTTGTATAATGTATCATAAAAATAAAAGATTTCAAGAGTAGAAACATTAAAGACCAAGCTTGGATTGTTATTGGCAATGAATTAAAAGAGAGCGGTAAGTTTGTGAGCAAAAAAAAAAACTTTATGTCTAATATATCAATAAACTCAGTGGCGTACGCACGAGGGGGTTTTGGGGGTCAAACCCCCCCCCCACTGAAGATTATAAAAAAAATGAAAACCTCTCTTTTTGGAACGAACCGTCTTTCTTCATACAGAGATTGCCGAAATTGCTCTCATGTTTTTCTGTGCTATCCAACTCGCTTATAAAATCTTGAAAAACTTTCATGGTGATGCAATAATAGGCCTACTAATAGTCAAACTTTGCTAGTGCGCTGTGCTTGACGTTGACGATTGCAGAGAAAGTGAAACCTTTTTTGTTTTTAAGGCAAAATTGTTTTTACGCACCATAACTGTCTCAGGAGCTGGAGTCAGTGGCGTACGCATGGGGGGGGGGTTTGGGGGTCAACCCCCCCTTGACGACTGAAAAAAAATGAAAACCTCTCTTTTTGAAACGATCCGCCTTTTTTCATGCAAAGAGTGCCGAAATTGCTATCAATTATCAAGTTTTTCTGTGCTATCCAACTTCCCTGTATTATATAACCTTGAAAAACTTTCATTGTGATGCAATAATACCGGTAGTCAAAACTTTTCTGGTGCGTTGCGCTTGGCGTTGACCATCGACGATTGCAGAAAAAATGAATCCTTTTTGCGACGAACCGGCTTTTCTTCGTGCGGAGTTTGCTGAAATTGCTGTCATGTTTTTTTGTGTGCTGTCCAACTTCCTAATTTAATTTCGAGAAACTTTTGTTATGATGCGATGCAACAATACTGGTATTCCAACTTTTTTGATGTGTTTTGCTTGAACTGCAATTTTGTCTTTGATGCTGCTGTGAAGCAATTTGTAAGTGGGAGTTTTCTAAAATACGGTGTACATATCTGCAGTAACTATGGCTGCACACAAATTTTTTTTTTAAAAACCAAATCTTCACTGCTCTCGTTTCATTAAACTCGCTGTAGTACTGCAGCGTGGTAGCGAGTGGCGGGGCCCGACCCCGCAGCTTAACGTCTGGACAACGCAGCTATAATGAAACGTCGCAGCGGTGGTGAGCCATTGGCTACTCTGTGTCCGATTTGACCGGCCTGGAAATAGAACTTTAGACCTTCCTCATCGATAGCGGCATCTTTAACACTGCGCTATAACCGGCCGGTTTGTTAAAAAATTATTAAAATATAAAATCTAAATTGACACTGCCCTACATGCTAAAATTAAAATAAAGATACTGCTAAGGAAGACGAGACCAACGAAAGATTTAGGGAAGCCCAGGGACGGAACGGGAAGGGGGGTGGCAAAATTGTTTTTACGCACCGTTACTGTCTCAGGAGTTGGAGTGCTCCGTTTACCAGACACCCTGATTATGTGCTTGAGAGTATCTGATGATATCGACGCTGTGATTTGGGTGAAAAATGCTTAGATAATATCGACGCTGTTTTTGCGTGATCAGGGATTTCTCTAGCGCGTAATTTATTGTAGTTTAGAAATGTTTCGGTATGGAGAGCAGTTTGTTCTCATGCTTCAGTGTCTTCACTTTTCTGGACAAGGAATACTGCCCCTTTCATAATGAGTGCATATTAAATGTTTCTATCAAGGTTTATATGCGTTGTTTATATCAATGTTGGTTCTTGAAAAAGATTTCTTTGGAGGGAAGCAATAACTTGTTTTTCCCTCCTGGCCACACCCTGTTTGTGACGTTGCGAAAGCTAGCTTACTTTAGTCACTTAACCTTCCTATGACCCAAAAATGAGGTCAACTAAAATTTCTTCAGTAAATTTTTAACCACGGATTGACAGCTCGAGTTTCTGTGAAACCTTTTCGCTCCTTAAATGAAACGCAAAGAATCAAGCAAAAGTGTGAATGAAATATCTGGATTGTTTCCTTTGTTATGGCGTTATATAGCTTATTCGTGGTAGCTGCAATCGCGCTATAATTTAGACTAGAAACATTACAATTCGATGCACTTTAATACCTCTGAACTGCTCTAGGTTAATTGTAGTATATTTACGTCATCACGATGTGACGTCACTGAACCCCCCCTTTGAAAAATCCTGCGTACGCCACTGGATGTTGCTGTGAAACAATTAACAAGTGGGAGTTTCCTTAAATGCGGTGTATCTGCAGTAACTATGGCTGCACACAATTTTTTTTTAAATCAAATGAAATCTTGATTATACTCGTTTCATTAAATTCGTTGTTGTATCGAAATGTGGTAGCGAGTGGCGGGGCCCGACCCCGCGGCTTAGCGCCTGGGCAACACAGCTCCAAAGAAACGTCGCAGCGATTGCGAGCTGTTGGCTACACTGTGTCCAATTTGACCGACCTGGGAATTGAGTCCCAAACCTTACTCATCAATAGCGAAATCTTTTAACACTACGCTATAATCGCCTGGTGTTTTGAGAAATTTTATTATCAAATAAAAAACTAAATTGACACTGCTTTAGTGCCAAAAGTAAGATAAAAATACTGCCAAAGACGACCATAGACCAACGAAAGATTTAAAGAGACCTAAGAGCGGAACGAGGGGAGAGACATCTTTGTTTTTTCGTACCGTAGGCTGACTATCTCACGAGCTAGAGTTCTTCGTTTCCCATAGACACCCCGACTATGTGTTTGAAAGCATCTGATATCGACACTGTGATTTGGCAGAAAAATGCTCAGATAATATCGACGCTGTGTTTGACTTTAATCGGATGATTAGAGATTCCTCTCGCGCATAATTTATTTTAGTTTAAAAACGTTTTGGTAGGGAGGTCAGTTTTTTCTTATGCTCCAGTATCTTCACTTTTCAAATTTCAAGCGAGAAACTGCCCCCTTCATAATGCGTGTACCGTATATTGACTGTTTATAACAAGGTTTAGCCTATATGCGTTGTTTATATTAATGTTGGTTCTTGAAAAAAGTTTTTTTGGAGAGAAGGAATTGCTTGTTTTACCCCCTGGGTGCACCCTGTTTGTGACGTTACGACAGCTAGCCATCCTACTTTAGTCAATTAACCTCCCTATGGCCCAAAAATGATTTCAACTAAAGTTTTTTCAGAAAATTTTTAACCACGGCCTGACAGCTTGAGTTTCTGTGAAACCTTTTCTCTCCTTAAATGAAACGCAGAGCATTAAGCTAAAGTGTAAATGAAATATCTTTGTTGTTTCCTTAGTTATGGCATTATATAGCTTAATCATGGTTAACTGCAATTTAGGCTGGAAACACTGCAATACGATGCACTTTAATGCCTCTAAACTACTGTAATTGTAATGTAGTATCTTTACGTCATCACGATGTGACGTCCCTGAACCCCCCCCCCCCCCATTGAAAAATCCTGCGTACGCCACTGAATAAACTCTGTACTGATACAGTAGGATACTTGTGCCTGACTGCAGTGATTAGGCAGTTAGGCTAATTCATTTGTTGTGCCCTGCACATACAAGCTAATTCAAATAAAAATTTGGCCTACCGTTGATGTAATTTCTAAATCGTGCATGTCTGGGGCTCTGGGCCTACCATTTCTAAATTCATTGTAGTAATTTATGAATTCATTGGATATGTAATAGAAGTGCATACCGTAATTACATTAAGTACCGTACCTACATTTAATTGCATGAAAGAGCAAATACAGATATTTGCTGTTAGTTTTTGTTGTTGCAGATTTTAATTTCTCCAGACGTCTCCCGATCGATGAGCGTTTAAAATTTCTTGGTTTTCCGGCTTCCATTTCCAACAATTCTGCGTTGTGACAAACATTTCTTTAATCTGTATCGGTTTTGCTGTGTATTAAGCTGACTAGGTCACTAGAACAATTCAAAGAATTTACTGATGAAAGCTGATTATTATTATTTTTTTAACCACTACTGGTACCTTATTTAAACGCCAAATTATATTTTTTTTGGTCGTTAGTGATTACGTGGCATAGGCCTATTGTGTTTTTAGTTGTGTTTAATTTTTTTCATTCCTGCACGTTTCAACGTAACCTGTTTTTCTGCCATTGTTTTTGTTTGGTGTTTTTCTGGTCGTTAAATAAAATAAACTACTACCGGTCCTACTACTGCCACCACTATAAGCAAGTCAGCCTGCGCAACGTTTGAAATTGGTGTGAACGCTCACGTAAGCGTATTATGTTTGACGTTAAACGGTACGGAAACGTAGACGGCTATGAAACGCCGACGTTGACGGTAACGGCTTCGGTGTGAAGCCCGCTTAAGCAGCTAAGCGCGAATTACGTAATTGCGGAATCTCTACCGACGCGAAAAAAAAATTTTGAAAGCAACTGCTTACATAATTGGTTGCTTACAAAATTTTCCAAGCGAGAACTTCATAAATAAACAAAGTACTTTTGTGCTTAAGCGCTTAAAATAAGCATAGTGTAGACGGGCCTTAACACGTGTGTGCAGCAGATATAATTCACACTGAATGTTTATTGTTTAAAAATATTCTTTTTGTATCCCAATTCCAATCCCAGTTCTTTTCAGCTTTGCAATTTTTTTGTTTTTGTTTTGCAAAATTACTTGGTCTGGTTGCGGCGATGCAAAAGTAGAAGGATTTACTGGTGGCAGTGATCATCAAATTTTACAGTACATATCATCATCATCATCGTCCAGTTTTAATCCGGTTTTTCCTCGTGTCCGAAGGTGGCCGGATGCACCTCATTCCTTCAGCAATCGCTCCCACTCCCACTCTCCATCTCGCGCGATCTGTAGCTTCCTCCACCCTCAACCCAATTTTCTTTATATTCTCCTCGACTTGTTTCTTCCATGTTTGCTTCGGCCGTCCTCGCTTTCGTGGTCCATTTACTTCAAACATCATTGCCTTTTTCAAAATGCTCTCATCATCCCTCCTAACCACATGTCCATACCATCTTACTCCATTCGCTTTAGCCATTTTATCCAAAGTTTCCTTCAGACCCAGCATTTTCATCAGCTCCTCAGTATTCTTTCTATCCACTAGTTTTACTCCACACATTGATCTCACCATAGCTCTTTCAGTTCTTCTCAAAATTACCATCTCATTTTCCCTCAAACACTATGTCTCACTTCCATGTAACATTGCTGATCTTACGCAACTACGATACACCATCCCTTTCATTTTCAGAGAAAACCTTCTCCCAAGTAACAACTCTCCACATTCTCTAAATTTCATCCATCCGATCCTTACTCTTGCAGTCACTGCAGTTTCACACCCACCACTAGCATTCAGCCTATCTCCAAGATAACAAAAACCCTTCACAATCTCCACTTCATCACACAACACCTCCACTGGTTCTTCCTTTCCGTCTCCAATATCTTCACATCTTCTACATACAAACTGTTGTGTAAAACTGCAAGATACTTTTTTCATTTTAGTGCATCTCGCATGAATCCACTTCTTACAGAGCGTGCACCACACCGCGTTAGACATAACTCTTTTTCCACATATTCCACACGGATCCACCCTGCTACGCACATTCGCACAACCTCCCCTTCTGCACCACTCACCATCATCTTAGTCTTTCTAATATTTATTCTCAATCCCTTGCTTTCCAATGCATCTATCCACCTTTGGAACCTCTCCCTTAGATCCTCCAAATTTTCGCTCATCAGCACAAGATCATCCGCGTACAAAATTTTATTCAATAGTCTCTCTCGTGCATGTTCTGACACTGCATCAACCACAATAGCAAATATCAATGGTGATAGCACAGACCCTTGATGCACACCAACTCTTACCCCAAATTCCTCCGAAAAACCCGATCCAACTCTGACTTTCGTCCTTGAGCCCTCATACAAGCTCATTACTGCTTTCACCAACACTTCTGGCAAGCTTTTCTTTCTTAATGCCCATTTCATCACTTTTCTGGGAACCCTATCAAACGCTTTTTCCAAGTCCACAAAACACATGTACAGCTTTTTCTCTTTTCCACGAAACTCCTCTTGCATCCTTCTCAAAATAAACAAAGGATCAGTCGTGCCCTTCCCAGGCATAAAGCCAAATTGCATGTCATCAACCTTCATTAATTCTCCTATTCTCTTCTCTATCACTCTCTCTACTATCTTCATTGCATGCTCCAGCAGCTTTACTCCTCTATATGCTCCACAATCCATCGCATCTCCCTTTCCTTTAAAGATTGGAACAACAACACTTGTTTTCCATTCCTCTGGCATACCTTTTCCATCCAGAACTCTCTGTCACAGCTTCTTCAGTACTCCCACACCAAACTTTCCGCTCGCCATTATCATATCCATATTTACTTCAGAGGGACCAGCTGCTTTTCCCAATTTCATCTTATTCATAGCCTTAATCACCTCCTCATAAGTGATTTCTTCAACTGGTCCTTCAACCATATCTGCTTCTGCCATCTGATCCCATTCGTTTTCCACATTCATGATCTTTTCCATATGATCCTTCCATAATTTTCCACGATCTTTTTCACTAACCACAAGTCTCCCATCTTTATCCTTCATGCAACCTCCACCATTTATGTCCTTTCCATCCCTTCTCATGAACTTCACTAACTTAAAAACATCGTTTGATTTGTTATAAAGCACTGTCATCTCTTCTTCAGCCGCCTGCTTCATGGCTTTTGCAACCGCTTTCCTTGTCCGATTTCTTGCTTTTCTATAATTACTTTTATTTTCCGCTGATCGATTCTTGCACCATGTTTTAAATGCTTTCTTTTTCCGATCTATCGCTTCTTTTACTTGCTTGTTCCACCACCATGTGTTTCCCTGATCTCTTCTCCCTTTCGTCTTTCCACACAAATCATCACAAGCCTTTAAAACACCATTCTTGTAGAACTCCCACAAATCCACTGCTTCAGCGTCCACTAATTCTACTACTCTTCGTTCAAATTCCTCTTTGATCTCTTTTTCCTGCAGCTTCCATACCCTCCATCTCACCCTTTTACTCTTCTTTACTAACTTCTTCAGTTTGCGTTCCTCCACATCAACCACCACCAGCCTGTGCTGCAATTCCCCAGGGATAACTTTTACATCTCGTAGATACTTTCTCTTTTCCTTTCCTACCAGAACAAAGTCTATTTCTGCATCATTTCCACCTGAACTATAAGTCACCTTCCTTTCATTTCTCTTCTTGTACCACGTGTTTGCAACACACAACTCTTTTTGGACGCAGAAATCTAGTAACATTCTTCCTTCAACATTTCTTTTCCCTATTCCATACCCTCCATGTATACCTTCAAATCCTTCTGCACATTTCCCCACATGGCCATTGAAATCTCCCAATCCCAACACCATTTCATTTGCATTCGCCATACTCCACTCACGCGCCATTTCCTCATAAAATAACTCTTTCTCTGAATCTGGTTTTCCACTCTGTGGTGCATAAGCACAAATCACTCTCACCACCTCTTCTCCAAAGACTAATCCAATTCCCATAACTCTGTCACACCTTCTTCTGACCTCTACCACCTTCTCACAGAGTTCTTCTTTAACCAATATACCCACGCCCCCGGTTTTATCGTCATTTCCGCACCACCACAGTTTGTACCTCCTTCCCTTGACACCAATAAAGCGAGCTCCTTCACCTCTCCATCTCACTTCCTGCAAACAACATACATCCACCTTTCGCTTCCTCAGTTCTTCGCACACCTCCGTCCCTCTGCCAGATATACTCCCAACATTCCAGCTTCCGAATCTAATCCCAAGCCGTTTTTCAACTTTTTCTTTAGCAACTTTGAACCCGGAGATTCTTAGCACTCCCTGCCCATTTAAGGGCTGCCGGGGACAGGGGGGCCAAAATTTTATTTTGCATCGTCATGAGGTTTTTGTTGGAGCAAGTATTTTATGGCCGCATGCCCTTGCTGACGCCAACCACAGTTATAAGCAGTGGGCCTAGCCTTTACCTAAAAAGGCATACCCTGCAAGGCAACAGGGTTGCTGAAGTAGTTTAGCCGGCAGTCGAGACCGTTGCCCGTGTGGCGCCACTAGGAGGCACTACCCAGCTAGCATAGACATTGGGACTAGTATGCATGTACACCAGATTTCTCTGGTCGACTGTACAAAACACAAAAGTACTATCCATACACCTACACATACCACACATAAAATCGTGCAAAAAATCGTGTAATACATAAAATCGTGCAAAAAATTGTATGCCACACATAAAATACATACCTCACATAAAATACACTTAAAATACATAAAACCACACATAAAATCGTGCAAATGCTTAGTAACGATAAAATAATTTACTAATGTTCATTTCATCCAACAACTGCTACATTAGTTCTGAAGTGCCAAAATGGTAGGCTTCACGCACTGCATAATTTGGCACACATTTCTTGCGCCATCTGCTGGCACTGGAAATCTCAGAAAAATTATTTGTGGAAGATACGAAAACCTTGTAGCCTACAAAGTACAATACACAAAATCAAAGTTCAAAGCATCTTCCTTGGTACTAAGAAATAGGATATGTCATTTCAATGCAGCAACTAAATTGATGACTAGAAACGCTACGAAGTAAGTTCAAATAATTTTGTAACAAGTATGATCATAGAGTTATGATACCATGCATATTCTGTTGTTTCAACATGAAACGCTGAAAGCATACAGAAAAAGTCCAGTTAAAACATTTTCCGTAAAGCTTGCTATGCAGTGCTATAGTCCAACTCTAAATTTTAATAATGCACCAACCTTTTCTCTTTTTATTTATGAAAGAATCTGTCTCGTATGCCGGGGAAACGCTTTCAATGAAATACTCCACTTCTTCGGCTGGTGGAACCGAATCTGTCGGGATAGAGGCTGTGAGTACCTTTCAAGGAAGCCCATTGATTTGCACAAGCCACATAGGACTTTTTCGGAGCCAGCATCGCCTGATCTGATCATCAACACCTCTTCCTCTTTTTTTATTTTGTATTTTTCGCGCTTGCCTTTCCATGCAATTTTGCACATATCTTCTGCAAGATATTACCAGACGATTATAAATTAAGCTTTCTGGTTACTTGCACTTTATTTTATATAGCTTGCAACCAATCATAACTTAGGAAAAAGGAAAAGTTAAAACATTAATTTGCTTCATCATTACTTTCAAAAAAAGAATTATGTTCAAAAGAGCCTGTTTGTGAAAGCTTTTTTACTATTCACAAAATGCATGAAATCAAGTGAAACAGCTTGACAGGTACGGTAGTTCAACTCACAAATATTGTGTAGCTACCTACACAATTTATTCATTAGGCATTGCAGCACTTTATAGGTACTGCCGCACCTTATTAGCGCTAGAGATGTCCATTACAGAATCTCAAATCGAGTCGAATCCGAATCCTAAACGATTCGGAATCTTTTTTTGATATTGCCGATTCGAAGTGAAAAAAACATATCAATGCGATGCAGTTGCGTCACTTATCTCAGAGAATTAATAGTATAAACACAGTCACGCATTTGCACTATAATAGCAACAGCGCAGTGGTGCGCACGCGTGTTTAAACAGGGACCAGGGTGCGCTGATATCGTAGATAGCGGTGATGCACACACGCGAGTAAACTGCACACACCTACTGCGCAAGTTTATGCGACAAACACACGCAATTGCCAATGACTGATGGCTGTTTGTGACGATCGTGCGTATTAAAGGCGCGTTTACCGGCACGCGGCAATGCGACACGCGACTAAAATTATGATGTAAGTAAATGTAGAAGGATTTCGCAGGTTTTCGCGTGATCGGTGTACAGTAAAATAAAACAAACAAGGTGCGAAAAATTTTTGTCGCGTATCGGTAAACGCGCCTTAAGGCGTGTTTACCGATACGCGGCTAGCGGCAACAAGACTACCTAGTTTTTTGCTTATTTCATCATACGTTGAATTTTGGTTCGGCAACGCAATAAAATCGACGCGATATCAACTAATTGTACCTGTACGATTTTTACCGCTTCATCACCCGGTATCAAAAAATATTTGAAATAATCTTGACGACGGCAGTGAGACAATGCACGTTTGATTGTTATGACATCATTGAACAATCAGCTTGCTTAACGCAGGCTAGCAAATTTTATATCGCAGGCCAGTAAGATTTGTAATGGTAATCGCATTGCCGCGTATTCGTAAACGCAACTTTGTACTGGCTTCCTCAGCTCCGTCTGAGAGGGCTTTTTCAGGCGCCGGCCTTACTGTAACAAAATTACGAAACAGACTGACAGGCTAACATGTGGAGGCCATAAACTTTCTTTATATGAATGAAGATGTGTTGCAAAAAGGCTTATCTGTTAGTGTATTTTGTGCATTTTTTTGGAGTACACTTGCTGATGATTTTACAGCATTGCATTGCGCTCATTTTGTTAGCCTCCCAAATTTTGGATTCAAAATGAAGATTCGAAATTCTGGATTCGACATTTGCGATTCGGATTCGATTCGGAATCAGCTAAGGTTCGGCTATAGCCATCCCTAATTAGTGCATGCTCTACCAGTACCTAAAAAACCCAAAATTTGCAAAACTTGTTCTCTACCAGCTGATTGGCACATTGGTGAAAGACATTGCTATTGGCACAGGAGGTCTGGGGTTTGACCTCTTTTCAGCGACATGGCCTAGCGGTGACAAATCCCACATGACAAGTTCAATTTTCGGCTGGAGCTGATCGCACTGGACATATTTATACCCGGTGGTTGCTGACTCATAGAAGGCAAGCTCACTTTTTACTGTTAAATTTAAGTTCACAATAGTTTGAAAAATAATCTCAGTTATTTATATTCGTATATTTATAACATATTTTCAAAGGTAAATGGTACTGTCAAAACTGCGTTTGGTTAAGAAAAGCAATTTGTGAAATTGAAAGTGGTACAATTTTGAAAATGTGTTAAAAGTAATTTGCCATATACAGATATAATTTTTCAAAATCACAATGACAATCACAAGTTCATCAAAAAGTGTAGCCCTAATTAATTACATGCATTCAATACAAGTACAATAATTATGTAAATTGATAAAAAACAAAAGAAAGCAATTAAACCATACTCAAAAATGCAAATATTTTTTGGCAAAATGAAGAGTCTTCAGCAATTTTTTAACTATTTCCCCCTTCAAACAGTTTATGATTTTTTAACATCACACACACAGGTCTTGCACATTCTACTTCTGCGTTGATTTTAAACCAGTAAAGGTTATTACTAGCTTATACCGGTATCTCCAAAAAATATAACAACAGAACTATAAAACAAAAAGATAAGTCCAACAGCTAAAATATTATTATAAATCTAAAATATGAAATACCAGTAAGCATTAGCCATTTTTGGCAATCTATACACAATACATTATATACCTCGTCCTTCCACGCCACAATCTTTTGTAACACATTTCCATGTGATCATTTGTGATATTCTGTTAGTATATTCCGCTGCTTGTGGATTGAACAAGCATGAAAATTTTTGGATTTAGATACCGGTAAGCAATAAATCTTCTCGACTGTCATAAAATATTATTCATCTATAGCTATATACCGGTATAGGTATATAAATAAAAACAAAAATGTGTCTAAAACCACATGTACAGATAATAGCAACTATGTGAAAAAGCAATGACTAAATTCACAGACATTTACAGCAAACTACCGTATATAGGCTGTACCGGTAGGCTATATGTAGAAATTAGGGAAATATCATCCATAGGTAATACCGGTAGCTTACCACCTTTTGTATTTTCTTGAAAAAGCAACGTTTATAAATAAGATGTAACTGCTTTTCACAAAAGAGATACCGGTACCGTCCTAGTACCGGTACACCTTAGATTTTCGAAAAGTTGAGAGGGGAAACGGTTCCGATACTCAGTACTGGTACTTCAGACATGCTGGTCACAGCAAGTTTTTTTTCAAATGTCCAACTTAATTCCAAGAACCACCGTACTGGACTAGCCCTGAGCCTGGACTGGAATACACTGGAATACCATGATCTGGTGATGCCGGTAGTCTATGGCTGAACATGTTGGTAGACTATGGTATAAGTTACTGTAAACTGTATTATATTGCTACACATACTCAAATGCACATCATGAACTACAGTACTAAATACTCAATCTTTTCTAAATGTGAAAAACCTTGACCAAGACATGCTAATACTCTACTGCTCTAGACTAGGTCTAGTCAACATAAATGACATCACTGAATGCTCAAGCTTTAAAACCTTTCTGTAAGCAGATGACACTGTATTGACCATGTCTCATCGCAACACCAAGCATTTGGAAACCGTTGTTAACATCGAACTAGAAAAAGTTGCACAATGGCTGGATGGAAATCAACTGACTTTAAATTTTAGCAAAACCAACTACATGTTAATGGGACAACAAAAAGGAAAATTTGAGATAACGATTAACTCGAAGACAATAAACCAAGAAAACAATGTCTGCTATCTAGGTGTTACTTTAGATGACAAATTAAATTGGCATAAACATATAGATTACCTCGTAAAAAAGCTCTCAATTGCAGCTGGTATGATTTATAAATTACGACCATACTTATCTCGAAAATTACCAATCACTATATACTACAGTATAGTCTACTCACACCTTCAATATGGAATTATTAACTGGGGAAGTGCGGCAGCAACCTATTTGAACAGGTTGCAAGTTTCTCAAAATAAAATTGTAAAAATTATCACCCGTACAGTAGGAAAAAAAATAAACTAGTTTCTTTGTATAATAAGCTTGAATTCTTAAACATCGTTTCGATTTACAAACTTGAAATAGCTAAATTTACGTATAAATTTCATCACAAAAAAATACCTGAGAGCTTTGGAAACTTCTTCCTTGAAATTTCTCTAACTCACAATTACAATACTCGACAAGTTCAATCCCAGTGCTTCTTTTTAAGTAGAGTTACTAAAAAGAAAACTCAAAAGTCTATTAAGTTTGCTGGGGTAAAATTTTGGAAAAATATACCAACTGAAATCCAGCAAAGCAACTCGCTAAACTTATTTAGCAAGAAATGTAAAACATACTTAATTTCACCTGAAAATAAAATTAGAGGTAAAGTTACTGCAAAACAATAATATAAGTGTACTGTTTTTGTTTAATGCTGCATCTTGTGACGCTGTTATCACTTTTTTGACTCTGATGTTTTTATTTTTTTTTTGTGTCTTTGTGTGAGTGTTATTCTTTATCTTGCTTTTTTTTTCGCGTGTATCATTAATGAGAGAGTGCAGACTTGGCGACCAGCCTGCACATGCGGCATAAAGTCTTTCGCGCTCTCTCATTTGACGATTATTACCTTACCTATTCCGATTATTACATTTCTTATGTGAGCTTTATGCGTCAAACAAAAAATAAACTTACTTATTAGTCTAAGCTAAGCTTTATCCGTTCATAATGCCTTATCAGCTAAAAAATTTAAGCACAAGTCGCTGTATTAATTCTATTGTCCCAAAATAGTTACAACTTTGCAACTACGCAAGCGTTCTTCCGTCCAAATGCAATTAACTACTGGTTGCAATGATGCACTAACCTAGGACATGAGACGGTTGACGGGTTGAGATCCGACAAACCGCAATGGGATGTTACGAAAATTGAAGAAATGGAAACACTGTTGATCTCAGCATATTACTCGCAGCACTTTGGCCAAACGTCGCTGCGCTTTATTAAATGTCACTGCTATTTATTACATGCTGCTGCTATTTAATAAATAGCGCCGTTATTTAATAAATATCGCTTCTATTTATTAAATGTCGTTACACTTTGGCTGTTATCAGTGGTGTAAAGTAACGAAATACTTTTACTTGAGTAGATTACTTGAGTACATAGGCGCAACTAGGGGGGGGCTAAGGGGGCTGAAGCCCTCCCCTTAACCTTATGAACGACAGTGGATAAAACAGCTGTAAAAAATGATAAGTACCAGTACTCGTCGTAATTTGTCAATATTCAACAGGCAATAGGGGTGGATCCAGGGGTGTTTGGGGGATGCATCTCCCTAAAATCCGATTTTAAAACTGTTTTAGAAAAAATACAATTTTTTTTCATAATTTCGAAACTTTTCGATAACAATAATTCTTACGCCTTAAGCACGCGTAATCGAAAATGTGCGAACACGTACATCATACTTGGTGAGGCACGCACATATAGGGGCAAAAATTTAAATAAAATGTACCTGAAAAATGTTCAAAAAGCACTAAAATGGCCATTGCAGTGTGTAGATTTGCAAAAAGTTTCCGGAGGAGCATGCCCCCGGACCCCCTAGAGCCGTTTTCGTTCCTCAATTTGCATCAAATTCTGCCAGAAAAAATACGCTTGATTAAAATGTCAAAATTTAATGCTCTTGTCCTTGAAAAAATTTCTGAATACGCCTTTGACATGAAACATTTCCAAAGGGCTTATGTTATTTAGGCCCGTGTTTGGGTCTAAACGTCTAACGAATTTGTACGTAGTAAGCATTCAACCTAATTGAAAACTGCATCCCCCCACTAAAATTTTATTGATCCACTCCTGACAGATAATATAAATTTAAGTTTTACTGAGGCATTTTTGACAACTAATGAAATTCTATGTCCGAGAATATTGTTAACTGCGGTTACGAGCAAGGTTAAAGCAACAAAAATGTAATCTTTTAAGCTGATACCGGTATCTGTAAATTAAAATCATTAACCGGTCAGAACAACGGTTAACCGGTCTCGCTTTGCAACCGATTCACCGAGAACGATCAGTTGATAAAGAAAGTGTTTTAAATAAATATGCCGCAAGTGCCAGTGAAAGATCTCATTTTATTGTTTAAATTTGCTTCGATGACGTTGACAACAAGCACCGAGTCCAAGATTGCTGCAGTACCAAGACCTCTCTCTTCCTAATTGAAACTTTGCAAGTTGAACATTGTCGCGCAAGTTTTTTCAAGTAATTTGCATAATTTTTCTTCGTTGAAATAGATAGCAAGATAAGCATACTTTGGTTGAAAAAATGTTAAAAGACTCTTCATGTGCCGCTTTGGGATAGATTATAAACTAAATTTTACAAAAACTTCGCTTGCCTAATGCCTAGTGAAACTAGTTTCGGACATAACGCTTAGCTCTCTTCTGTTTTAATGCACAGATATTGATTTGAGCAAAAAACTAGCCGTGGCTTTTCCTTGTTGAAATAGACGATAGACCTACGTCATCTCGCGAGACAGTCAGACATGATACTAGAAAATTACGAGCAATAAGGAACTAATCGTAATCACAAAAATGTATCAGCCCCTCCCTTACGAAAATCCTGGTTGCGCCACTGCTTGAGTACATTTTTTCGGTAACGAGTACTTTTTTGAGTAGTTTTTTTTCGGCTACTTTTACGTTTACTTAAGTACTTTTAGTATGAAGTAACACTACTTGGGTAGTTTTTATTTTAGAAAAGTACAAAGTAGTCATTGAGTTACTAGTCTCACTTGAAATCCCTCGTTGCACCTAAAATCTTGCGTTGCGAAGTTGCATCGCATGCTATGTCACTGTAGTCTGTAATTACTGCAAGATCGCAAGTAACAGAAAATGCTTAATGTGTTCGCAATAATATATTCATTCCATAAACCTCTAAGCCCAGCAGTAAAACTACTGACTATCGTATTTCTCTTTTAATCTTAATTATGGAAAAAAGCAAATTGCAAAGCTAAAATTGAAGTGTTAACAGAAACAAGCAGGTTTCTGCTTCTGAGTTAATGCTTATTGTTCATATGTTTATCCGTATTTGTGATAGCGGCGCTATAACGAGCTCGCTAAGGAGTTTCGAGCCACCTGTCTGTCACTCCGAGATGGGGAAATCGTTAAGTGTGGTTCCGAACGGCACAACAAATAAACTTGCCGGCTTGCTCTTCACGCTGGCGCCTTCGATGCTAAGCATTATGCAGGAAAGCTAGAAATACCAACTTTTAAGTCATTGGTTTAACCGTACTCTGAATCGAACCGCCATTCTACCGTTCCAGAAGCAGACGCTCTATATACTCGGCCATCTGAGCGGTAATAATTTCTTTACCATTTTTCCACCTTCAGAGCAAGTTATTATCGGCAAGTGTGCAGTTGACACTTAAACGATTGAGAACGCTATACTTTTACTTGAGTAGTTTTTAAATGACTACTTTTTTACTTTTACTTAAGTGTTTTTTTCAGTCAATACTTTCTACTTTACTTCGAGTAGTTTTGCCGTCAGTAACAATACTTTTACTTAAATACACTTTCAAAATACTTTTTACACCACTGGTTGTTATTGTACTTTTCGAAGCGTTTTAGCTGCAGTTCACTTCACTTTAGCTAAATAGCTGTGGAACTGGGTAAATGTTGCTGAAAATTCGTACAAAATTTGCTAACCCGTTTTTTTCACAACGGCGCCCCATACCCAGCTCTTTGTTGGTAGCAATCATGCAAACAGTCAATCACTTTTATACAGATTTCAATTGAGTTTAGCAAGTTTTTCAATCTGATTCATCACTGAAAAAGTTCAAAATGGCAAGTCGTCACAACAACAGTAAAAAGAAAGACAATATCAGCAATCCAAGAAAAGTGTGTAGCAGTCAAATCCTTGACCACAGCGATTCTAATCAAATTTAGGCCCCCAAACTCCTCTAACGCTTGATGGCGACTCACTGCTTGGATACACCAGAACACGGTGGATTCATATCCACACAAACAGTGTAATCAAACAGAAACCACACATCAATTAAACATTTAGGCTTTAAATCCTTAATGTACACGTTTAAGGCAACGTGCGCGTACACGGAGACCTTATACAAATAGAATAAAGAAAGAAGGTTAAAGTTAACACCAGTCCAGACGGTTATACAACACTACCCACGTAGTCATCTCAGTAATAGGCAGATAAGATTGTAACACCAAAAACTTACCAAAGCACAAGCTGGTATGTGTAAAAACATTAAGTTAAGTAGTCTAAAGGATCTCACCTCTCAAAATGTACTTATGCTTGCAAACACCAACTAAACTAGGCCTACACTTCTAACCAACTGAACTGAAGAAACATACCAGTTGGCTACTACTACAAAGGCATATGGCTGGACCAAGAGGTAGAAACAAAGGCTAATTGCAATTAACTAACAAACATAGCGGTTAAGTATTAATTACAGGCAGCTGCACATTAACTTCCTCAAAACTATAATGCCACTAAGACAGCTGCGACAAGGAAGACTATCCACTGCACTAAACACAATTAAACTAACTTAAAATACAGATTACTGGCCAGCATCCGCCATTACTGAATCATCGTATTAACAAGAAGACGGTCAACCGTAAATAACAATCAATCAATTCAAATTTCAAAAGGAGCAAAAAAATAGCATTTCTCACCGTAACAAATGGATTTCATCGAAATACAACAGGAGCAAATGATAGAAGAAGCAGTTATTAAAGCAACGACGCCGTTAGGAAACGAAATTGAAATGTTAAAAGCTGAGATTGTAGAAATAAAAAAAAGCCAGGAATTTGTATGCGATAAATATGACGAAATTAAAAGTGAATGCCAAGATTTAACCACCAAACCAAGGCAACAAAATCAAGAAGTTAAAAATGTAAAAGGCTTGGCTATAGCTCTGGAAAAGAACCATGTTGACAACAAAGACAAGTTAGATGACATTGAACAACATACACGTAGGCAAAATCTTATTTTCGAAGGCATACCAGTAAGTGAAGGTGAAGACATCAACAAAACCATTATCAGTTGCCAATTGGTCGAAAAACTAAACTTGAAAATTACAGACCAAGATATCTCGATTGCACACAGACTCCCATCCAAAAAACGAATTACTGAAAATATTAGAGAATCAAACCAAAGACTATATTGATGAGTTGCATTGACGTCACGGAATTTTCCCGCCAAAAGCACTGGACGGCAAAAAGGTCTTTTCTGTCACCTTTCATAGTGTACGCTGCATGTGCTTACTTTGAAAAGGTGTGGGGTGTATGGAGGAAGGGATGGGAGAGTGTGGGAGATGGGTGCGGAGAAGTGTGGGGAAGGTGTAGGGAAGTGTGTGGGGGAATGGGACGTGTGGAAAAATGTGGGGTAGGTGTGGAAAAGTGTGTTGGGGTGTGGGTAAGGGAGATGTGGGGAACTGTGGGGGAGATGTAGGGAATTGTTGGGGTAGGTGTGGGGAAGTGTGTTGGGGTGTGGGGTAAGATGTAAAAGTGTTGGGGGAGATGTGGGAAAGTGTGTTGGGGTGTGGGGGGAGATGTGGAAAAGTGTTGGGGAAGGTGTGGAGAAAATATAAGGGAGGTGAGGGAAAGTGTGTTGGGGGTGTGGGAGGAGGTGTAGTGTGGGGGGGTTGGGGGTGTGGGGGGAGATGTGGAAAAGGTAAGGAGGAGATGTGGGGAGAAGTGTAGGGGGTGTGGGGAAGTGTGTTGGGGGTGTAGAGAAGTGCTGGGGAGGTGTGGCGAAGTGTGTTGGGGGTGTGGGGAAATGTGTTGGGGTGTGGATGGAAGTGTAGGGAAGTGTTGGGGGAGGTTTGGGAAAGTGTGTTGGGGTGTGGGGGGTATGAAAAAATTTCGGGGAAAGTGCGTTGCGGTGTGGGGAAGGTAAGGGGGAAATGTGGGGAGAAATGTAGGGGGTGTGGGGAAGTGTGTTGGGGGTGTGGGGGGAGGTGTAGGAAAGTGTCGGGGGAGGTTTGGGGGGTGTGGGAAAGCGTGTTATGGAGAAGTGTAGGGGGTATGGGGAAGTGTGTTGGGGGAAGTGTAGTGTGGGGGGAGGTGTGGAGAAGGTAAGGAGAAGTGGAGGGGGTGTGGGGAAGTGTGTTGGGCGTGTGGGGGGAAGTGTAGAGAAGTGTTGGGGAGGTGTGGCGAAGTGTGTTGGGGGTGTGGGGAAATGTGTTGGGGTGTGGATGGAGGTGTAAGGAAGTGATGGGGGAGGTGTGGGAAAGTGTGTTGGGGTGTGGGGGTATGAAAAAATTTCTGGGGAAGTGTGGGAAAGTGTGTTGCGGTGTGGGGAAGGTAAGGGGGAAATGTGGGGGAAAATGTAGGGGGTGTGGGAAGTGTGTTGGGGTATAGGAAAGTGTGTTGAGGGTATGGAGAAGTGTGTTGGGGTGTGAAGGGAGGTGTAGGTAAGTGTTGGGGGAGATGTGGGGAAGTGTATTGGGGTGTGGGGGGAGGTGTGGAAAAGTGTGTTGGGGTGTGAAGAAAGTAAGGGGAGATGTGGGGAGAAGTGTAGGGGGTGTGGGGAAGTGTGTTGAGGTGTGGGGGGAGGTGTAGGAAAGTGTGTGGGAGAGGTGACGGGGTGTGGAAATTAAAGTGTGGGGGAGGTGTGGAAAAGTGTTGGGGTGTGAGAAAGTTTTGGGGGAGGAATGGAAAAGGGTGTTGAAGTGTGGGTAAGGTAAGGGGAGTTGTGGGAAGAAGTGTAGGGGGTGTGGGAAGTGTGTTGGGGTGTGGGGGGAGGTGTAGGAAAGTGTCGGGGGAGGTTTGGGGGGTGTGGGAAAGCGTGTTGGGATGTGGGGGGAGATGTCGGGAAGTGTTGGGGAGGTGTAGGGGCTGTGTAGAAGTGTTAGGGGAGGTGTGGAGGCTGTGGAAAAATTTTGTGAGAGGTGTTGGGGTTTCCCATGCCTCCCCCACACTTCCCCACATCTTTTTTCACCACTCCCACACCCCAACACACTTCCTCACATCCTAACAAACTTTCCCACACCTCCCCCAACACACTTTCCCACAACTTTCTCCACACCCTAACACACTTCCTCACACACCCCACACCTCCCCTAACACTTTTCCCACACCTCAACACACTTCCCTACACACCCCACACCTCCTCTAACACTTCCCCACACCCTATCATACTTCCTTACACCTCTCCCCCATTACTTCCCCACACCCCAACACACTTTCCCACACCTCTTTTCACTTTCTCCCACACCCAAAACACTTTTCCACACTTTCTCATACCTCCCCCATATTTTTTCACACCCCTATCTCTCCTCACCTTCCCCACACCTCTTTTTAGGCAACTTCCCCTGCACCCCAATACACTTTCCCACACCTTTTTTCACTTTCTCCCACACACCTCTTTTCACTTTCTCCCACACACCTCTTTTCACTTTCTGCCACACCCAAAACACTTTCCCACACCTCCCCCATATTTTTCCACCCCTTCACACCTTCCCCCCACACCTGCAACACACTTTCTCACACCTCCTCCACATTTTTTCACACCCCCACCTCTCCTCACCCCCCCACATCTCTTTTTAGGCTACTTCCCCTGCACCCCAATACACTTTCCCACAGCTCCCCCACATTATTCCACACACTCCACCTTCCCCACATTTTTCCACACACCCCACCTCCCCCCACACCCCAACACACTTTCTCACACCTCCCCACACTTCTCCACACTCACCCCCTACACTCTTCCATCTTTTCCTCCACTCGCCCCACATCTTTTCATATTAAGCGCATGTACACTATAAAAGAATGAAGCTCTTTTTGCCGTCCAATGCTTTTGGCGGGAAAATGATGACGTCAGCTGCAACTCATCAATACGTAATGACTGGAAACTCTTGTTTGATTTATTACGTCACAGCATCATTTGCGTACACAAGGTCGTTCACTCCGTTCCGCTCTGATGCATATGAAGAAAAACCGAGATGACTAGACCTTTTGCATGTATTTTTCGCGCCAAATTCATTATTTTTGGACAAAATTGGTGATAAAACTTTTAAAAATCCACCCGATTCAAATGTTCTCAGCGCATTCCTATGGGACACTGGACGTGCATTCTTAGCGCATTTAATGGGCTCAATAGATATCTATTGTTTATTGAACAGACGTGTCTTAGCGAATGTATGACTAGTTAGTTAGTTAGTTAGTTGCATATTTATCCTCCTATCACGAGAAAGCGATCAATGCGCTATACGAGCTCGCTTAGGCGTTGCCAGCCATCTGTCTACCACACCACGATGGGGGAATCCCGCTAAGTGCCTTTCCCAACGGCACAGCAAGTAAACTTGCCGGCTTGTTCTCCACACTGTCCCTTTAATGCTGAACGTCAAGCAGGGAAGCTGTGAATACCAATTTTAAAGTCATTGGTTTGACCCGACTCGGAATCAAACCCGAGTCTACAGCTCAAGAGACATACGCTCCATACCACTCGGCCATCTGAGCTGTTATTTGTCTATTGGCTAAAAACCTAGAAAAAGCCTAAAACTAAGAATTGTCTATTGGCTAAAAACCTAGAAAAAGCCAACATTTTGTGTGGCTGGGCAGTAGGGGCCAGGGGGTTACTGGTTAAGCAGGAAAAATAGAATTTGTGTGGCTAGCCTAGGCAGTAAGGTAGAATTTGTGAGGTTAGGCTAGGCAGTAGTAGGAGGTAGACTAAAGAGAAAAGCTTGGATTTGTGTGGCTATACAACTATAGGCAGTAGGGTGTGGGGTAAGCAGGAAAGCTAGAAATCGCATGCCGGTAGCCTTGTTCAGTTGTTACTAGGCCTAGTTGTTTTCAGTAAGAATAAGAATGGGTATTATCGGTAGAGGTTTTAATTGGATGTGTTTGACTAATTAAAGTACCGGTACCAGTTCTTGTTGGGTAAACCGTAAGGAGTACCAGTATGGAAAATTCATACCTGTGTGGGCTAAGCAGGAAAGATAGAAACCGCTCAGGCTGTAGCCTTGTTCCTAGTCGTTGGGTGCAGGTACGCATATTCAGCGTTTTTAGCATTAAATACTGAAATAAGGAAAGGTATATATTGGTATTATTGGTAGGGGTTTTAATTGGATGTGTTTAACTGGTTAAAGTACTACCGGTACCGGTAGTTCTTATTCGGTAAACTATTAGTAAGCAGTACCGGTAGACTTATCTCGAAAAGTGAATGACTAACCTACCAAATTTCAGATTAAGAAGGTACCTGTACAGCTGTACTGTAGACTGGGGTACCGGTAATTATCGGTTGTTGACATTATCGGTATTACTTATCGTATTCAGTATTAGGTATCGGTATGCAGGTATCAGGGTATACCGGTGTTAAGAACTCGACACTAAGTCAGTACTTTGAACTTATTTCTCACTTGTTTCGGACCCAGCGCCGGTTCCTTTGTTGTCCCAGGGGAAGCTCCTGGGTCTTCACTCAACTGGTCTTATAAAGAAAACCAATCCAAAAGATTGGTTTATTCTATTTGAATAAGATTGCATTCTATTTCAATAAGATTACAGATGAGTGCTTGATTGTTTATTGCTTGCTGGTAAAATAGGCTGTGGCTAATAGTACTGTACACATTGCTGTAAGACATTCAACTGGTTCCAATTGGAACAGCTGACAAGTAAGTGGTATCTGCTGAAGGTATTGTTAGTACACTTCTAAATTATTTGATTGTATTTTTGCTTAACCTTGTGAAATTTACAGGCTATTGAACTTACTTTATTAACTGGTTAATTTAGTCAACTGGGCTAGTCTAATCTTTAAAAATATTTTTGACGCTTTAATCTTTAATGCATTGAGTTTAGATTGAAATTAACTGATCCTTAATGGCTGGTGTTAGCAGTGGTAAGTACTCTCTGGAGAGCATCATGGACGAGTTAAAGAACATCAAGAAAACTCAAGAGAGGTACTCCCAGCAATATTTACAATTCCAAACTGCCAGTGCCCCTCCCGAACTATCTTTTGTTGCAGGTGATGCTCAAGGCCAACAGCTGAGAGCTATCGATGATTCCATCCGGAGGCTAGAGGGCATCGTAGAGGAGCTAGCCAAGGGCCTGCAACAGGCAGAACGAGAATTGGATGACCTGGAGCAGTATGGCCGCCGCAACTGCCTGATACTACATGGATCCCACAATGTCCCAACAGACCGGAATTGCTTTGGCTTTCAGGATTTTGTTATTATTAAATTAAATACTAGACTAAAACTGGACTATAAAATTAAACCCTTGGATATTGACACCTGCCATGTTCTTCCTTGCAGAAACAATCGACCACCTCCTATCATCGTCAAGTTTGTTCGGAGATCAATTCGTGACCTGGTTTACAGCAACAAGAAAAAGCTTCATGGCACGGGATGTTTTAAAATCGGTGGTCTGGCTGGACAGGATTTCTTTTGGTAGGTTTCTTTGCCTGTTGGGCCTTTTAGGGTTCTCTATTATCGGCAGCGCTCGGGGTAACTAAGGCGGGTATTACGTGTTTTATTCTTGCTTGTGTTCTTCGTTAGCTTTTCAGTTCTATAAGCGCTGTTACGACTTGGATTAACCTTGAAAGGCCACAAACTGTCATGTTTTCCTACCATTGCGCCATAGCATGGCAGTGTGGAATCTGTGACTCTCTTTGCTATCTTTTTTATCTGACCGTCGTTTTTTTTTTTTCTGTGCTGTATGTGTGTGTGTGCTCTTTTTCTTTATTTGATAAATCTCTATTGTCGGGTGCTGCAACCATGCGTCTCATGTTACTTTTCTTGATCTTCTATTCTCCCCTTGCACGTTACAACGTTTATCGTTTTGTTGCTTCTTCCCTTTTCTCGTGCTGTCCAATTATACTGTATGTCATTTATGCATATTATTCTCGTGTTGACGGTACGGAAATAAAAGACACTAACTAACTAACTAATCAAATAAATGTATTGAGCAAATAAAAAGATACCAGCTGAGCAGAAATTATTCGGAGTTTAATCGCGAATATTTTCGCCAGCGAACCAACTTGTGAACAAATTAAAACTTAAGAGTCGCTAAAATGCTGCTTGCCGTTCAATGCTACAAGCTTGTATAACTGAGTCAACTAAGAAAAGCCAACGAGCAGCCGTTACAAAAGAAGGCGTAAAAAAGGTGCAAGAAAATCGCGTGTGACTAAGAGCCTTAAACTAAAAGCGTGCAAGGATTGCGAAACGAGATTATCAGAGGTTGCATAATGGCCAACTTGGAAACTATACATGACAAGCCTCGTGAAGACAGCGAGTGAAGGATCGAATCTCCGAAGTGCCAACAAACAAAAGATCGTGCGATAGCAACATAGCGGCCCCATTTGAACGTTATCCAGAGGAAATTTCAAATAAACACAATGTAAAGTGAAAGCACGAATCCCACACAAACAATAAATAGTGTAACACAAGAGAAAATTCTGTAAGTTTTCCATTCCAGGGTATCCAAATTAAAATCGTAAACGTGAACGTGAACAGTATAACCATCAGGGATGAATATTTATGGACAGTCAAGCAGCTTATCAACGTAAACGTTAAAATTCAATTTCAATAAAATTCAAATCCGACAAATTTATATCGAAGCCTAAGCAGTATACGCATTTCATAAGTTCCAGGAACAGTAGTATTATATTTAGAATTGACTTAAACACAAGACACATAACGTTAAAACACACAAACTATAATTAAACTAAAAAAGCAAAAAACTCACACAGGAGCTATTTTTGACAAATCCCGGAGCACATGTTCCATTTCTCCCGATTTAGAGTTGCTAAAAACAGCAACAGTGGCCCGGCGTATAACCTCTTTTCCTTGCCGGATATGAGGATGTAAACAATGTATTTTCCCAAGCCTATATGCCCCCCGACCAGAAATATCATCCGCATCACCTAGCAAAACAAGTTGTCCAGGAACAAGGTTGGTCTGAAGTGTTCTCCACTTATTTCGGCCCTGAAGGGTTGGCAAATATGACTTCATCCACGACAACCAAAACTTATCAGCCAGGGTAGAATTATAAATAAAATCCCTTCGCAAGTCACCCTTTTTGTGGAAAGCACAAAGAGGAGTGTTAGGTGAAAGATGTTGCCCCAACAAACTTGACGGTGTAATGGGAGACAAATCATTGGGCTGATCGCTAGGTGTGGTCAAAGGTCGGTCATTTACAATTTTTACGGCATTGGAAAAAAATGTCTGAAGCTCAAATAAAGTGGGTTTACGACGCGTCTGTTCCAAAACCCGACCTACTGCGTTTTTAAACAATTTTACCATAACCTCCCAGCGTCCGCCTTGACTGGGTGCATAAGGGGGTATATTAACCCAGTTAATATTAGATTTGTGCAAAGAATTATGAAATCCTGTGGATCCCAACAATGCTGGCAATTTATCTGATGCAGCGTGAATGGTTGAAGCATTGTATGAGTAAATCGTGTCGACTGCACCGCGAAGAATTGTAAAGCGACTGAAGGCGAGAAGAAAACTATCCAAATCCAGACTCGTCACCAGTTCAACGTGCAAGCAACGCGTGCAAAGACAAGTGAACAGCAGTCCCCACGCCTTGCAATCACTTTGTCCCTGCCGAAAATAAAAACGTCCCAAGTAATCAAGTCCAGCGAATCTAAACGGTTTATTACACACGTGACTCTACACGAGGAAAAATCAGCCATCAGCTGCCTAATAAGTTTAGCTTTTAATATGGCGCATTTACCACATTCCGCGATGTAGTATTTGACACTGAAGTTCCCATGAATAATCCAGAATATTTCCAAAATCTTAGTTAACGCATAACGAAGACCAGCGTGTCCCGTAAGTTCATATGCGTTTAAAACGATTAATCTAGTTAAGGCGTGTCTCCCCGGCAATATTACAGCATGTTTAGCATAAACAGGTAACGCTGCATTTTCAAGGTGACCTTCCACGCGCAGTAAACTGTTTAAACCCACGAACGGACGTAAATTTCGCAACGTTTTTATTTCATTTAAGCGACGAGTTGGGTCAGGGTCTTTAGCCTTACTTCTCAAACGTACAATTATACGTTCAAATTCATCAGGAGACTCTTGTTTTAAACTTTCAACTGCGGCCCCGAAACTTCGAGACTGAACATACTTTACAATTTTTATAAAAACACAATCCAAACTAGATGGCAGCTGCAAGCACCCGCTTATGGCTTCCCGATCAAGCTTACTAGGGACCCAAACGTCTGAGGGAACACCAGAGTGACTTCGCTTTTACAACTTAAAAAAAAAACAAATCCGTGCAAAGTATAGGTTGGCATTATCACGCATGTACTAAGTTTGAATTCTTGTAGCCTGTGCTCCAGAAACTTAATAATATTGTAACGACTTTTTACAGTTCTGTAATACAGTCATCGAAATCTCAATAAAACTATTATGCTTAAATTTTTTCATGTGTACAGTGATAATGTTGCACAAAAAATCAAATCTTCAATATACTCGCCGTGTTACGCCCAAGCTTGTATCGAATGGCGGAGCCCACCTCCGCGGCGCAGCGCTTGGGCCACACAGCTCCGAACAAACGTCGCAACGGTGGCGAGCCGTTGGCGACACTGTGACGATTTGGCCGACCCGGCAATCGAACCTCAGACTTCCCGCACCGATAGGGTGGGCTTAGCAACTGAGCTAATCGGCCGGCACAATGCTACACAAGTCTGCAGCAAAATCATTTTGTTTGTCTGACATTTTAAACAAGCTGGCAAATCTTGCAGTAAAATCGAACAAAAAACGCCATGATTGTTGAGTGATTTGTGCAGCTGCAAGGACGACTGCATTCACGCAAAACGAAATTAAATCATCGAGCTTGTGTTCGAATCTAAGGCCAAGAAATCGCGGCATAAAACTCACGTTTAAAGCAGCGATTACACTGCTTAACAATCTGCGCAAAAATTAAAGGCTGCAATATTTCGCATAACACTTCGCTCAAGGTATTGCAGATAGATCAATTGAAGTCAATAAGGGATCACTTGTTGGTAGTTGAAACTTAGAATTTCTAACTTAATGCTTACTTATGAATGGCAATTTTCTTGCAACTTAAAAAGTAAAACGACTGATAAACCAACATTGCTCGCAATAAGTAAAAGTGCTGTGACTACTTCAACGAACACTTTGACACTCATCAAGTTACAGCCAAACCGTTTTGAATTTGTCCAGTTACCATTTGGCCAACTCCCATGTGCCCCTTATTGCTGTTTAAATTGTCAGTTTAAACACAAACTCATACGGCTCAATCACGAATGAAAAAGTTTTAAGCCAAAATAGCTCAAAAACATGTTTCCTTACTGCGCTCTAACGGATTAAAATAATTTGATTGAATTTTATGAAGTTTGCTGAAATTTCACGTTTTTTACCTTTGACTGCAAGTCAGATACTCTGGGGTAACCCTTCATTATATTGATATTTTTGCTACCCACGATGAGGTTAATATCCTCCGATAATTTGAAGGTCCTAGCTGTTGCCATTTAACAGTTATGAGCTTGTGAATGTTTTCTCATTATTGACCTTTGACCCCAAACCACTTGATCACCACCCCCCAAAAGTTGTGAGACTCAAGTTTACGTCGAGGTCTATCATCCCTGAACACTTCAAGCATCTAGCATCAGCGGTTTAAAAACCTTAGGCTGCGCAATATTGGCAACACTTTTCGTTTTTTTGACCTTTGAACTCGAGTGACGTGACATAGAGCGTTTATAGTTGGTACAAAGCAAGTACATACCAAGACACATCAACCCTATCAATTTCAAGTACTTGGGTATTATGAATCAATAGTTATAAGCCAATAAACAAATTTGCTTATTTGACCTTTGACCCCAAGTGACGTCACGCAAAACCAATCAATGTTGGTCCTTTTATACCTTGATTGAGATGCATCTCCTTCGTGAATTTGAAGGTCCTACAAGCTGTCATTCCCAAATCATTAGAGTTTGATCGATTTTCTTTTCATTTTATTTGATTGACGTTTGACCTTTAACCTGTTGACCGCCACCCCCCAAAAGTTGTTAGGCACAAGTTCATATGGAGGTCTATTATCCCTGAATATTTCAAGTTTTTAGCATCAGCGGTTGAAACGCCTTAAGCTGCACAAAAATCTGTTGACATTCGTTCGATTGACCTTTGACCCTAAGTCTTTAATAGACGTCACTTAAAGATAATTATTGAGCATATTTTTGTTCCCCACGTTGATATGCTTATACTGTAAAAATTTGTAGGTCCTACCTAATGTCATTCAAAAGTTATTAGATTTTGGTAAATTTGGTTTTTTGACCTTTGACCATTAATTTGACGACCGCCACCCCCCAAAAGCTGTTAGGCGCAAGCTCGCATTGATATCTACCATCCCTGAACATTTCAAGTCTCTAGCATCAGCGGTTCAAAAACCTTAGATTGCGCAATATTGGCAACGTTTTTTGGTTTTTTGACTTTTGACCCCGAATCACATGACATAGAGCGTTTATAGTTGGTACACGGCAAGAGCATACCCAGACACACCAATCTTCTAAGTTTCAAGTTCTTATGTGCTTTCAATCAATAGTTATACGCCAAACAACACATTTGCTTATTTGACCTTTGACCCCAAGTGACGTCACGCAAAACTAATCACTGTTGGTCCTATTGTACCCTCGTTGAGATGCATCTGCTCCATAAACTTGAAGGTCCTATCAGTTGCCATTCACAAGTTATTAGCGTTTGATCAAGTTTTTTATCGTTTTATTTGATTGACGTTTGACCTTTCACCTGTTGACTGCCACCCCGCAAAAGTTGTTAGGCACAAGCTCACATGGAGGTCTATCATCCTTGAGACTTTCAAGTCTCTAGCATCAGTGGTTCAAACGCCTTAGGCTGCACAAAAATCTGTTACGATTCGTTCGATTGACCTTTGACCCTAAGTGACGTCACAAACAGGTCATTGGTTTGCATTCTTTCGTTACCCGCATTGATATGCATATACTTTGAAAATTTGAAGGTCCTACTTAATGTCATTCAAAAGCTATTAGGTTTTGGTAAATTTGGTTGTTTGACCTTTGACCTTTAACCTGACGACCGCCACCCCCCAAAAGCTGTTAGGCACAAGTTCTCGATAAGATCTACCATCCCTGAACATTTCAAGTCTCTAGCATCAGCGGTTCAAAAGCCTTAGGCTGCACAAAATTTGGTGTTGAAAAAAAAAAAACTAGATGGCAGCTGCAAGCACCCGCTTATGGCTTTCTGATCAAGCTTAGTAGAGACCCAAACGTCTGAGGGAACAGCAGAGTGACGTCGCTTTTACAACTTAATAAAACAACAAATCCGTGCAAAGTATAGGTGGGCATTATCACACATGAAGTAAGTTTAATTTCCTGCCGCCTGTGCTCCAGAAACTTAATAATATTATAGCGACTTTTTACATTTCTGTAATACAGTGATGGAAATCTAAGTAAAACTATTATCCTTAAATTTCTTCATGTGTACAGAAATATTGCTGCACAAAAACTCAAATCTTCATTGTACTCGCCATATTACGCCCAAGCGTGTATCGAGTGGCGGAGCCCACCTCCGCGGCGCAGCGCTTGGGCCACACAGCTCCGAACAAACGTCGCAACGGTGGCGAGCCGTTGGCGACACTGTGACGATTTGGCCGACCAGGCATTCGAACCTCACACCTCGCGCACCGATAGGGTGGGCTTAGCAACTGAGCTAATCGGCCAGCACAATGCTACACAAGTCTGCAGCAAAATCATTTTGTTTGTCTGACATTTCAAACAAGCTGGCAAATCTTGCAGTAAATTCAAACAATAAACGCCATGAGTCTTGAAGGATTTGTGCAGCTGCAAGGACGACTGCATTCACACAAAACGAAACTAAATCATCGAGCTTGTGTTCGTTTCTAAGGGCAAGAAATCGCGGCATAAAACTCACTTTTAAAGCAGCGATTACAGTGTTTAACAATCTGCGCTAAAATCAAAGGCTGCAATATTTCGCATAACACTTCGCTCAAGGTATTGCAGATAGATCAATTGAAGCCACACTTGTTGATAAGTTGAAACTTAGAAGTGCCAACTTAGTACTTACTTATAAATGGCAATTTTTTTGCAACTTAAAAAGTAAAACGACTGATAAACCAACATTGCTCGCATTAAATAAAAGTGCTGTGACTACTTCAACGAAAACTTTGACACTTAAGTTACAGCCAAACCGTTTTGAATTTGTCCAGTTACCCAATTGCATAAGGCGTGAATGAAATAAAGCAAACAAGTGCTGATTGTAACGAACTTCGCAAAACCACAAGCCTGATGATGTGATAGCGGACTATGCTAGCTATTACTTTAACAAACTCTTCGCCGCAATGCGAACACAGTTTCAATGCGAGGAATCCGCGAAGCTAGGTCATGAGTCCAATGCACCAATCACTTGGCCAATTCCCATGTGCCTCTTATTGCTGCTTAAAACGTCAGTTTAAACACAAACTCATACGGCTCACTCAGGGCCGGTGCTAGAAGCTGCGGGGCCCAATTAGAAATCTGATGGCGGGGCCGCTATTCTTTATAGTAAAATGTATGGATGTTTACATTAAAAAGAAAAACATATAGGGCTGCATACTAGCCAAAAAAGATAGATATTTAATACTTGCTGCAAACAATTTAAGGTAACTTGGATGCTTTTATTCAGAGCCGGCACCAGAACAGCCGATGTGGGGAGGGGGGCAAATATTGAATCATTTTTGTAAATTTAAAAAACGTTTCGTGTAACAGTCTACTTCATCAACGACAACTTTACATTGAGCTGACATTGATCTGATTTCTAAGATGCAGTTGTACATGAGATAGCTGTGCAAGTGTTATGTCACTATCTCATATCGTTTTACGAGTTCGAAGACAAAAGACAAGCGGTGGAAGACACTTCGTTGTTTGTTGTGTAGCTAACAAACGCAATTTCCACATATAATAATTTTTATGGCAAACGATGTGCAAAGTTTAGCCAAAGCTATTTCAGCAAAACATAGAAAGTTTAAAACTATGTTCAAGAGCCGCTGTCTTTAGAAATGCAAGTCTGTTCATTGGGGGGGGGGGGGGGCAGCTTCATTCTTTTGCGTCCCCCAGCTTTTATTGTGTTACTTTTATCATCAAGAAAGGCAAATCAGACAATATTTTAAATTTTGAGACCGGCATTGCGGTAATATCTTGAAAGTTATGCAACAACTATAATTTGCGATACATTTTTCTAAAATTTGGAACTCCTTCAAATAGGCCTGTGTACGCCTTAAGCACCGTTATCGCAAATATGCCTACGAAAAAGCTTCATTATTTGGTGAAAATGTCGAATTGAAAACAAAAAATGAACAACAATTATCTCTAAAAAGTTTTCAAAAAGCACCAAAATTGCAATTGCTGTATAAAAATTTAAAAACTTTCGGGGATGCATATATGCCCTGGCCCTTAGAGCCACTTTTGTCCATAAATTGCTTCAACTTAACTCGATGTGCTGTTTTCACTGTGCCATTGCCTTTGTTGCTATGAAGCTTGAGGGTTTCTCAAAGCTTTTGGTTTTATTAAATAGCGTAAATTCAACAACTTCACTCACGTGTCAATTGCTTTTAGTGGAGAGCATGCTTCCTTAAATAGACGTTAAAAAGGCACAGCAGAAAATAAAATGAACCTCCTGCCACCCCCGAAAGTTGTGAGACACAAGTTTACGTCGAGGTCTATCATCTCTGAACACTTCAAGCCTCTAGCATCAGCGGTTCAAATGCCCTTAGACTGCGCAATATTGGCAACATTTATCGGTTTTTTGACTTTTGACTTCGCGTGACGTGACATACAGCGTTCATAGTTGGTACACTGCAAGGACATGCCAAGACACACCAACTCTACTAAATTCAAGTTCTTATGTGTTTTTAAGCATTGTTTATACGCCAAACGACATATTTGCTTATTTGACCTTTGACCCCAAGTGACGTCACGCAAAACTAATCACTGTTGGTGCTTTTGTACCCTGGTTGAAATGCATCTGCTCCATAAACTTGAAGGTCCTACCAGTTGCCATTCACAAGTAATTAGCGTTTGATCAGAATTTTTATCCTTTTATTTGATTGACGTTTGACCTTTAACCTGATGACCGCCACCCCCCAAAAGTTGTTAGGCACAAGTTCATATGGAGGTCTATCATCCCTGATAATTTCAAGTCTCTAGCATCAGCGATTCAAAAGCCTTAGGCTGCACAAAAAACTGCTAAGGTTCGTTCATTTGATCTTTGACCCTAAGTGACATCACAAACAGGTCATTGGTTTGCATAGTGTTGTTCCCCACATTGATATGCATATACTGTAAAATATTAAAGGTCCTACCTAATGTCATTCAAAAGTTATTAGGTTTTGGTGAATTTGGTTTTTTGACCTTTAACCTGACGACCGCCACCCCCAAAAGTTGTTAAGCTCAAGTGCCCATTAGGATCTGCCATCCCTGAACATTTCAAGTCTCTAGCATCAGCGATTCAAAAACCTTAGGCTGCGCAAGATCAACAACACTTTTCGGTTTTTTGACCTTTGACCCCGAGTCACGTGATATAAAACGTTCATAGTTGGCACAGTGCAAGTACATACGAAAACACACCAACCCTATAAATTTCAAGTTCTTATGTGCTTTCCATCAATAGTTATACGCCAAACAACACATTTGCTTATTTAACCTTTGACCCCAAGTAACGTCACACAAAACTAATCACTGTTGGTGCTTTTGTACCCTGGCTGAGATGCATCTGCTACATAAACTTGAAGGTCCTACCAGTTGCCATTCACAGGTTATTAGCGTTTGATCAATATTTTATCGTTTTACTTGATTAACGTTTGACGTTTAATCTGTTGACCGCCATCCCCGAAAGCTTGTTAAGCACAAGTTCACATGGAGGTCTATCATCCCTGGGAATTTCAAGTCTCTAGTATCAGCGCTTCAAACGCGTTAGGCTGCACAAAAATCTGTTAAGATTCGTTCATTTGACCTTTGATCCTAAATGACGTCACAAACAGGTGATCGTTGTGCATATTTTTGTTGCCCATATTGATATGCATATACTGTGGAAATTTGAAGGTTTTACCTAATGTCATTCACAAGTTATTAAGTTTTGGTAAATTTGGTTTTTTGACCTTTGACCTTTAACCTGACAACCGCCACCCCCCAAAAGTTGTTAGGCACAAGCTCTCATTAAGATCGATCACTCCTGAAACTTTCAAGTCTCTAGCATCAGCGGTTCAAAAGCCTTAGGCTGCACAAAATTTGGTGTTGAAAAAAAAAAAAAAAAAAAAAAGAAAAAACTAGATGGCAGCTGCAAGCATCCGCTTATGGCTTCCCGATCAAGCTTACTAGGGACCCAAACGTGTAAGGTAACAGCAGAGTGATTTCGCTTTTACAACTTAACAAAACAACAAATCCGTGCAAAGAATAGGTGGGCATTATCACACATGAAGTAAGTTTAATTTCCTGCACCCTGTGCTCCAGAAACTTAATAATATTGTAACGACTTCTTACATTTCTGTAATACAGTCATCGAATCTCAATAAAACTATTATCCTTAAACTTCTTCACGTGTACAGTGTTAATGCTGCACAAAAACTCAAAACTTCATTGTACTCGCCATATTACGCCCAAGCGTGTAACGAGTGGCGGAGCCCACCTCCGCGGCGCAGCGCTTGGGCTACACAGCTCCGAACAAACGTCGCAACGGTGGCGAGCCGTTGGCGACACTGTGACGATTTGGCCGACCAGGCAATTGAGCCTCCCACCTCCCGCACCGATAGGGTGGGCTTAGCAACTGAGCTAATCGGCCGGCACAATGCTACACAAGTCTGCAGCAAAATCATCTTGTTTGTCTGACATTTCAAACAAGCTGGCAAGTCTTGCAGTAAACTCAAACAAAAAACGGCATGTTTATTGAGTGATTTGTGCAGCTGCAAGAATGACTGCATTCACACAAAACGAAATTAAATCATCGAGCTTGTGTTCGAATCTAAGGCCAAGAAGTCGCGGCATAAAACTCACTTTTAAAGCAGCGATTACAGTGTTTAACAATCTGCGCAAAAATTAATAGCTGCAATATTTCGCATAAGACTTCGCCCAAAGTGTTGCAGATAGATCATTTGAAGTCACACTTGTTGATAAGTTGAAACTTAGAAGTTCTAATTTAAGACTTACTTATACATGGCAGCTTTTTAGCAACTTAGAAGTAAAACGACTGATAAACCAACATTGCTCGCATTAAATAAAAGCGCTGTGACTGCTTCAACCAAAACTTTGACACTGATCAAGGTACAGCCAAACCGTTTTGAATTTGTCCAGTTACCCAATTGCATAAAGCGTGAATCAAATAAAGCAAACAAGTGCTAATTACAACCAATTTCGCAAAACCACAAGCCTGATGATCTGATAGCGGACTATGCTAGCAATTACTTTAACAAACTCTTCGCCGCAATGCGAACACAGTTTCAATGCGAGGAGTCTGCGAAGTTAAGTCATGAGTCCAATGCACCAACCACTCGGCCAATTCCCATGTGCCCCTTATTGCTGCTTAAAACGTCAGTTTAAACACAAACTCATACGGCTCACTCACGAATGAAAAAGTTTGAAGCCAAAATAGCTCAAAAACATGTTACCCTACTGCCCTCTAACGGATTACATAAATTTGCTTCACTTTCATGAGGTTTCCTGAAGTTTCACGTTTTTTACTTTTGACTCCAAGTCAGGCGCTCTGGAGTAACCCTTGATTTTATTGATTCTTTTTCTTACCCACATTGAGATTAATATCCTCCGATAATTTGAAGGTCTTAGCTGTTGTCATTTAACAGTTATGAGCTTGTGAACATTTTCCTATTATTGACCTCTGACCCCAAACCACATGATTGCCACCCCCCGCAAGTTGTGAGACACAAGTTTACGTCGAGGTCTATCATCCCTGAACATTTCAAGCCTCTAGCATCAGCGGTTCAAATGCCCTAGACTGCGCAAGATCAACAGCACTTTTCGGTATTTTGACCTTTGATCCCGAGTCACGTGACATAGAGCGTTTATAGTTGGTACAGTGCAAGAACATATCAAGACACACCAACCCTAATAAATTCAAGTTCTTGTGTGTTTTCAATCAGTAGTTATACGCCAAACGACATATTTGCGTAGTTGACCTTTGACCCCAAGTGACGTCACGCAAAACCAATCATTGCTGGTGCTTTTGTACCCTGGTTGAAATGCATTTGCTCCATAAACTTGAAGGTTCTACCAGCTGCCATTCACAAGTTATTAGCGTTTGATCAAACTTTTTGTCAATTTAATTGATTGACGTTTGACGTTTAACCTGTTGACCGCCACCCCCCAAAAGTTGTTAGGCACAAGTTCACATGGAGATCTATCATCCCTGAGAAATTCAAGTCTCTAGCATCAGCGGTTCAAACGCCTTAGGCTGCATAAAAAACTCCTAAGGTTCGTTCATTTGACCTTTGACCTTAAGTGACGTCACAAACAAATCATTATTGTGCATATTTTTGTTCCCCACCTTGATATGCATATACTGTGAAAATGTAAAGGTCCTACCTGTAATCATTCAAAAGTTACTAGATTTTGGTAAATTTGGTTTTTTGACCTTTAACCTGACGACCGCCAACCCCACAAAAGTTGTTAGGCACAAGTTCCCAATGAGATCTACCATCCCTGAACATTTCAAGTCTCTAGCATCAGCGGTTCAAAAGCCTTATGCTGCACAAAATGTGGTGTTGAAAAAAAAAAAAAAGAAAGAAAAGAAACTACATGACAGCTGCAAGCACCCGCTTATGGCTTCCCGATCAAGCTTAGTAGGGACCCAAACGTCTGAGGGAACAGCAGAGTGACGTCGCTTTTGCAACTTAACAAAACAGCAAATCCGTGCAAAGTTTAGGTGGGCATTATCACACATGAAGTAAGTTTGATTTCCTGCCGCCTGTGCTCCAGAAACTTAATAATATTGTAGCGACTTTTTACATTTCTGTAATACAATCATCGAAATCTCAATAAAACTATTATCCTTAAATTTCTTCACGTGTACAGTGTTAATGTTGCACAAAAACTCAAATCTTCATTATACTCGCCATATTACGCGCAAGCGTGTAACGAGTGGCGGAGCCCACCTACGCGGCGCAGCGCTTGGGCCACACAGCTCCGAACAAACGTCGCAACGGTGGCGAGCCGATGGCGACACTTTGACGATTTGGCCGACCAGGCATTCGAACCCAAACCTCCCGCACCGATAGGGTGGGCTTAGCAACTGAGCTAATCGGCCGGCACAATGCTACACAAGTCTGCAGCAAAATCATTTTGTTTGTCTGACATTTCAAGCAAGTTGGCAAGTCTTGCAGTAAATTCAAACAAAAAAACGCCATGAGTCTTGAAGGATTTGTACAGCTGCAAGGACGATTGCACTCACACAAAACGAAATTAAACCATCGAGCTTGTGTTCGATTTTAAGTGCAAGAAATCGCGGCATAAAACTCACTTTTAGAGGATCGATTACACTGCTTAACAATCTGCGCAACAATCAAAGGCTGCAATATTTCGCATAACACTTCGCTCAAGCTTTGCAGATATATCAATTGAAGTCAATAAGGGACCACTTGCTGATAAGTTGAAACTTAGAAGTTTCATTTCAATACATACTTATTAATGGCAACTTTCTAGCAACTTAAAAAGTAAAACGACTGATAAACCAACATTGCTCGCATTAAGTAAAAGTGCTGTGAGTACTTCAACGAACACTTTGACACTCATCAAGGTACAGCCAAACAGTGTTGATTTTGTCCAGTTACACATATACGTAAGGCGTGAATGAAATAAGGCAAACAAGTGCTGATTACAACCAATTTCGCAAAACCACAAGCCTGATGATGTGATAGCGGACTATGCTAGCAATTACTTTAACAAACTTTTCGCCGCAATGCGAACACAGTTTCAATGCGAGGAATCCGCAAAACTAAGTCATGAGTCCAATGCACCAACCACTTGGCCAATTCCCATGTGCCTCTTATTGCTGCTTAAAACGTCAGTTTAAGCACAAACTCATACGGCTCACTCACGAATGAAAAAGTTTGAAGCTAAAGTAGCTGAAAAACATGTTACCCTGCTGCCCTCTAACGGATTAAAAAAAAATTGCTTGAAGTTCATGAGGTTTCCTGAAATTTCACGTTTTTTACGTTTGACTCCAAGTCAGGTGCTCTGGAGTAACCCTTGATCGTATTGATATTTTTGTTACTCACATTGAGGTTAATATCCTCTGATAATTTGAAGGTCCTCGCTGTTGCCATGTAACAGTTATGAGCTTGTGAATACTTTGCTATTATTGACCTTTGACTCGAAATCACTTGACTGCCACCCCTCAAATTTTGTGAGACACAAATTTACGTCGAGGTCTATCATCCCTGAACACTTCAAGCCTCTAGCATCAGCGGTTCAAATGCCCTAGACTGCGCAAGGTTGGCAACACTTTTCGGTTTTTTGACCTTTGATCCCGAGTCAGGTGACATACAACGTTCATAGTTGGTACAGTGCAAGGACATATCAACACACACCAACCCTATAAATTTCAAGTTCCTAAGTGTTTTCCATCAATAGTTATACGCCAAACGACATATTTGCGTATTTGACCTTTGACCCCAAGTGACGTCACGCAAAACCAATCATTGCTGGTGCTTTTGTACCCTGGTTGAGATGCATCTGCTCCGTAAACTTGAAGGTCCTACCAGTTGCCATTCACAAGTAATTAGCGTTTGATCAGAATTTTTGTCAATTTAATTGATTGACGTTTGACCTTTGACCTGACAACCGCCACCCCCCAAAAGTTGTTAGGCACAAGTTCACATGGAGGTCTATCATCCCTGGGAATTTCAAGTCTCTAGCATCAGCGATTCAAAAGCCTTAGGCTGCACAAGAAACTGCTGAGGTTCGTTCGATTGATCTTTGACCTTTAGTGACGTCACAAACAGGTCATTATTGTGCATAGTTTTGTTCCCCACATTGATATGCATATACTGTGAAAATGTAAAGGTCCTACCTGTAGTCACTCAAAAGTTATTAGGTTTTGGTAAATTTGGTTTTTTGACCTTTGACCTGTTGACCGCCAACCCCCAAAAGTTGTTAGGCACATGATCTCAGTAAGATGTACCATCCCTGAACATTTCAAGCCTCTAGCATCAGCGGTTCAAAAGCCTTAGGCTGCGCAATCTTGGCAACACTTTTCGGTCTTTTGATCTTTGACCCCGAGTCACGTGACATAGAGCGTTCATAGTTGGTACACTGTAAGAGCATATTAAGACACACCAACCCTGATAATTTCAAGGTCCTATGTGTTTTCAATAAATAGTCATACGCCAAACAACATATTTCCTTATTTGACCTTTGACCTGTAGACCGCCACCCCCAAAAAATTGTTAGGCACAATTTCACATGGAGGTCTATCATCCCTGAGAAATTCAAGTCTCTAGCATCAGCGGTTCAAAAGCCTTAGGCTGCACAAAAATCTGTTGAGATTCGTTCATTTGATCTTTGACCCTAAGTGACGTCACAAACAGATCATTATTGTGCATATAATTGTTCCCCATATTGATATGCATATACTGTGAAGATTTCAAGGTCCTACCTAATGTCATTCAAAAGTTATTAGGTTTTGGTAAATTTGGTTTTTTAACTTTTGATTTTCAACCTGATGACCACCACCCTCCAAAAGTTGTTAGGCACAAGTTCCCAATAAGATTTATCATCCCTGAACATTTCAAGTCTCTAGCATCAGCGGTTCAAAAGCTTTAAGCTGCACAAAATGTGGTGTTGAAAAAAAAAAAAAAAAAAGAATTTTTCGGAAACAAAATATTTTTTTTCTAGAAAGTGGTGGGCTGTCGGGGAAAATTAGGGCGACCAAGGCGTAGACCTAGGTAGGACACACATTTGCACTTTAGGTCACTTTTGAATTGGAACAGTAGTTTAGCAGCTACAGCTGCTGGAAGTGTCAAAAAGTGCAGAAATGGCCAAGTAAAAACAATATGGCTTCCTCTTCAGTGGTGCTTAAAACTTCAAATCCATGAAGTAAATCCATCAACATACAATGCATTCTACCTAGCACCTTTAAAGGTTACTTCTATATCAAACTCAAGTTTTTGGCCCCAAACAACGATACCCAATGAAAGAAAATATAACCACTAACCCCCACAACTAAGTTCCCGGTAGCCTAACTAGCCCACATCACTAGAAGCCCCTATGGCAAAATAATATGGCTTCCCTTTTCGGGAAGCCATAAAAACTAGATGGCAGCTGCAAGCACCCGCTTATGGCTTCCTGATCAAGCTTACTAGGGACCCAAATGTCTAAGGGAACAGCAGAGCGACTTCGCTTTTACAACTTAATAAAACAACAAATCCGTGCAAAGTTTAGGTGGGCATTATCACACATGAAGTAAGTTTAATTTCCTGCAGCTTGTGCTCCATAAACTTAATAATATTGTAACGACTTTTTACATTTCTGTAATACAGTCATCGAAATCTCAATAAAACTATTATCCTTAAATTTCTTCACGTGTACAGTGATAATGTTGCACAAAAAATCAAAGCTTCATTATACTCGCGATATTATGCGCAAGCGTGTAACGAGTGGCGGATCCCACCTCCGCGGCGCAGCGCTTGGGCTACACAGCTCCGAACAAACGTCGCAACGGTGGCGAGCCTGTGACGATTTGGCCGACCAGGCATTCGAACCCACACCCCCTGCACCGATAGGGTGGGCTTAGCAACTGAGCTAATCGGCCGGCACAATGCTACACAAGTCTGCAGCAAAATCATTTTGCTTGTCTGACATTTCAAACAAGCTGGCAAATCTTGCAGTAAATTCAAACAAAACTGCGCCACAGAATAGAGATAGCATGGGCTGCGAAAAAACCTGCCAACAACTTGTTGTTTCATTGGTCCGCTAACAACCCAGGTGTGTTTTTGTTTAACGCTGGGCAGAAACATTTTTTTAAATTTCTTTAAATTTTGACGATAATTGATCAGTTGATTTTGTAAATTAATTACAACTGATGTCTCTTGAACAACAGACACAACCAAAAACAGGTGAAATGGCAACAACTCAGCAATCACCACACCGGTACCACAGTGTAGGCCTATCCATTATTACCAACAGTGGAATCACTCTCTGCGCTCAGTGTCCAAAACGAAAGTCAGAGTTGAGAGTTCATCTGTTCAAATCATGTTGCCCATTTCTATGCCAAGAAATGAAAAAAAAATGGTGAGGAATTTTATTGTATTTATTAAACTATGAACTTCTTGTCACTTTTTTTTCATTTCTTCTACGTAGTTAAAAAATCTGCAATGTGTCCTTGAAAATTTTAAAAACAGAAAATAAAAACAGCAAATTTTGGAAACGACAACAATACACTGATACACAGATGTTACATAGGTTTGGGGGGGGGAGAGGTTGTTATGCTGCACTGATGAGACCTAAAAAGGTCAAAACGCGTCCGCAGCTGCAAATTAGTGGATCGGCATATGGAGCCTGTGGTTAGACCTAGTTGGTTGGGCGAGATTGTTGAATTTTACCTGCTGGTATTTTGACCCCTTGCGTAGAGTCTTAGGGTTTTTCCTATTACTGAAAATTCGGCTATTTATGAGAGCTGGTTTTATCCACGAATCCTTGAGCATTTTACGGATTCTTCAATCCAAATCCTAAATTCTCTCAGCATCAAGTCCAAATCCTAAATAATTGTAAGTTGAAGTTATAACCATCATAAAATTTGAATTGCATTGGGACAATTTTTTAGATATTGTAGCTAGACTAGTTTTCACTTTACTCATAGCTAATTTTGCTATTAACTAAAGTTCAAATCCAGTCTAAATCCAAACCACAAAAGCCTGTGTAATCATATTCCGGTAAAATTAAGCAAATCCGGTCCAATTAAATCTTGATCCAAATCTGTGGACATTTCTTTAAGTAAATACGGTAAGCTACCGGTAACGTAAATTGCCAGCAGTCTTAACTTTTGGTAAAGCTTGAAAAGTAAGCAATTAAAAAGATTTTTGTGCATTGTGTGTTCAAACCAGAAGCACAGTGTAGCCTACTTATAGTTCTTACAGTGGACCCACTTTACGAAAAAGCATTGTTACTTATGTCCACAAAAATACAGCAAATGCTGGGATGTAATAATTACTTTTTAAAGAAGTTCATCTGTTCTGTTGCCGTACTGTTGCCGTTTCCAAAATTTGCTGTTTTTATTTTTTGTTTCTAAAATTTTCAAGGAGCCATTGCAGATTGTTTAACTACGTAGAAAAAAAGAAAAAAATGTGACAAGCAGTTTATAGTCTAATAAATACAATGAAATTTCAAATCATTATATTTTTATTTCTCAGTGTAAGAACGGGCAACACAACTTGAACAGATGAACTCTCAATTCTGAATTTCGTTCCGGACGTTAAGCACGTAGTGTGGTCCCACTGTTAGTAATAACAAATAGCCCACCCAGAGCCAAAAGTGTCCGGAGTTTAAAAAAATTAATTCAAATCTTAATCCGAAGCGTTAAAATCCGAATCCTTCAAAATTCAAAAAACGAAATCCGACTCCGCATCCAAATCCTGTAATGGCATTAGGCCTATATACAAACTGCATGTAAGCTATAGCCAATAAGCCACTTGTAGCTTATTAAAGTCATAGGATATCATCCGAAATTGAATCCAGTTCCTCATCCGGAAAAACAAAAAACCACCAATAGCTTTACCTGATGCTACCTGGCGTCATGCGATTTATCATATAATTTGTCCTAAGAGAATTTCGAACTCGCACAGCTAGGTTAACAGTCCAATTTGTTAACATACCAGCTAGCCTACATCAACATCTGTAGCAGAAGAATCATTTTCGATGTTAAAGTCCATGATTGATGAAAACCGAAATTTTAATGATGCACACGTCGCAATCTATCATAAAATTGTGTTCAACAGTTGAATATCTTACTTGTTGTAAAATGCACATTTGAATTTTTTATTGATTTTCAAGTGAATTCTTGGTTCTTTTGGGTATGTTCTCGTTCTACTACACAAAAAATCAAATCTTCATTATACTCGCCATATTACGCCCAAGCGTGTAACGAATAGCGGGACCCATCTCCGCGGCGCAGCGCCTGGGCGAAACAGCTCCGAACAAACGTCGCAACGGTGGCGAGTTGATCTGATAATCTGATGATCTGATATTACTTTAACAAACAAACTATGCGGACTATGCTAGCAATTACTTTAACAAACTCTTCGCCGCAATGCGAACACAGTTTCAATGCGAGGAATCCGCAAAGCTAAGTCATGAGTCCAATGCACCAACCACTTGGCCAACTCCCATATGCCTCTTATTGCTGCTTAAAACGTCAGTTTAACCACAAACTCATACGGCTCACTCACGAATGAAAAAGTTTAAAGCCAAAATACCGCAAAAACATGTTACCCTACTGCCCTCTAACGAATTAAAAAAATTTGATTGATCTTTATGAGGTTTCCTGAAATTTCACGTTTTATATCTTGGACTCCAAGTCAGGTGCTCTGCGGTAACCCTTCATTATATTGATATTTTTGTTACCCAGATTGATGGTAATATCCTCCGATAATTTGAAGGTCCTAGCTGTTGCCATGTAACAGTTACAGTTATGAGCTTGTGAATACTTTCCTATTATTGACCTTTGACCCGAAATCACTTGACTGCCACCCCCCGAAAGTTGTGAGACACAAGTTTACGTCGAGGTCTATCATCCCTGAACACTTCAAGCCTCTAGCATCAGCGGTTCAAATGCCCTTAGACTGCGCAAGATTGGCAACACTTATCGTTTTTTTGACTTTTGATCCCGAGTCACGTGACATAGAGCGTTCATAGTTGGTACACTGCAAGAACATACCAAGACACACCGACCCTATAAGTTTCAAGTTCTTGTGTGTTTTCAAACATTAGTTATACGCCAAACAACATATTTCCTTATTTGACCTTTGACCCCAAGTGACGTCACGCAAAACCAATCACGGTTGGTCCTTTTGTACCCTGGTCGAGATGCATCTCTTCCATAAACTTGAAGGTCCTACCAGTTGCCATTCACAAGTTATTAGCGTTTGATCAAACTTTTTGTCAATTCAATTGATTGACGTTTGACCTCTAACCTGTTGACCGCCGTCCCCCAAAAGTTGTTAGGCACAAGTTCACATGGAGGTCTATCATCCCTGAAAAACTCAAGTCTCTAGCATCAGCGGATCAAAAGCCTTAGCCTGCACAAAAAACTGCTGAGATTCGTTCGATTGACCTTTGACCCTAAGTGACGTCACAAACAGGTCATTGTTGAGCATAGTTTTGTTGCCCACATTGATATGCATATACTGTGAAAATGTAAAGGTCCTACCTAATGTCATCCAAAAGTTATTAGGTTTTGATAAATCTGGTTTTTTGACCTGTGATCTTTAACCTGACGACCGGCACCCCCCAAAAGTTGTTAGACACAAGTTCCCAATAAGATCTACCATCCCTGAACATTTCAAGCCTCTAGCATCAGCGATTCAAACACCTTGGACTGCGCAAGATTGGCAACACTTTTCGGTTTTTTGATCTTTGACCCCGAGTCACGTGACATAAAACGTTTATAGTTGGTACACTTCAAGGACATATCAAAACACACCAACCCTATCAATTTCAAAATGTTATGTGTTTTCCATCGATAGTTATACGCCAAACGACATATTTGCTTGTTTAACCTTTGACCCCAAGCGACGTCACGCTAAACTAATCACTGTTGGTCCTTTTGTACCCTCGTTCAAATGCATCCGCTCCGTAAACTTGACGATCCTACCAGTTGCCATTCACAAGTCATTAGCGTTTAATCAAATTTTTGATCATTTTATTTGATTGACGTTTGACCTTTAACCTGTTGATCGCCACCCCCCAAAAACTGTTAGGCACAAGTTCACATGGAGGTCTATCATCCCTAAGAATTTCAAGTCTCTAGCATCAGCGGTTCAAACGCCTTAGGCTGCACAAAAATCTGTTAAGATTCGTTCGATTGCCTTTGACCCTAAGTGACGTCACAAACACATCATTGTTGTGCATAGTGTTGTTCCCCACATTGATATGCATATACTGTGAAAATTTGAAGGTCCTACCTAATGTCATTCAAAAGTTATTAAGTTTTGGTAAATTTGGTTTGTTGACCTTTGACCTTTAACTTGACGACCGCCACCCCCCAAAAGTTGTTAGGCACAAGTTCCCAATGAGATCTACCCTCCCTGAGAATTTCAACTCTCTAACATCAGCTGTTCAAAAGCCTTATGCTGCACAAAATTTGGTGTTGAAAAAAAAAAAAAAGAAAGAAAAAAAAAATAAATAAATAAATGGCAGCTGCAAGCACCCGCTTATGGCTTCCCGATCAAGCTTACTAGGGACCCAAACGTCTAACTGATGAAGTCAGTTTTCCGTAAGCGGCTCGATCTTCACTTGAATGAGGTATGTTTAGAATGGATGTGCCTGTCTGAAAATCTGCATCCCATAAATCGCTCACCATCTTTTCGATCTCATCATCGCTCTTGCGCACAAACTTAACTTGGCAGTTAGTATTAAATGATGGAGATAATGATGGACCCAACAATGACCAGCCGACAGGCGTTTCCACTGCCACAGGACTTCCCTGCGGTCCCTTTCGAAAACTCTTTACACAAAACATCTCGGGAACGTCGGCACCAATCAAAATAGAAACAGATGCCTCCGTAATGGTATGCAGCTCAACGCCGTCCAGATAATTCTGTCTCAACAGCTCGGTACATACAGAATTGGGTCTTACAGGTATTTTGTCGACTACAAACATCTTAGACAGAGTGAAATATTCTTGCTTGGCCAAGTCAGACACGCAGAGTTTACAGGAAATGGTAGAGTGATCTTTGGAAACCCCATTTAAGGTTTGAATAGACAGGCTTTCGTGAGAGCCATGAATATCGAAAAAATCAATTAAATTTTGGTCGCAAAACGTGAGTGACTTCGCTTTTACAACTTAATAAAACAACAAATCCGTGCAAACTATAAGTGGACATTATCACACACGAACTAAGTTTAATTTCCTGCAGCCTGTGCTCCATAAACTTAATAATATTGTAACGACTTTTTACATTTCTGTAATACAGTTATCGAAATCTCAATAAAACTATTATCCTTAAATTTCTTCACGTGTACAGTGATAATGCTGCACAAAAAATCAAATCTTCATTATACTCGCCGTGTTACGCCCAAGCGTGTAACGAGTGGCGGATCCCACCTCCGCGGCGCAGCGCTTGGGCCACACAGCTCCGAAGAAACGTCGCAACGGTGGTCGCATTAAGTAAAAGTGCTGTGACTGCTTCAACCAAAACTTTGACACTGATCAAGGTACAGCCAAGCCGTTTTGAATTTGTCCAGTTACCCAATTGCATAAAGCGTGAATCAAATAAAGCAAACAAGTGCTAATTACAACCAATTTCGCAAAACCACAAGCCTGATGATCTGATAGCGAACTATGCTAGCAATTACTTTAACAAACTCTTCGCCGCAATGCGAACACAGTTTCAATGCGAGGAGTCCGCGAAGCTAAATCATGAGTCCAATGCACCAACCACTTGGCCAATTTCCATGTGCCCCTCATTGCTGCTTAAAACGTCATTTTAAACACAAACTCATACGGCTCACTCACGAATGAAAAAGTTTGAAGCCAAAATAGCTCAAAAACATGTTACCCTACTGCCCTCTAACGGATTACATAAATTTGCTTGATATTTATGAGGTTTTCTGAAATTTCACGTTTTTTACTTTTGACTCCAACTCAGGCGCTCTGGAGTAACCCTACATTATATTGATTTTTTTGTTACCCACATTGAGATTAATATCCTCCGATAATTTGAAGGTCCTAGCTGTTGTCATTTAACAGTTGTGAGTTTGTGAACATTTTCCTATTATTGACCTTTAACCTCAAACCACATGACTGCCACCCCCCACAAGTTGTGAGACACAAGTTTACGTCGAGGTCTATCATCCCTGAACACTTCAAGCCTCTAGCATCAGCGGTTCAAATGCCCTAGACTGCGCAAGATTGGCAACATTTATCAGTTTTTTGACCTTTGACCCCGAGTCACATGACATAGAGCGTTTATAGTTGGTACAGTGCAAGAACATATCAAGACACACCAACCCTATTAAATTCAAGTTCTTATGCGTTTTTCATCAATAGTTATACGCCAAACGACATATTTGCTTATTTAACCTTTGACCCCAAGTGACGTCACGCAAAACCAATCATTGCTGGTGCTTTTGTACCCTGGTTGAGATGCATCTGTTCCGTAATTTTGAAGGTCCTACCAGCTGCCATTCACAAGTTATTAGCGTTTGGTCAAATTTTTTGTCAATTTATTTGATTGACGTTTGACGTTTAACCTGTTGACCGCCACCCCCCTAAAGTTGTTAGGCACAAGTTCACATGGAGGTCTATCATCCCTGAGAAATTCAAGTTTCTAGCATCAGCGGTTCAACAGTTTTAGGCTGCACAAAAATCTGTTGAGGTTCGTTGATTTGACCTTTGACCCTAAATGACGTCACAAACAGGTCATTGTTGTGCATAGTTTTGTTCCCCACATTGATATGCATATACTGTAAAGATTTAAAGGTCCTACCTAATGTCATTCAAAAGTTTTTAGGTTTTGGTAAATTTGGTTTGTTGACCTTTGACCTTTAACCTGACGACCGCCACCCCCCAAAAGCTGTTAGGCACAAGTTCCCAATAAGACCTACCATCCCTGAACATTTCAAGTCTCTAGCATCAGCGGTTCAAAAGCCTTAGGCTGCACAAAATGTGGTGTTGAAAAAAAAAAGAAAAAAGAAAAAAAAAATTTTTTTCGAGAACAAAATATTTTTTATCTAGAAACTTGGGGGCTGTCGGGGAAAGTTAGGGCGACCAAGGTGTAGACCTAGGTAGGACACACATTTGAACTCTAGGTCACTTTTGAATTGGAACAGTAGTTTAGCAGCTACAGCTGCTGGAAGTGTCAAAAAGTGCACAAAAGGCCAAGTAAAAACAATATGCCTTTCCTTTTCGGGAAGCCATAAAAACTAAATGGCAGTTGCAAGCACCCGCTTATGGCTTCCCGATCAAGCTTACCAGGAACCCAAGCGTCTAAAGGAACAGTAGAGTAACTACGCTTTTACAACTGAAAAAAATTTTAAATCGTGCAAGGTATAAGTTGGCATTATCACACATGAAGTAAGTTTACTTCCCTGCAGCCTGTGCTCCATAAACTTAATAATATTGTAACGAATTCTTACATTTCTGTAATACAGTGATGGAAATATCATTAAAACGATTATCCTTAAATTTCTTCACGTGTACAATGATAATGCTGCACAAAAAATCAAATCTTCATTATTCTCGCCGTAATAGCAACTGAGCTAGTCGGCCGGCACAATGCTACACAAGTCTGCAGCAAAAGCATTTTGTTTGAAAAAACTATAAATTTGAAAAAGGGATGAGTGATCCTGGCAAGATCATTCGTCCTGGGAAATGAATGTTTCTTACCTGAGGGCGGCTGATGAAAGCTAATAGCCGGAAACAACCCTGTCTCGCTCTATGGTACCATTTTGTTTGTCTGACATTTCACACAAACTGGCAAATCTTGCAGTAAATTCGAACAAAAAACGCCATGATTGTTGAAGAATTTGTGCAGCTGCAAGGATGACTGCATTCACACCAAACGAATATAAACTAGATGACAGCTGCAAGCACCCGCTTATGGCTTCCCGATCAAGCTTGCTAGGGACCCAAACGTCTAAGGGAACAGGTGATTGACTTCGCTTTTACAACTTAATAAAACAACAAATCCGTGCAAAGTATAGGTGGGCATTATCACACATTAGAAAAGTTTACTTTCCTGCAGCCTGTGCCCCATAAACTTAATAATATTGTAACGACTTTTTGCATTTCTGTAATACAATCATCGAAATCTCAATAAAACTATTATCCTTAAATTTCTTCACGTGTACAATGATAATGCTGCACAAAAAATCGAATCTTCAATATACTCGCCGTGTTACGCCCAAGCGTGTAACGAGTGGCGGAGCCCACCTCCGCGGCGCAGCGCTTGGGCCACACAGCTCCGAACGAACGTCGCAACGGTGGTCGCATTAAATAAAAGTGCTGTGACTGCTTCAACGAAAACTCTGCCACTGATTAAGGTACAGCCAAACCGTTTTGAATTTGTCCAGTTACCCAATTGCATAAGGCGTATATGAAATAAGGAAACAAGTGCTAATTACAACCATATTCGCGAAACCACAAGCCTGATGATGTGATAGCGGACTATGCTAGCAATTACTTTAACAAACTCTTCGTCGCAATGCGAACACAGTTTCAATGCGAGGAATCCACAAAACTAGGTCATAAGTCCAATGCACCAACCACTTGGCCAATTCCCATGTGCCCCTTATTGCTGCTTAAAACGTCAGTTTAAGCACAAACTCATACGGCTCACTCACGAATGAAAAAGTTTGAAGCTAAAGTAGCTCAAAAACATGTTACTCTACTGCCTTCTAACGGATTAAAAAATTTGCTTGACTTTCATGAGGTTTCCTGAAGTTTCACGTTTTTTACGTTTGACTCCAAGTCAGGCGCTCTGGAGTAACTCCTGATTTTATTGATTTTTTTGTTACCCACTATAAGATTAATATCCTCCGACAATTCGAAGGTCCTAGCTGTTGTCATTTAACAGTTATGAGCTTGTGAACATTTTCCTATTATTGACTTTTGACTTGAAACCACATGACTGCCACCCCCCACAAGTTGTGAGACACAAGTTTACGTCGAGGTCTATCATCCCTGAACATTTCAAGCCTCTAGCATCAGCGGTTCAAATGCCCAAGACTGCGCAAGATTGGCAACATTTATTGGTTTTTTGACCTTTGATCTTGAGTCACGTGACATAGAGCGTTCATAGTTGGTACACTGCAAGAACATATCAAGACACACCAACCCTATTAAATTCAAGTTCTTGTGTGTTTTCAATCAGTAGTTATACGCCAAACGACATATTTGCTTATTTGATCTTTTACCCCAAGTGACGTCACGCAAAACTAATCATTGTTGGTGCTTTTGTACCCTGGTTGAGATGCATCTGCTTCGTAAATTTGAAAGTCCTACCAGCTGCCATTCACAAGTTATTAGCGTTTGGTCAAATTTTTTGTCAATTTAATTGATTGACGTTTGACCTCTAACCTGTTGACCGCCACCCCCCAAAAGTTGTTAGGCACAAGTTCACATGGAGGTCTATCATCCCTGAGAATTTCAAGTCTCTAGCATCAGCGGTTCAAAAGCCTTAGCCTGCACAAAAAACTGCTGAGGTTCATTCGATTGACCTTTGACCTTTAGTGACGTCACAAACGGATCATTATTGTGCATAGTTTTGTTGCCCACATTGATATGCATATACTGTGAAAATGTAAAGGTCCTACCTAATGTCATTCAAAAGTTATTAGGTTTTGGTGAATTGGGTTTTTTGACTTTTCAGTTTTAACCTGACGACCACCACCCCCCAAAAGTTGTTAGACACAAGTTCCCAATAAGATCTACCATCCCTGAACATTTCAAGCCTCTAGCATCAGCGGTTCAAACACCTTGGGCTGTGCAAGATTGGCAACACTTTTCGGTTTTTTGACCTTTGACCTCGAGTCACGTGACTCAGAACGTACATAGTTTGTACAGTGCAAGGACATACCAAGACACACCAACCCTATTAATTTCAAGGTCCTATGTGTTTTGAATCGATAGTTATACGCCAAACGACATACTTGCTTATTTGACTTTTGACCCCAAGTGACGTCACGCAAAACTAATCATTGTTGGTCCTTTTGTACCCTGGTTAAAATGCATCCGCTCCATAAACTTGAAGGTCCTACCAGTTGCCATTCACAAGTTAATAGCGTTTGATCAAATTTTTGATCATTTTATTTGATTGACGTTTGACCTTTAACCTGTTGATCGCCACCCCCCAAAAGTTGTTAGGCACAAGCTTACATGGAGGTCTATCATCCCTGGGAATTTCAAGTCTTTAGCACCAGCAGTTGAAACGCCTCAGACTGCAAAAAAATCTGTTAAGGTTCGTTGATTTGACCTTTGACCCTAAGTGACGTCACAAACAGATCATTGTTGTGCATATAATTGTTCCCTGCATTGATATGCATATACTGTGAAAATTTGAAGCCCCCAGCTAATGTCATTCAAAAGTTTTTAGGTTTTGGTAAATTTGGTTTGTTGACCTTTGACCTTTAACCTGACGACCGCCACCCCCCAAAAGTTGTTAGACACAAGTTCCTAATAAGATCTACCATGCCTGAACATTTCAAGTCTCTAGCATCAGCGGTTCAAAAGCCTTAATCTGCAGAAAATTTGGTGTGGAATAAAAAAAGAAGAAAAAAAAAAAAAAAAAAGAATTTTTCGGAAACAAAATATTTTTTTTCTAGAAAGTGGGGGGCTGTCGGGGAAAGTTAGGGCGACCAAGGTGTAGACCTAGGTGGGACACACATTTGAACTCTAGGTCACTTTTGAATTGGAACAGTAGTTTAGCAGCTACAGCTGCTGGAAGCGTCAAAACGTGCACAAATGGCCAAGTAAAAACAATATGGCTTCGCTTTGCGGGAAGCTATAAAAAGCAGATGGCAGCTGCAAGCACCCGCTTATGGCTTTCCGATCAAGCTTGCTAGGGACCCAAACGTTTAAGAGAACAGCAGAGTGACTTCGCTTTTGCACTTTAAAAAAACAACAAAACCCTGCAAAGTATAGGTGGGCATTATCACACATGAAGTAAGTTTAATTTCCTGCACCCTGTGCTACATAAACTTAATAATATTGTAACGACTTTTTGCATTTCTGTAATGCAGTTATCAAAATCTCAATAAAACTATTATCCTTAAATTTTTTCACGTGTACAGTGTTAATGCTGCACAAAAACTCAAAGCTTCATTATACTCGCCATATTACGCCCAAGCATGTAACGAGTGGCGGAGCCCAGCTCCGCGTCGCAGCGCTTGGGCCACACAGCTCCGAACAAACGTCGCAACGGTGGCGAGCCGTTGGTGACACTGTGACGATTTGGCCGACCCGGCAATCGAAGCTCAGACCTTCCGCACCGATAGGGTGGGCTCAGCAACTGAGCTAATCGGCCGGCACAATGCTACACAAGTCTGCAGCAAAATCATTTTGTTTGTCTGACATTTCAAACCAGCTGGCAAGTCTTGCAGTAAATTCAAACAAAAAACGCCATGATTCTTGAGTGATTTGTGCAGCTGCAAGGACGACTGCATTCACACAAAACGAAATCAAATCATCAAGCTTGTGTTCGACTCTAAGTGCAAGAAATCGCGGCATAAAACTCACTTTTAAAGCAGCGATTACAGTGTTTAACAATCTGCGCAAAAATTAAAGGCTGCAATATTTCGCATAACACTTCGCTCAAGGTATTGCAGATAGATCAATTGAAGTCAATAAGGGACCCCTTGTTGATAAGTTGAAACTTGGAAGTTCCAACTCCATGCATACTTATTAATGGCAACTTTCTAGCAACTTAAAAAGTACAATGACTGATAAACTAACATTGCTCGCATTAAGTAAAAGTGCTGTGACTACTTCAACGAAAACTTTGACACTCATCAAGGTACAGCCAAACAGTGTTGATTTTGTCCATTTACACATATGCGTAAGGCGTGAATGAAGCAAAGCAAACAAGTGCTGATTACAACGAACTTCGCAAAACCACAAGCTTGATGATCTGATAGCGGACTATGCTAGCAATTACTTTAACAAACGCTTCGCCCTATGTGAACACAGTTTCAATGCGAGGAATCCGCAAAACTAAGTCATGTGTCCAATGCACCAACCACTTGGGCAACTCCCATGTGCCCCTTATTGCTGCTTAAAACGTCAGTTTAAACACAAACTCATACGGCTCACTCACAAATGAAAAAGTTTGAAGCCAAAAAAGCTGAAAAACATGTTACCCTACTGCCCTCTAACGGACTAAAAAAATTTGCTTGAATTTTATAAAACTATTATCTTTAAATTTTTTCACGTGTACAGTGATAATGCTGCACAAAAAATCAAATCTTCGTTATATTCGCCGTAATACACCGAAGCGTGTAACGAATGGTGGGACCCATCTCCGCGGCTCTGCGTCTGGGCCACGCAGCTCCGAACAAACGTCGCAACGATGGCGAGCCGTTGGCGACACTGTGACGATTTGGTCGACCCCGCAATCGAACTTCAGACTTCCCGCACCGATAAGGTCGGCTTAGCAACTGAGCTAATCGGCCGGCACAATGCTACACAAGTCTGCAGCAAAATCATCTCGTTTGTCTGACATTCATAGAAGCTGGCAAATCTTGCAGTAAACTCAAACAAAACACGCCATGATTCTTGAAGGATTTGTGCAGTTGCAAGGACGATTGCACTCACACAAAACGAAATTAAATCATCGAGCTTGTGTTCGATTCTAAGGCCAAGAAGTCGCGGCATAAATCTCACTTTTAGAGCAGCGATTACAGTGCTTAACAATCTGCGCAAAAATTAAAGGCTGCAATGTTTCGCATAACATTTCGCCCAAGTTATTGCAGATAAATCAATTGTAGTCAATAAGGAACCACTTGTTGATAAGTTGAAACTTAGAAGTTACAACTCAATACATAGTTATAAATGGCAACTTTTTAGCAACTTAAAAAATAAAACGACTGATAAACCAACATTGCTCGCATTAAGTAAAAGTGCTGTGACTACTTCAACCAAAACTTTGACACTCATCAAGTTTCAGCCAAACAGTGTTGATTTTGTCCAATTACCCATATACGTAAGGCGTGAATCAAATAAAGCAAACAAGTGCTGATTACAACGAGTTTCGCAAAACCACAAGCCTGATGATCTGATAGCGGACTATGCTAGCAATTACTTTAACAAACTCTTCACCGCAATGCGAACACAGTTTCAATGCGAGGAATCCGCAAAGCTAAGTCATGAGTTCAATGCACCAACCACTTGGCCAACTCCCATGTGCCCCTTATTGCTGCTTAAAATGTCAGTTTAAACACAAACTCACACGACTCACTCACGAATGAAAAAGTTTGAAGCCAAAATAGCTGAAAAACATGTTAACCTACTGCTTTCCAACGGATTACATAAATTTGCTTGATATTAATGAGGTTTCCTGAAATTTCACGTTTTTTACGTTTGACTCCAAGTCAGGTGCTCTGGGGTAACCCTTGATTGTATTGATATTTTTGTTACTAACATTGAGATTAATATCCTCCGACAATTTGAAGATCCTAGCTGTTGCCATTTAACAGTTATGAGCTTGTGAAAGTTTTTTTATTGTTGACCTTTGACCCCAAACCATTTGACTGCCACCCCCCAAAAGTTGTGAGACGCAAGTTTACGTCGAGGTCTATCATTCCTGAACATTTCCAGCGTCTAGCATCAGCGGTTCAAATGCCCAAGACTGCGCAAGATTGGCAACATTTATCGTTTTTTTGACTTTTGACCCCGAGTCACGTGACATAGAGCGTTCATAATTAGTATACTGCAAGTACATATCAAGACACACCAACTCTATAAGTTTCAAGTTCTTGTGTGATTTCTATCAATAGTTATAAGCCAATAAACATATTTGCGTATTTGACCTTTGACCCTAAGTGACGTCACGCAAAACCAATTATTGTTTGTCTTGTTATACCCTAAGTGAGATGCATCTGTTTCATAAACTTGAAGGTTCTACCAGTTGCCATTCACAAGTTATTAGCGTTTGATCGATTTTCTTTTCATTTTATTTGATTGACGTTTGACCTTTAACCTGTTGACCGCCACCCCCCAAAAGATGTTAGGCACAAGTTCACATGGAGGTCTATCATCCATGAGACTTTCAAGTTTCTAGCGTCAGCGGTTCAAAAGCCTTAGGCTGCACAAAAATCTGTTGAGATTCGTTCATTTGACCTTTGACCCTAAATGACGTCACAAACAGGTCATTGTTGTGCATAGTGTTGTTCTCCACATTGCTATACATATGTTGTGGAAATTTGAAGGACCTACTTAATGTCATTCAAAAGTTATTAGATTTTGGTAAATTTGGTTTTTTGACCTTTGACTTTTAACCTGACGACCGCCACCCCCCAAAAGCTGTTAGGCACAAGTTCACATTGACATCTACCATCTCTGAACGTTTCAAGTCTCTAGCATCAGCGGTTGAAAAGCCTTAGGTTGCACAAAATTTGGTGTTGAAAAAAAAAAAAAATAGATGAAAACTGCAAGCACCCGCTTATGGCTTCCCGATCAAGCTTACTAGAGATCCAAACGTCTAAGGGAACAGCAGAGTGACTTCGTTTTTATTGCTTAAAGAAACAACAAATCCCTGCAAAGTATAGGTGGGCAATTGCACACATGAAATAAGTTTAATTTTCTGCAGCCTGTGCTCCATAAACTTAATAATATTGTAACGACTTTTTACATTTCTGTAATACAGTCATCGAAATCTCAATAAAACTATTATCCTTAAATTTCTTCACGTGTACAGTGATAATGCTGCACAAAAACTCAAAACTTCATTATACTCGCCGTATTACGCCTGTGGCGAAATTTATTGTTAATTATTATCCGTAAGGTGACGCCTTGTACCAACTCACTCAGTTAAGAGATTTACAAGTAATACCTAATTTGTACTTGCGGCGTCGATTTTGTCATGATTGGCTGGCGCTTGCTATCTGCGTAATTGTTTGCCAGTTGTACTCATTCGAGACGTTTGAGTCAAGACTGTACAGTGTACTCTGCAGTTTTGTGTCAGAAGTTTAGTTGGGCTATGCATTTAGAGTTGTATTAATTTCTTACAGTGTAACCTTACGATATTTATGTTGCAGATATTTGAGTTAATTTCGTTTTTAGCCGGACACAACCTTCGACTTGCGTGAATAGGGCCTCCACAAAAATAGCATTGTTTTTGTTTCTTAGTTGAACTGAGCGTAGGCTGGTTCATAGCTACGACTTCTTTGAGTTCTTCTACTCTTCCTTTGGCTGTAAATGGTCTTTCAGTGATAACAGCATTATACAGGTGAGTAGATTTTTCTATCGATAGTGATTGTTTATAGGCCATATCGAGATTGTCGGCCATATCGTACGCACGATCTAAAGTGAGCTCGTCATTTTCGAGGAGCCTTTGCCGGATGAAGGTTGATGACAATCCGTTTATAAAAGAATCTCGAATGAGTTGATCTCGGAACTGATCGGCAGTAACGTCTGTGAACGAGCATTCTTTAGCTAGATGTTTCAGAGCTTGAAGATATTCCGCTATCGTTTCTTCTGGTCCTTGCCGTCTACTGACGAGTAGATGTCTAGCATAAACATTATTTTTGCGTTTAATAAAAGTTCGTTTCAGAGCGGCGACTACATCTTCATACGATTCCGCATCTTCAACGTAAGGATAGACTTCAGGCGATAAGAAACTGATAATAATTCGTTTTTTGTTAATTGCAGGGGCGTTCTCACCCCTCTCTTCACTTAAACCCTCAATGAAGTCTTCAATAGTTCTAAGCCAAAACTTAAAGATTTTAGCAGCATCAGGTACGTCAGGATTAATTGAAAGCTCTTTAGGTCGAAGTATCCTTTCCATCTCTTTTACTTATTTTTAATGTCATTAAATTGTCACGAATACCTTTGAGGAGTCATACAGCTAACTCAGGTTTTAATGACATTAAAAGACGAAATTAACTCAAATATCTGCAACATAAATATCGTAAGGTTACACTGTAAGAAATTAATACAACTCTAAATGCGACTTCTTTGGGTTCTTCTTTGGGTTCTTGGAAAGAGAGGAAATTTTGTCAAAGTGTGCCGACAAATCAAAAGTACTGCCGCTGCCGCGCCGGACCTGCAGCTACCTGTGACTTCCCAACAAGCGCTCTTTTCTGTTTTTACTAGTAAGTAAGTAAGTAAGTAAATTTATTGATTTCCTTCAAATCATTATACCGGCGCTGCAGAACTTAATCTCATATTACATTACATTTCGATTTGAAGGCAGGGAGCACCGAAGAACCAAACGGTTATCAAAGTCAAGGTGCTCCCTGACTTAGCAAAGCACAGTTAAACACAGCGAGAAAAGAAAAAACACTAATTAATGGCGGTACAATTTCAACATACACAAAACACAAGAAAACAACACTATAATGACACGAAAATAATATTTATGTACAGAAAAATACATTCAACTTATTACACTCTTATAATTTCAGGAATGACAGTGAATTTTCATTGAGGCAAGGAACGACAGTAGATTTCCTAACAAGCACATCAGTGAAATATCAAATATTGCAGGATAAACGACACATACATGAAGTGAGTTGAACACATAGGAGTATTGTATCAAATTGCAGTTTAAATTATATCGACGTTTTATCAGAAAGACTGATCCGTTCATACCAATTTACGGTGCTGCTTTAGTATAGATCAATCAAAAGCTTTTTATAACTTTTTTTAAAAGAGTGCCAGTGTAGTTCTTTTAGTTCTGAATTAATTGATTGCCATAAAACAGATCCTTTAAAGGCCAGTTGATTTTGAGCAATTGTTTTATTAACGCGAGGTAAGAAAAAATTAGAACTTCTGGTACGTCTTGTTTCATAATGATGAAGTTTAGTTGTACTGGTAAATAAGTCAACAAATATTTTTGGCACTTTTTTGTAATTAATTTGATACATAAATTTGGCCAGTTCAAGCTTGTATATATCTTCTAACTTTAGAATATTAAGGTTTTTATACAGTGCGGTCATGGAGCTAAACGATTTACTAAATGTAATTGCTCTTATAATGTTGTTTAATCTTACCCTCAGTTTAGCCATATATTTTTTTGCAGCGCATCCCCAAGCAATAATACTGTATTGTATTCTGCTATAGACGAGACTGTAGTAAATCATATCAAGAGTTTCTTTGCTCACATAGTTACGCAAACGAAAAAAGATGCCTGTGAGTTTTGCAAGCTGTAATGATAAGTGGTTGGTATGAACGGACCAATTTAATTTTTCATCAATGAAAACCCCTAAGTATTTTACTGATTCTGTCCTTTCTAATACTGCTCCATTCAGTGCAATTTTGAATGGTTCATCAATTGATTTATGAAGTATTTTATTAATGATCATAAAGTTAGTTTTAGAATAATTAACAGATAATTTATTGCGACAAAACCATTCATTTAAATTCTTTAATTCTTCATTGACTCTACTTTCTAACTCTTTTAAATTGGTTTCTGAAAGCGTTAAGTAAGTGTCATCAGCGAATAGTGATATATCGAATTTTGAACAGTTGGGTATATCGTTTATATACATTAAAAAGAGTATAGGACCAAGACAAGACCCTTGTGGCACACCACATGATATTCTGGAGTTGCTCGAAATACTGGTACTTACTTTTGTATATTGATATCTGTCACTTAAGTAGCTGCGAAAGAGTTCTTGAGTTTTACCTAGAATACCAAAAAAATGATACATCTTTTTGAGTAAGATTTCATGGTCCACAGTATCCTAGTGACAAATTGAACGATGCTCCTGAGAATCTAAGCCCTGCTTCTATCATTGCGAGTGCTCCTGGTTCTCTCAGGCCGGCTATAGTTACTGCATCTTTGAGAGGAAAAGAAATTGACGTGTTAATTGATTCAGGAGCTTCCAATAACTTTATTGACCAAAAATTAGCTACAGCTTTAAACATGTCCATGACTGGAAGCCCTACCCAAATCTCAATGGCTGCACAGGACCACACTGTCACTACATTAGGACATGTATCTGGAGCTATTACGATATTTGATCGCAAGTATGAGCTGGAGTTTGATTCGATGAACAATCTTTGTGCTGATGTGATACTTGGTCAGTCGTTCTTACGACGTCACTCCGAAGTTAACTTCGTGATGGGAGGTCCCGAACCCGCGATAACTATCAAAGATAAAAAATGTTTGAATGTTGCTGCTGCTAACGTTGAAGCCCCGCGCATATTTGAATTCTTAAAATTTGATTGCAAGCCGCAAGCATGCAGCTCTCGACGATACTCCAAAGCCGATCAGCAGTTTATATCCGAAGAAGTGAAACGTTTGCTGGATGCCGATATAATCAAACCATCTAGATCACCCTGGCGAGCTCAAGTCGTAGTCGTGACTCAAGGTGAGAAGCGCCGTTTTGTCATTGATTACTCAACCACAATTAACCGTTTTACTCAACTGGATGCTTATCCGTTGCCCAATATGGAAGAACTTGTAAACAAAGTTGCCAAAAACAAATATTACAGTTCCATTGATTTACGAACTGCTTATCATCAAATACCCTTGCGAGAAGACGAGCGTATATACACCAGTTTTAAAGCGAATGGCCAGCTTTATCAGTAAAAGCGGCTACCTTTCGACGTGAAAAACGGGGTATCGGCATTTCAGCGAGTAATTGACAATTTTATCCAACGTCATAATTTAAAAAAAAACGTATGCTTATCTCGACGACATTACGGTCACCGGAGCCACAGAAGAAGAGCACGATCGAAATTTACAACGCTTGTTAGAAGCTGCGAAAGTCGACAATCTGACCCTCAACGAAGACAAGTCTAAGTATAAAGTAACTACTTTAAATTTACTGGGGTACTGCATTTCTTTTCAGGAAGTGAAACCTGATCAGCGACGGTTGCAAGCTCTCCTTGACTTACCATCTCCAACTACTAAACGTGAGTTAAGGCGAGTTATTGGCCTTTTCTCTTATTACGCTAAATGGATTGAAAAATTCTCTCAGAAGGCCGTTCCATTGTTACACTGTGACACTATCCCGTTGAGCGACGAAGCCCAGAAGTCCTTCAACTTGTTAAAATCTGAGTTAGCCCAGGCTGGCCTGGGGGTCATAAAAAATAATCTTCCTTTTGAGGTCGAAACGGACGCTTCTGATTACGCAATCGCTGCAATATTATCTCAAAAAAGGAAGCCAATTGCTTACTTTTCTAGGACTTTAAACCATTGCGAAAGAAACTATTCTACAGTCGAAAAAGAGGCTACGGCCATCATCGAGGCAATGAGAAAATGGTCACACTTCTTAAAAGGGCGTCATTTTGCCCTCTTCGTTGATCAAAAAGCGATTTCATTCATGTTCGATCACAATAGCAGAGGAAAAATCAAAAATAATAAAATCCTTTCTTGGAGACTCGAACTAAGCCAGTACTCTTACGACATCTCACACAAGCCTGGAAAAGACCATGTTGCCCCGGACGCCCTGTCCAGGATCATCTGTTCAAGTGCGCCATCCAAACTGAAAGTCATGGATCTCCACAACAATCTGGGCCATCCTGGGTTTTCCCGCCTGTATAACTTCATTCGAAGTCGCAATCTTCCATTCACCAGCGAAGAAGTAAAGGAAACTTGCCAGCTCTGCCAGACTTAGGCACAAATAAAACCAAGGTTTTTCAAACCCGAGAAGGGACTACTTATCAAAGCTACCAAACCTTTTGAAAGACTGAGCATTGACTTTAAAGGCCCATTGAAGGGCCCTCGCCCATACCTGTTAATAATGATTGACGAATTTAGCAGGTTTCCTTTCGCTTTTCCCTGTCTAGACATGACCGCTAAAACGGTGATTGAATGTTTATCAAACGTGTTTTGTGTTTTTGGTTTCCCCGCGTACATTCACAGTGATCGTGGCACTTCGTTTATTAGTCGTGACGTTAAAAATTTTCTTGTTGAACGAGGGATTGCCTCTAGTTATACTACACCTTATCACCCGCGTGGCAATGGCCAGTGTGAACGGGCAGTTCAAACTGTGTGGCGCACTGTAAAACTTATCCTTCATGAGCGCACCTTGCCTGAAAAACGTTATGAAGTTGTGTTACCTCAAGCTTTGCATGCAATTCGTTCACTGTTGTGTTTAGCCACTAACGAAACACCTCATGAGAGGCTGTTTGCTTTTCCCCGTAGAGCCTCGGCTGGTACTTCTATGCCTTCGTGGTTGCTTAATCAGGGGCCTGTCCTTCTTCGACGATTTGTACGTTCTAAAAGTGATCCTTTAAAACGCCCAAGCGCGTAACGAGCGGCGGAGCCCACCTCCGCGGCGCAGCGCTTGGGCCACACAGCTCCGAACAAACGTCGTAACGGTGGCGAGCCGTTGGCGACACTGTGACGATTTGGCCGACCCCGCAATCGAAGCTCAGACCTCCCGCACCGAAAGGGTGGGCTTAGCAACTGAGCTAATCGGCCGGCACAATGCTACACAAGTCTGCAGCAAAATCATCTCGCTTGCGATTACACTGCTTAACAATCTGCGCAAAAATTAATGGCTGCATTATTTCGCATAAGACTTCGCTCAAGGTATTGCACATAAATCAATTGAAGTCACACTTGTTGATAAGTTGAAACTTAGAAGCTCCAACTTAGTACTTACTTATGATTGGTAGCTTTCTAACAACTTAAAAAGTAAAGCCACTGCTAAACCAACATTGCTCGCATTAAGTAAAAGTGCTGTGACTACTTCAACCAAAACTTTGACACTCATCAAGTTGCAGCCAAACAGCGTTAAATTTGTCCAGTTACCCAACTGCATAAGGCGTGAATCAAATAAAGCAAACAAGTGCTGACTGCAATTAATTTCGCAAAACCACAAGCCTGATGATCTGATAACGGACTATGCTAGCTATTACTTTAACAAACTTTTCGCCGCAATCCGAAGACAGTTTCAATGCGAGGAATCCGCGATACTAAGTCATGAGTCCAATGCATCAAACACTTCGCCATTCCCATGTGCCCCTTTATGCTGTTTAAAACGTCAGTTTAAACACAAACTCATACGGCTCACTCACGAATGAAAAAGTTTGAAGCTAAATTAGCTCAAAAACATGTTACCCTACTGCCCTCTAACGGATTAAAAAATTTGCTTAAATTTTATGAGGTTTCCTGAAGTTTCACGTTTTTTACGTTTGACTCCAAGTCAGGTGCTCTGGAGTAACCTTTCATTATATTGATATTTTTGTTACCCAGATTGAAATTAATATCCTCCGACAATTTGAAGGTCCTAGCTGTTGCCGTTTACCAATTATGAGCTTGTGAATAATTTCCTGTTATTGATTTTTGACCTCAAACCACTCGACCGCCACCCCCCAAAAGTTGTGAGACACAAGTTTACGTCGAAGTCTATCATCCCTGAACACTTCAAGCCTCTAGCATCAGCGGTTCAAAAACTTTAGGCTGCACAACATTGACAACACTTTTCGGTTTTTTGACCTTTGACCCCGAGTCACGTGACATAAAACGTTTATAGTTGGTACACTGCAAGTACATACCAAGAAACACCAACTCTAATAATTTCAAGTTCTTGTGTGTTTTCAAGCATTAGTTCTAGACCAAACAACACATTTGTTTATTTACCCTTTGACGCCAAGTTACGTCATGCAAAACTAATCACTGTTGGTGCTTTTGTACCCTGGTTGAAATGCATCTGCTTCGTAAACTTGAAGGTCCTACCAGCTGCCATTCACAAGTTATTAGCGTTTGATCAAATTTTTTGTCAATTCAATTGATTGACATTTGACCTTTATCCTGTTGATCGCCACCCCCCAAAAGTTGTTAGGCACAAGTTCACATGGAGGTCTATCATCCCTGAGAATTTCAAGTTTCTAGCATGAGCGGTTCAAAAGCCTTAGGCTGCACAAAAATCTGTTGAAGTTCGTTGATTTGACCTTTGACCCTAAGTGATGTCACAAACAGGTCATTGTTGTGCATAGTTTTGTTGCCCACATTGATATGCATATACCGTAAAAATTTGAAGGTCCTGCCTAATGTCATTCAAAAGTTATTAGGTTTTGGTAAATTTGGTTTTTTGACCTTTAACCTGATGACCGCCACCCCCTTGAAAGTTGTTAGGCACAAGTTCACATTGATATCTACCATCCCTGAACATTTCAAGTCTCTAGCATCAGCGGTTCAAAAACCTTAGACTGCGCAATATTGGCAACACTTTTCGGTCTTTTGACCTTTGACCCCGAGTCACGTGACATAGAGCGTTTATGGTTAAAACACTGCAAGGACATACCAAGACACATCAACCCTAGAACTTTCAAGTTCGTACCTGCTAACAATCAATAGTTATACGCCAAACAACATAATTGTTTATTTGACCTTTGACCCCGAGTAACGCCACGCAAAACTAATCATTGTCGGTCCTTTTGTACCTTGGTTGAGATGCATCTGCTCCGTAAACTTGAAGGTCCTACCAGTTGCCATTCACAAGTTATTAGCGTTTGATCAGACTTTTTATCATTTTACTTGATTGACGTTTGACCTTTAACCTGTTGACTGCCATCCCCCCAAAAGTTGTTAGAAAGAAGTTCACATCAAGGTCTATCATCCCTGAGACTTTCAAGTCTCTAGCATCAGCGGTTCAAAAGCCTTAAGCTGCACAAAAATCTGTTAAGGTTTGTTCATTTGACTTTTGACCTCAAGTGACGTCACAAACAGGTCGATGGTTTGCATAGTTTTGTTTTCTACATTGATATGCATATACTGTGGAATTTTGATGGTCTTACCTAATGTCATTCAAAAGTTATTAGGTTTTGATAAATTTGGTTTTTTGACCTGTGATCTTTAACCTGACGACCGCCACCCCCCAAAAGTTGTTAGGCACAAGTTCCCAATAAGATCTACCATCCCTGAAAATTTCAAGTCTCTAGCACCAGCCGTTCAAAAGCCTTAGGCTGCACAAAAGTTGGCTTTGAAAAAACAAAAAAAACTAGATGGCAGCTGCAAGCACCCGCTTTTGGCTTCCCGATCAAGCTTACTAGAGATCCAAACGTGTAAGGGAACAGCAGAGTGACTTCGCTTTTACAACTTAATAAAACAACAAATCCGTGCAAAGTATAGGTGGGCACTGTCACACATGAAGCAAGTTTAATTTTCTGCAGCCTGTGCTCCATAAACCTAATAATATTGTAACGACTTTTTACATTTCTGTAATACAGTCATCGAAATATCAATAAAACCATTATCCTTAAATGTCTTCACGTGTACAGTGATAATGCTGCACAAAAAATCAAAACTTCATTATACTCGCCATATTACGCCTAAGGGTGTAACAAGTGGCGGAGCCCATTTTTGCGGCGCAGCGCTTGGATCACACAGCTCCAAACAAACGTTGCAACGGTGGCGAGCCGTTGGCGACACTGTGACGATTTGGCCGACCCGGCAATCGAACCTCAGACCTCCCGCAATGATGACCTCGAGTCACGTGACATAGAGCGTTTATAGTTGGCACACTGCAAGAGCATACCAAGACACACCAACTTTATTAATTTCAAGTTCTTATGTGTTTTTAAGCATTGCTTATACGTCAAACAACATATTTGCTTGTTTGACCTTTGACCCCAAGTGACGTCACGCAAAACTAATCATTGTTGGTCCTTTTGTATCCTGGTTGAGATGCATCTGCTCCATAAAGTTGAAGGTCCTACCAGTTGCCATTTACAAGTTATTAGCGTTTGATCAGATTTTTTATCATTTTATTTGATTGACGTTTGACCTTGAACCTGTTGACTGCCACCCCGCAAAAGTTGTTAGGCACAAGTTCAGATGGAGGTCTATCATCCCTGAGACTTTCAAGTCTCTAGCGTCAGTGGTTCGAAAGCCTTAAGCTTCACAAATATATGTTAAGGTTCGTTGATTTGACCTTTGATTCTAAGTGACGTCACCAACAGGTCATTGTTGTGCATATTTTTGTTCCCCACATTGATATGCATATATTGTAAAATATTTAAAGTCCTACCTAATGTCATTCAAAAGTTATTAGGTTTAGGTGAATTTGGTTTTTTGACCTGTGATCTTTAATTGAACGACCGCCACCCCCAAAAAGTTGTTAAACACAAGTTCACATTGATATCTACCATCCCTGAACATTTCAAGCCTCTAGCATCAGCGGTTCAAAAACCTTAGACTGCGCAAGATTGGCAACACTTTTCGGTTTTTTGACCTTTGATCCCGAGTCACGTGACATAAAACGTTTATAGTTGATACACTGCAAGGACATACCAAGACACACCAACCCTATAACTTTCAAGGTGTTACGTGCTTTCAATCGATAGCTATACGCCAAACGACATATTTGCTTATTTGACTTTTGAATCCAAGTGACGTCACGCAAAACTAATCACTGTTGGTCCTTTTGTACTCTCATTGAGATGCATCTGCTACATAAACTTGAAGATCCTACCAGTGCCATTCACAAGTTATTAGCGTTTGATCAGACTTTTTATCATTTGATTTGGTTGATGTTTGACCTTTAACCTGTTGACCGCCACCCCGCAAAAGTTGTTAGAAAGAAGTTCACATGGAGGTCTATCATCCCTGAGACTTTCAAGTGTCTAGCATCAGCGATTCAAAAGCCTTAGGCTGCACAAACATCTGTTAAGATTCGTTCATTTGACTTTTGACCCTAAGTGACGTCAGAAACAGGTCATTGTTGTGCATAGTTTTGTTCCCCACATTGATATGCATATACTGTAAAATATTGAAGGTCCTACCTAATGTCATTCAAAAGCTATTAGGTTTTGGTAAATTTGGTTTTTTGACCTGTGATGTTTAACCTGACGACCGCCACCACCAAAAGTTGTTAGACACAAGTTCTTGTTGATATCCACCATCCCTGAACATTTCAAGCCTCTAGCATCAGCGGTTCAAAAACTTTAGGCTGCGCAATATTGGCAACACTTTTCGGTTTTTTGACTTTTGACCCCGAGTAACGTGACATAGAGCGTTTATAGTTGGTACACTGCTGGAAAATACCAAGACACACCAACCCTATAAATTTGAAGTTCTTATGTGCTTTCAATTAATGGTTATACGCCAAACAACATATTTGCTTATTTGACCTTTAACTCCAAGTGACGTCACGCAAAACTAATCACTGTTGGTCTTTTTGTACCGTGGTTGAGATGCATCCGCTGCGTAAACTTGAAGGTCTTACCAGCTGCCATTCACAAGTTATTAGCGTTTGATCAGATTTTTGATCATTTTATTTGATTGACGTTTGACCTTTAACGTGTTGACCGCCACCCCCTAAAAGTTGTTAGGCACAAGTTCACATGGAGGTCTACCATCTCTGAGAATTTCAAGTTTCTAGCATCAGCGGTTCAACAGTTTTAGGCTGCACAAAAATCTGTTGAGATTTGTTGATTTGACCTTTGACCCAAAGTGACGTCACAAACAGATCATTGTTGTGCATAGTTTTGTTCCCCACATTGATATGCATATACTGTGAAACTTTGAAGTCCTACCTATAGTCATTCAAAAGTTATTAGGTTTTGGTAAATTTGGTTTTTTGACCTGTGATCTTTAACCTGACGACCGCCACCCCCCAAAAGCTGTTAAGCACAAGTTCACATTGAGGTCGACCTTTCCTGAAAATTTCAAGTCTCTAGCACCAGCCGTTCGAAAGCCTTAGGCTGCCAAAAATTTGGTGTTGAAAAAAAAAAAAAAAAAAGAAAAAAAAAAAGGAATTTTTCGAAAACAAAATACTTTTTTTCTAAAAACTGGGGGGCTGTTCAGAAAAGTTAGGGCGACCAAAGTGTAGACCTAGATGGGACACACATTTGAACTCCAGGTCACTTTTAAATTGGAACAGTAGTTTAGCAGCTGCAGCTGCTGGAAGTGTCAAAAAGTGCACAAACGGCCAAGTAAAAACAATATGGCTTCCCTTTTCGGGAAGCCATAAAAAGATTTTTTCGGAAGCAAAATACTTTTTTTCTAGAAATTGGGGGATTGTCGGGGAAAGTTAGAGCGACCAAGGTGTAGACCTAGATGGTACACACATTTGAAGTCTAGGTCACTTTTGAATTGGAACAGTAGTTTAGCAGCTACAGCTGCTGGAAGTGTCAAAAAGTGCACAAATGGCGAAGTAAAAACAACATGGCTTCCCTTTTCGGGAAGCCATAAAAAGAATTTTTGGGAAACAAATGATTTTCTTTCTAGAAAGTGGGGAGCTGTGGGGGAAAGTTAGGGCGACCAAGGTGTAGACCTAGGTGGGACACACGTTTGAATTCTAGGTCACTTTTGAATTGGAACAGTAGTTTAGCAGCTACAGCTGCTGGAAGAGTCAAAAAGTGCACAAATGGCCAAGTAAAAACAACATGGCTTCCCTTTTCGGGAAGCCATAAAAAGAAAAAAAAAGAATTTTTCGGAAACAAAATATTTTTTTTCTAGAATCTGGGGGGCTGTCGGGGAAAGTTAGGGCGACCTAGGTGAAGACCTAGGTGGGACACACATTTGAACTTTAGGTCACTTTTGAATTGGAACAGTAGTTTAGCAGCTACAGCTGCTGGAAGTGTTAAAAAGTGCAGAAATGGCCAAGTAAAAACAATACGGCTTCCCTTTTCGGGAAGCCATAAAAAGAATTTTTGGGAAACAAATGATTTTCTTTCTAGAAAGTGGGGGGCTGTCGGGGAAAGTTAGGGCGACCAAAGTGTAGACCTAGGTGGGACACACATTGAGTTCCAGGTCACTTTTGAATTGGAACGGTAGTTTAGCAGCTACAGCTGCTGGAAGTGTCAAGAAGTGCACAAATGGCCAAGTAAAAACAATATGGCTTCTCTTTTTCGGGAAGCCATAATAAGTAGCATCTAATATAGGTTTTGTAAAGGTGTTTCTTTTAGTTTTTGCTACAAACTCTGTAAACGCCACGAGGTAAGCACAACGTTTTTTCAAATGATACAGAGTGGGAGTAACCTCAATGAGCTTTTCCAGAGTACCAACTTCTGGGTCAAGAACAGCATCCGCAGTACACAAAGCTTTGTGAACCACTACCGGTCCGGAAGCCTGGACAGTCGCTCGTTCTTGTAACAGAAAGGGAGGCCCTTCAAGCCACAAGGCAAGCGAACCAGGCCGTCTGACACTTCTTTCGCGAGTCCCCACATCTGCTGGGTTCAGTGAGGTGTTCACGTAATTCCAGCAGTCCAACCATTCCAACCAGCAGTCCAATCCAACCATTCTCCAACAGCTCGGCAAATGTGTCCGTCAAAGTACATTTCAGTTCATTATTTTTAAAAGCTGTTTGTCGCACGGACAACGTGCGCTTTAAAGCATCATTATAATTATTGGGAAGTGCCTTAAGAACATTAGCTTTGAATGAAACTGGCATCTCATAACGTCCCTGCACAACTCTAACGAAGGGTTCAACTTGCTGGCATGCCAGTTCATCATTTTTTGATGGCTGAACCTCCTCATCGAGCAGCTGAAATTCTCGCAAAGTCTCTTTAGCTGTAGCCAAGGTGTGTTGCAACTCATTGCACTTACTACAGTCCGCGTCCGCAGAAATCGTCTGGACACGCAATGCCTGCAAAGAGTTAGAGCATATTTGAACTCTTCCTTCGCTAGCTACAGGTCTAAGACGCGTGAAGACCAAGTTGGGTTCGTTAGGTGCACCCTCCCGTTCGCTTGGTACAGTGAGTAGTGACTTATTAGACTGCCCAATCAGTATATCAACCCGTCTGCGATTAGAGATAACGGGTATCTTTATTCCATTAAAATGTTTTATCCTATCGTATCCACAGCCTGTGGAAGAGTACTCTCTTCATCTGAAAAGTAAGGTACAACTAGAGCACCTTCGATGCCATATCTATTACCATCATCAAGAGACTCCACACTAAAATCGGTTCGACCCAAACAGGTTGCAGTTTGGTCTGCAAGCGTACGAATTTTTATAGAGGGGTCTGAGACAGCTTCCAATCCAAGTTCCCCCCTCAAGGCGTCCGAGATGAGCGTCGCTTGGGAAGCGGTGTCAAGCTGCGCATAGGCCAAAGTAGAGTGACTATTGTTTTGGTTTATCACTTTGACGGCGGTAGTGCGCAGTAACGCCGTGCCCACGTCAGCTAGCCCGACGCTACGAACGTCAACGGTCTTTTCTATGTTATCATTCTCCTGCACAGACTGAGGTGCGGTATCACTCACCTCCCTGTTCGCGGCCCCGACGGTTTCCGTGGCATAACAGGCATGAAGGGCAATTGCATGCTTTATCTTGAACTGAGGCCCGCAACTTCGGCACTTGGATCTACAAGCACAGTCTCGGACCAAGTGTTCAGTAGACAAGCAATTCAGGCATCTTCCTGCCGAAATGACAGCCTGACGTTTTTCTTTCGCCGAAAACTGGGTAAACCTTTTACAGTCTCCGAGATAATGTCTGCCACCGTCGACCCTCGAACAGACAAAACAAACAGGAGGCTTCTTATCACCAGACTTAAATTCACGTTTGGGGTGAGCAGAAGACCCAACGCTACTACTACGACCGGAGGCAGTGTCACTTTGTTTACTGCTCGAGTTACCCACAGCCACTTGGCCAACGCGAAACTCGCCACGACCAGCAACACCCTCACGTGTTTTATTTTTATCTTCCGATTTGAAAAATGCCTGAGCATAATCAGAAGTAGACATTTTTATCTCCTGTTCTACAAACTCGCGCAAAGATTCAAAACTAGGTTGGTTTAAGCTCATACCATTTCTATGCAAATAGTCAATGTATCGACGTTTCAAGGTGTTAGGTAGACGGTTAGCCGTATCAATTAAAAGTTGCCCAGAAAGTTTGTGATATTCATCATGAGCATAGGCATATACCTCAAGGGTATTTAAGTCATCGTTAAACGATTTCAAAGATGTTGAATTAAAGGCAATTTCAGCTCCGTGACGAATTGCTATGATTTTTGGCTCGAACGTCAGACCACCGGAGACGTAGACGATCCAAGGCTTTCTCAATTCGCTGAGCAGTGCTCATGTTTTTCATCGGTGCACAAAATAAATTCACCATTTTGCGCGATTGACCCACGCACGAGGCACGTAGAACCTCAAGTCTACGTTCGTCGTACGGACTTTCGTCCATCAAACGGCACACTTGGTTCTCATAAAACACGAAGGCTATATTAGTTCCGTCAAACCCAATTTGTGAAGCAAGCTTAATAAATTCATTCCTACCTTGTCTCTCTAGGTATGCATTTAGCACAGAATCCGAGTTATTTGCGAGAGTGGTAGGCCTCTCTGCGCTTCGCCAAGTTTGAGGATTCTTTTGCAAAAATGGATCATTGGAGGATAATGCCTTCAGATCTTTAACGTTCTCATAATTATTACGAGGGAAGGCCACAGGGTGTTGAGTTTCCGTCCCAAGCACACTCTGCGGAACCGAACCAAGATCTCGAGCATTAGAGTAAGCAGAAACAGGCTTATCATAACTATCCACATGCAGAAAATTTAGTTTAGCTTTTAACTGTTCAGTGTCATTAGATTTAACGTTAGAATCAAATGCACCTATGTGTTGTTTCGTGACAGCCGTCTTAATTTTACGTTTGATCACAGGTTTACTAGGGAGTCTGGTAGAAAACACATCGTTATTTTATTCACCTTTTATCGCGTAGTCATTCTTAAAGTTCGGGGAATTATTTTCAACATGAGGTTGTCTGCGGTGTTTAGTGAGAAAAGTAGATTTAGTCCTCCGCTATACGCCAAAAATTACAGAACCACGCTCGGAAAGAGCTACAAGTTCCTCCTCGGCGTTGAGTTTCGCCTGCTCAATCCTAAAGCGAGCTTCAGCTTCCGCTTTAGCTTGGGCAGCTTTAGCCTTGGCCTGCTCCAGATCGCGCATAGCGGCCAACTCAGCACGCTTATGTTTAAGTTCAATTTGACGCACACATGCACTAGACCCACGTGAGGAAACGGTAGCCCAGCTGTCAGTTTCAGTACCGGCCTGCGACACACTGTCAGCAGGTTCCACTTTCCCTTCATCATTTTCATCAGCATTTCCAAATAAATTAACAACCATTTTATCAATTAAGTTGCTGCACCGTTCATATTGATCATCGATTTCATTTACGAGCTCGGCAATTTCATCCGGTTCGGAAAAACCACGAGTCATATTTTTAAACTCTTCGTGTTGCTGCAGTCTGCCGTTTTGAAAACGCGCTCTTATAACCAACGCTTGCTTGCTATTTCCGTGGACAGTCTAGCTGAAGTGAAGCATGGAGGCGTAGTAGCGTTGAAGCGGTTTTCTATTAGCAATTATAAACACAGATAAGTAACATGCACACAAAATGATAGGCCTACGTAAATTAAAGCAAATTAAATACAAAACAATATATAAATAATTATTAAATTAAAGTAATGAAATATCAATAACGCAAATAATTTATGACAATTTCCATAAGCCTCCAATCAGCCATATCGTAACGCGCAAAATCATATTGAGCAAGATCATAAACTACGGAACCGGATTAAACTACAATTTACGCTTTACTAAGAGAATAAGAGAAAGTACGTTTTGCTAGTCAATCATTTCCGGCTTTCGGTCACAATCACAAATAACAATTTTACACTTACCGACTGTTTTGCAGCAGATATTCTTATAAGCAACACTAGTCTACAATTCATTTGAAACAGTAATCTAAACAGTGTTCTAAACAGTAAAGTCTCATTGAATGTAGTCTACTACAATGCACCACTGCAAGAGTGACGAATCCTCTCTATCAAGTCGTTAATTGAAACCCAGTAGAAACCCCCCGGCTAACTAACTTAAATCGCCCCAAATAACATCTACAAATTATGCCGTCACTCTTGTGCTCTACCATATCAAAGTACAGTAATTTCACATACTCGTCGCTATCATACACTGTAACGTAATTCATTAAACTCAACACTTCTCTTGACAGTATACCCAAGTAAATTAATCGTTCAAACAGTAGATTTCTCTCTATAGTGCAGAGTCTTAAACTTACAACCACGCCCAATATTTACGTCTCACACAGTTTAGCTAAAACACGTCCGAATCTCACAGCGTCTACCTTAATCTGATATCTGATTCGGTGATACAAGAAATACAATTCTTACTACGTCCTATAGAGCAATTACGTTCTAAATAGCGTGCACACAAATAGCTCAAATTTGTTACAAACAAGAAAATTAATCGCCAAGAGCAGGAAATGCAGATCTACAGAGACGAGGTTGCAATTCTCTAGCTTAGTACTTCCTTTCCGCACCAAGTCAACGCGAAAGGCTGGGCTTCGATTCTCGACTCGATTGTTCACTGTGGAGTTGCAGTAACACTTCGCATAAGGTTCTAATCTCATCGAGTTTACACATTAACGAATTACTATCGCTTATTTTAGCGCCATGCAATTTGTTACAAAGCCGTTTCATTTCCACCATCAGCCGGCGTTTATTAGTAAGTAACTTACGGAAAGCCCCCTTTCCCATAAGCTGTGAGTTAGTCCTAGTAAGCTCATCAGAAACAAGTCCCCCCAATGCCTGGTGACTTTCCAATTCCAACCCGAAAATACTTTCCCTATCGCTCCCATCACACTTATTGACCGACATTGTAAAACTAACTCAACTTTTCGCAACTTCAAAGCACAAAATAATAAATTAATCATGCACACAATATAAAACAAAGGATATAAAAACCTTTCAGGATCCAGCCACAGTTCTCCGAAATAAGACCTCGACTCCACCACCGCTCAAACAGGTTGAACAAAGGCTGAACTCCTCTTTATGGACCACGATTGAGCACCAGAGAAACCAAGAAATCACTTCCAGCGAGTGATAGAAAGATCAACTTGGGAACCAATCCAACAAGCCGAAAAATTGCAGTCAACGGAAGTTTTGAAATGATCGCAGGTTGCAAACCAATCCACCTCAGCTGCCGCACGAAACCAAAGGAATGAGGCTACAATAAGCTCCAACCACAAGTGCAAATCGTCAATAGGGTCCTCCGAGAGATCCAAACCAAAGCAACCAGTAACGGGAAACGGGAAAACGAACCAACCAACCGAAGCAAGGTGACCACGATGAATCCAAAGTCCAGCGAAGATATCGCGTATAGAAGACGAATAATTTTGATGTTAAGAACTCGACTCTAAGTCAGTACTTTGAACTTATTTCTCACTTCTTCCGGACCCACCGCCGGTTCCTTTGTTGTTCCAGGGGAAGCTCCTGGATCTTCACTCAACTGGTCTTATAAACAAAACCAATCCAAAAGAATCAAATAAATGTATTGAGCAAATAAAAAGATACCAGCTGAGCAGAAATTATTCGGAGTTTAATCGCGAATATTTTCGCCAGCGAACCAACTTGTGAACAAATTAAAACTTAAGAGTCGCTAAAATGCTGCTTGCCGTCCAATGCCACAAGCTTGTATAACTGAGTCAACTAAGAAAAGCCAACGAGCAGCCGTTACAAAAGAAGGCGTAAAAAAGGAGCAAGAAAATCGCATGTGATTAAGTGCCTTAAACTAAAAGCGTGCAAGGATTGCGAAACGAGATTATCAGAGATTGCACATTGGCCAACTTGGAAACTATACATGACAAGCCTCGTGAAGACAGTGAGTGAAGGATCGAATCTCCGAAGTGCCGACAAACAAAAGATCGTGCGATAACAACAACCGGTACTAGACTGCCTAGTGCCTATTGTATTATCCTGTACTTGTATGACAGTATAGGCTGGCCTATGGTGTCTGAATTGCAATAGACCTAATCCATATTGCAGATTAATAGCTGACCCTGGAGACCCTTTTTACCCCTGTACTAGTTGGACTGTTAATAAACCTAGATTGTATTTGGTTGCATATTTATCTTCCTATCACCTGTTACAGTGTTACGAGAAAGCGATCTAAGTGCTATAACAAGCTCGGTAGGAGTTGCCGGCCACCTGTTGCCATACCGCACCAAGATGCTGAATCTCTTTTAGTGCCATTCCCAACAGCACAACAAGCAAACTTGCTGGCTTGTTCAATCTCCACACTGCCCTTTCAGTGGGGATGGTATTTTTACGCATAATTTCTCCCACTTTAGGGTCATTCAAGTAAACGAAGTTAGTTGCGATAGCAAAACTATTATTATGTAACTCTTCCCTAACCCTAGTCGTACCCTAACCCTAACTGAACGAGCTTGCTGATTCACATTACATGGTTTCCGATGCAGTGTTACTCGAACTCGAGTTTACAGTTCCAGAGGTGGATGCTCTCACCACTTGACGGTCTGAGCTCTGAGCCATCAAAGCTCCAGAGATGGACATTTTTATTAGCATTGTTTGGTGTTATCCAATACCGGTACATTATTGGCTATTATCGCAGCCTAGTCTAATGCTTTCGCTTAGTCAACCTATGAACTTAGGTTGTCCATGCTGATAGCAGAAGGCTCCACTTTTAAAATGAATGCCAGTATGTGTACTGGTTTATATCCCCAGATCTATATATTCCAGCATTGGCAGCCTTGCTTGCTTTCTGTATTGGCAGATCGGTATTGGAATCCTGATACCACGTACCACTAGTATAGTACTGAGTAGTAGTAGGCCTACTACCATGTCCCAGTACATTATTGATGTGCTAAAATATTGTAGGGTTATATATGCTCTTATGTGAGGCAGAATTCAGCCAGTGCTGTTTGGTATCAATCAATCATTAATATTACCTACTACCGTATTAACCTGCCTATTCAGTCAGAAAGCCTTTTTGAAATGTTTGTTGAACTGTATAAATACTAAGAGATCGCAGTATTACCGGTATATTATTGAGTGAGGTGAACAATGGGTTACTCGTCCATTGTGTGTCCTGTGATACTGTTTATACACAGTACACTGTATGTGTTTCTGGAGCTGCTAAGTGCAGGCAATTTTGAATTTGTCTGCGTTCCAAATTGCGGATTGTACATATTCCAATAAACAAGTGCATACTATGCATGCTGATATATTAATGGTTTTGGCAGTAAAGTATATACAGTAATCAGATGGCCGACAAGGATTGTAATATATCAATATGACTTTTGTGAAGCCAAATGTGACATAATCATCATACCATTTTTAAATTCAAAGGTTTATTTTGCCTTCGTTGCGTCATCGACCAATAGATCGTGATGAGCATGGGTTTTTAAGCTCCAGTTTTTGCTAGTTTGCCTCGACTGCCTGATAGGTCAGTGGCATTCAGCGCAGCGTATAATGGGAAGCGCCGCACTAGTTTTGGGTTCGATTCTCGTTGCGGCTTCAGTTTGGCTTCGGGTGACATGTGGTTAGCAATTGGGTTTGTGAAGACAGTAGAATAGAATAAGAGGTAATCCCACGGTAGACAGGTAGATACTGATTTTAGCTGTTGCTGGCAAAATAGACCTAAAAGCTATTATGTCGTCAACAGCAAAATTGACACTGCCTTCAAATTCTGGACATTTTATAAACAGAATTTATCTGTGAGTGAAATATTAACAGCAAAAAAGCTAAAAAAATTTAGTCGATTTAATTGTAATTCAGCAGTTGATTGCTTCTTCACTTTAAGACTCCGTCTGTAACTTGTTGGATACGTAACCGGTGTGCTTTGTGTTCTGCTAGCTAGCAGCTTGGCTTGAGTAGTTTCATATGATGTTCTGTGTTATTTGGCATTTTTTGGTTTTATGGTTAGATTCGGTATATTCGGGTATACATTATTGTTATTAAAAAGTTACCAATTTAAGAAAAGGAAGTGACTAGAGCATGGGCACCACTTTCCATTATCAAAACGCTGCTGCACTGCACTGCTTGTTTGCTTCTTTTCATGACGTTGTGTCAGGCTGGCATGACATCATGAGCAGCAACTTAAAGCATTTAATTAGGGGTATGAGAGTACAGTTAGGGGGGGAGATTGGGGAGTGGGTTAGAGTTAGGGGTTGGTGTGTGTAAAGAGCAACTTTAAAAGAAGGCCGCTGGTACTCTAGACACTGCATTAAGAAAATGCTTTACCACTAAATTCAACTAACTGCCACTAACTACTACCACTAACTAAATTCAACTACCACTAATGAAACTGCCGTACGCCTTTTTTAGTTACAAAATGAAAACATCACAAAACCACGCCCAAGTCAGTGCTTTTTTTTTTCATAACAGACCATGCCTGCAAATCAAGCATAGGCCCTCCAGAAAACACTCTGGACCCCTTGGGTGGACGAGGTCCTCGGTTGAGAACCCCTGGTCTATTGCAATGGCTTAAGTCTGTTACCAGTACTGCTGGTATGTTACCGGTGGTTTATGACCAGGGTCACAATATAGTGGTGCTGGTAATTTTCTCTTTGTGCCAAGTCTTACTTAAAAACTTTTAAAAAATAAAAACTATTGTCAATAGACTTGAATGTCATGAACACCAAACTTCAGAGTTGATTGAGATCACTGCAATATGTTGATAGATACCATATGCAGGGGTGTCAGAACGTCAAAAAGGCTAGTGGGGGCAGCTTTTTTAAAGGGAATTTTTAATAGGAAACTTGCAGTCATGACTGGCTGGTTAACTAAGTTGTAGCAACATGGGTATCAGTGGAGGAGGTCAGGAGTATCACATTGTACACAGTGTCGTCAGCAACTTGCCATCATTGAAGCTGTGTTGCCCAGGCACTAAGTTTCGGAGGTGGGCCCCACCACTCGTTGCACCCTTCGACATATTATAGCAAGTATTATAACGAAGATTTGACTTTTCTTTGAGGTTCAGTCATTGCTTATTATCACCAACATTGCTTGTTAATACGCAGTACATGCTTCAATAAAGCCAAGGGGTTGAGTATGTCGCATAAGCATGAACATTAAAAAATAACAACAAACAAATTGTCTATTAAGTAAGGCCAGTTTAAGAATGTGACACCCAAATTTAGATTGTGAAAATTGTGTAAAAAAGTAAGAGCAATATGATGTAAGAAGCGACGTACTCTTGAAGTCTTGCGACATTGCAAAACAAGAATTTTGAGGTCACTATGAGGTTGTAGAAATTGCATTATTTTTTAACACTTTTACAAAAACAAAAAGTGCATTATTTGCATATGAAAATCCTTATTTATGGTATGATTTGGCTATAGTGCTTTTTTCAGATAAATATTGGCGGTTCTATGCATAACAGTATCATCAAAACCATGGGCGCTGCCAGGAAGAGCAAAATAGGCAATTGCCAACACAAAACATCTGAAAAGCAGCAAGTTTTTCTTTAAAAAATGCAAAATTTTGTCACCTCTATTTTTTGTAGATGCATGTGATTTAGCCAAATTAGGTCAGAACAGAATGATTTATAAAGATGTTTTTTCACTTTGCTGAAATGTTGGACATTTTTCAAATGTATTTTACGAAATTTTGTTCTGACTAGGCCCATGACCATAACTGTAGGTTTTATACAATGCGGTAGTGTAATTGGCATCAAGCAAAGCTTCCTTCGTGGTTAAAACAACAAGATAGATTGCAGTCCACCTAATTATTAAAAAAACATAAGTTTTTACCAATAAAAAATTCAGAAAAAGAAACGGTAAAAGTTACGGAGAGCAACATGTTACAGAAAAAGAAAGATGTTTTTAGCTGTACTTCTAATTCCATATTATAATGTTAGATTTCATTTTTAAATATTTGATGCAGGTATGCAGTTTACAGAGATGTTTCTGTGCATTTACGAGTTAGAGAGCGGGCGCTTGCATTTTGTTACTATTTTACTGCAATGCAAGGGCAGTATTGCCCCCTTTTCACTCCTTTGCTCTTTTGCTTCGTGTCACTTTGTTAAGGAATTCCTTTGCTCTTTTGCCTCGTGTCACTTTGTCAAGTATTGTCCCACTGGTGGTCACCTTTCCTTGACAAAAAGGTAGTACTGCCCTTGCCTTCCTTCAGAAAAGAGCCTTACCGGTATCGAACTTCTTGTCCTTTTTTGGTAAAAGGGTGGTACCTTTTAGTCAAAAAAGGGCAGTATTTCCCCCTTCATCTCTCTTTTGCAGAAAGGCGCCATTGCATCCACTTCCCTTCCTTAGCAAAAATCCCTTGTCTCCCCTTGGCAAAAGAGCAGTATTGCCTCTCTTATCGAAAGCACAGTATTGCCCCCTTTTCCTTTCTTGGCAAAAAGGCAGTATCGCCCTCACCCCCCTTACTAAAATTGCAGTGTGCCCCCCTTGCCCTTTCGGGGCAAAAAGGCAGTATTTCCCCCTCATCCCTCTGAGGAAAAAGAACAGTATTGCCCCCCGTGACTCTCCTTCATAAAACCCTCCCCTTCCTGGCAAAAGAGCAGTGGGGCAGCTTCTCCAATGCGACAACCCTGACTGTATACCAATATCATACAATTACAATGATACTGTTAGTAATTTTTTGCTTTGTGACTAACTAGCCTGGTTGGTTTTGTCTTTTGGCGCTGTGTGATGCAAATGAAGCAAGAAAGGAAAGGAACATGTAACAAGCCATTAGCAGCAAAATTAAAGCAATGCTGAAACTTAGCATACAATATGGTTGAAGAAAGTCTAGCCAGGAATGCTTATCAGTGCATATTCATCAGTATATCAATACTTGGTATTCGATTGTGCATCCAAATACAACAATTGCCTATGATTGAGGTTAGGCCTGTGATTTTGATTGCATGTGATTGAGGGTTATTCACTCCATATAATCCTGTCCCATTAGTGTGCGAATTTACTTTTCTGGTTGGTGTGATTTTCATGTGGTTAGATGAAAGCATCTTTTGTGATAAGAAGATAATTTAGGGCTAGACTGTGTTGACACACTGACTGACAGCTGTTTTGATGTTGAAATTGAAGTGCAGAAGTATGCAACCAGAGCAAGGGTGGAAACCGAAACTCAAACCTAAACCTGAAAACTCGGTTTTAAAAGAAATTTTGGAAACCCAAACTGACCCTGACACCTGCTTAACCAAATTTTTGAAAACCTAAACTTAAACCAAAACCGTTTTTTCTTGAAACGTCAAAACCAAAACTGAAACTAAAACCTGTTCAAAATTTTTTAAGGTTTTGGGTTTTAAAAATTGTCTTCACGATCATTACCAGTACAGTTCTTTTAATGCTGAGCATCAAATAGAGAAGCCGTGAATACAAATTTTTGAGTCTTTGGTTTCACCGGACTCGGAATTATACTCAAATCGACATTTTTTAAAGCAATTGCTCTCCTCACTCGGCCAGCTGAGCTGCTATTTATTATTGTGATCAAACAAAAACGCCAAGAAGTAGAGCATTTGAATAATTCCTATTCAAAATATAATAGCTTTCTTGGATGAAACTTAAACCGAAACTGAAACCCAAAAACCGAAGCTGTGCGTAAGCAAAACTTAAACCGAAACTGGAACCTATTTTTCAATAACCGTGAAACCAAACCAAAACTGAAACCTGACATCTGGGTTTCAACACACCGAAACTGAAACTGACACTCTAACGCCAAGTAGCCAGGTTTCCACCCCTGAACCAGAGAAATACACTAGGAATTTTTGGGGTCAATTTTGTATGTAGTTTGTGAGTAAAACTGCTTTCGTTGTGATGTAGTCTCGAGTCTATTAAGTTGTTTTAAATTAATAACCACCGTTTTCAGATATGTAGTTCTTGTTGCGAATTGAATTGAACTTGTAAAGTTATAAAAGTGCTCAAAACTTTGCGATACTCGGAGACTATGGCTACTCCAGAAAACTCTGCAAACCTTTATTTACCATTCAGTTCTTGTTTGTGTGTGAGTTAGATCTTGATTCTAGTTTATAGTCAGATTGATGTGCCGTGGCGAGCTGGGACTGCATTGCAGGCTGTAGAAACAAGTTATACTCGTTTTTGGTCAAGATAGCGATTGAGTTGTTGTAAACAGCTTGTTTAGGAGTAGTGACCCATATTCTGCTTACCACTCTTATGATAGAGGAATCCCATCAAAAGCTTGTACCACCACATAATAAGCAGGTTTTCCTGACTTGTTATTCACATTGTCCCATTACTGATGAACATTCAATGTGAAAGTGCAAATGCTGCTTTAAATATTTTCTCATCATTATACATGATAATTCAATTTGGGTGGACGTATAAGAACTTGCTCATGCGGGGCAAACTGTCAGTCTCAAAGCAACATCATTTAGCACAACTTTGTTGCAAAATTACAGATTTTCAGCCTCTGGGCTTACTTCAGTGCAGCGGTCTTCTTACACTGATTTTTATTTTGCAGAATGATTTATTGCTGTGAATAATTTTTGCTTGTGTCAATAAATTAAAAATATGTTGCCGGTCAGCTCCAATAAGTTTTTTTTTCAATTTCACTGCAAATAAAGAAGTGTTAACCATTTGAAGACCTGCGCAAACGAATCTCATGAGGGTAGCGTTGGATTATAGACTTTCGTTGGACAAAAATCTCTGACGTTCAATAAATATGTATGATATACAACGTTTGGACTTTCGAGAGCAAGGTTCAGAAAAGTTGAGAGAATTTTTCAGTGATTATTCGATTATACCGTGAATGGTGAGTTTTTGGCATGATTCTCACTGATTCCAGTTCAACTAATTGGTTAATGCAGACTGTGAAAATGTTGATTTTACTAGATTTTTGCTGTGTAATCCAGTAGATGGAATCCAGTAGATGGAATTACCTCTACAAAACTATGTTTAAACGTTCTATGAAAAATTTCAAAATTGAAGATTATCTTCTTGATTTAGACTCGGCATTTTCATCTATTAATATAACTGATTTAAACAAATCAAACATTAGCCAAGGCGTCTCAAATTTTACTTCTACGTTCAATTCTGTGTTAGACAAACACGCCCCTTTAACCGTTTTGACTAGAAAAGAAAAACGTCTACAAAAGAAGCCATGGATAACCCCGGGTATTCTCGCATCGATTAAGACAAAAAATAATCTTTTTAAAAAGGTTTTTAAAAAAAATTCCACCAATTCTGAAAAAGAGCACTATAAGAAATATTTGAACAAATTAACTCATATTAAAAATGTTTCCAAGCAACATTACTATCAAAATTTACTCAGCAACTGCAAAAGTTCTTCAAAAACATGGTCGACAATTAATGAAATCATTGACTTTAAAAATTCTTCAAACAAATCTAAATTGCCACGTTCAATAGTGATTGAGGGCGAGCGTGTTAAAACGGACTCCCCTAAATTTCGCGAAAAATTATGCGAATACTTTGCGAACATCGGTACAATTATGTCCAAAAATCTACCTTTTTCCAAAGGGGCTTCTTTTAAAATTCACCACTCGTCCTGTGTTCAATCTTTTATGCTTGAAAAAATATTATCAGAAGACGTGAATGATTGTATAGACAAACTAAAATCCTACACTGCTCCTGGCCTTGACCAAATTTCTCCTAAATTTGTAAAGCTTTCCAAGTGTGTTTTAGCTCCACTTCTTGCTAGATTATTCAATAGATGCATTGAATTAGAAACCTTTCCAAATGATTTCAAAGTAGCTAGTGTCATTCCTATTCCGAAAAAAATATCTCCAACTTCACTAGATGAATTTCGACCAATCTCTCTGCTATCAGTATTTTCTAAATTATTTGAAAAAATTCTTGAAAGCAAAATGACTAAATTTATTACTAAAAACTGCATCTTCACTCCTTCGCAATTTGGCTTTACAGAAAACAACTCCACCGAATTAGCTATTACCACTTTCTATGACAAATTATTAAACAACTTAAACGGAAAATTAATAACATGTTCCATTTTTCTCGACTTGAGAAAAGCGTTTGATTCTGTAAGTCATGAAATTTTGCTTAAAAAAACTTTATCATTACGGTTTTCGTGGTAAAATGTTCAATCTATTATCATCATATCTTTCTGGGCGCCAAATTTGTACAAAAATTAATGACAAATTATCTTCACTACGTCCAGTTAAATATGGGGTTCCTCAGGGTTCAGTTTTGGGGCCTTTACTCTTTCTTTTATACGTAAATGACCTTCCCAACGTGTCCAAATTCGAAACGACGCTTTTTGCCGATGATACAACTTTGCATTTAGCACATCATGATTTCAATATACTTCAGCAACAAGTGAAGGAGGAAACTGATAAAATTGAAAATTGGGTTACCAGCAACAAATTAACTATCAATTACAATAAAAGCTGCTACATGATTATCTCGGGTAACAAAAAGAAAATTGACACAAACGAATTTAACGTTAGTATTAGTGGCAATGTCATTGTAAAATCCGACTATGTCAAGTATCTTGGAGTATTTTTAGACGATCGTCTGTCATGGAAAATACATATTAATAAACTATCAAAAAAACTTTCCAGAGCTTGTGGTATGGTTTACAAACTAAGACACTACGTTCCCCTATCCTCACTCAAGTTAGTCTATTACGGTCTTTTTCACTCTCATCTTCAATATTCCTTATTAAACTGGGGTAGAGCCGCCTCTTCTCACTTACAAAAATTGATAATTCTCCAAAACAAATTCATAAGAGCAAGTTTTTTTTGTGCGAAAGAAAAACCGATTAACTTTCTTTACTCTAAATTTAATACACTTATGCTGACTGACATGATTAATATAGAGTTCGCTAAATTTATGTTTAAATACAATAACCGTCTGTTACCACCCTCTTTCAACAATTATTTCACAAAACTTGATGTAATACATCATTATAACACTAGACAAAAAGGAACGTCTGAATTTTTTCAACCTTTTATTGCTTCGGAAACTGGCAAAAAATCTCTTCAATACATTGGCCTGAAAATATGGAAAAACATTCCCGAAGAATTTAAGTACTGCTCCTTTTCTTCTTTTAAAAAATACGTTAAATCTTCTGCCGTCTCCAAATATGTATGAAATTACCTTCTCCACAATATTTCATCTTGCCTTCAGCAGATTATCAATTTTATACAAATGTCACCATCTAAATTGATATTGTAACTAAACAGTTGATATCTGTATCCCTTTAAATGTATTTTTACCTTCTCCAAAACCAAAGTTTTTTTTTTGTGCTTTGTGTACATATTGTCTTCTGAAGTTGTAATTTATGTTTTCTGAAGTTGTTATTTGTGTTTTCTGAAGTTGTATTTTGTGTTTTCTGAAGTATTGTAGGATGTTGCTATTTTAGCTATTATTTTTTTACCCTATTTTTTAAACACTACTGTATATTAGCTTTGAATCTCAAACTAAACCCCCCTTTCTGATTGTCGTAAAGTTATGCCTTCACTGACAACCTGCTCAACCCCTTATTATTAATACGTATGTGTGTGTATTTGCGTTTACTTTTTACTAATTAACGTCAGAGTAAGATATGGCAAACAGGTGCAGTTGACCTAGATGACCGAATGATGGTCTTTTCGCTGTTTCCTACCTGTGCTTTCTTGTGCGTTATGGTAAAACAAATAAATAAATAAATAAAAAAAAATAAATAAAAATAAATGTTTGGCATTTTTTGTTTTTTGATCCTGGCAACCCTGATCTGGGGACGAATCTCCCTAGACGTTGTACGGTTTTGTCGGATTCAGCCCCCCTCGTCTTAAAATAAGTTCCAATGCCCCTGGCGACAACAACGATTGGCAGATTAATGACAAGTGTAACAAATCTATTCTTTGCTCATCTTTTGCTCTTTGCAGCCCAAGTTGCAACCGAGCGTTGTTATTGTGTATTTGAGTAAATGTAAGTCAACCAATCAGATGGTCGAGTGGAAAGAGCGTCTGTCTCTGGATCGGTAGACTCGGGGTTTGATTATGATTCGAGTCAAACGAATGACTTAAGTGATATTCACAGCTTCCCTGCTTGACGTTCCGCGTTTATGGACAGTGTGCAGCAAACCAGCAAGTTCGTTTGTAGTGCCGCAGGGAAAAGCACTTAACACCATCTTGGTGTGGTAGACAGATGGCTGGCAACTACGTAACAAGCTCGTGTGGCGCTTTGTCACTTTTTCGTGATACGAGGATAAAAATGCCAAGAATAAAAATAATAAACTCTGTGAAAATGAATTTATTGGTTCACTACAAAATTTATGTTCTTTTCAGATGAGAATTTTAATGTACGGATGCAATTATGGAATCACCTGTCTTACAATAAAGATCAAGTAATAGACAAAAGTAGTGATGAGCAGTTCCAGACTCAGACTCAATTACATTTCAGTTGTTAGTCAATGTTCATTCAAAGTGCGTTGTTTCCTGCACAGTGCACACTCGTATGCCAGGACCAGAGCAGAAGCCTATCTCTAGTGATTCTGCTATATCAAACGAAAAACCTTATCTTCATCTTTAAATGCGGAAATATGGATTGTTGCGCATACTGTAGGTTAAAATTGATTTGTATTTTCAATGCTGCTACACTTTTGGATTGTTTGGTGCTGTACTTGTGCGTTCTGTGCTTGTCGTTCATAAAACAAAGAACATGTCAAAGTGTTTCGATAGCTTATCATAAAGCCTTGGTGCCAACTTTGCTTTATGATCACAAACTTTCAGCAAAACTCTTTTTTTTTTCCTAGTTTGCATAACGAAATTGCTTTATCTACTAGTCTTTTTCGCATATTTGGCGTTTTATTCTCTTGTTACCGGAAAGAGACTGAGGCGCTGTGCCTCGTTTAGAAGTTGCCGGACATCTTTCTTGTTCTAGGATGGGGAAATTTTGTTAAGCCCTTTTCCAAACGGCTCAAAAAGTGAACTGTCTTTCTCTTCACGTTTTCCCTTAAATGCTGAACGTCAAGCAAGTATCTGCTTACAAATTTTAAAGGTTTTGGTTTTACTGGACTGAAAATCGCAGTTTGGAATTTCCGCTTCTGAGGGAAGCGCTCGGTTGATCAAAGGCAATCCAAATGAAAGTCAAATCGAACATTCTGATAGATTTGTAAAACGCTTTATAATTTTTAAGGCTCGATTCGTAATGATAAACAAAGTTAGATTCTTTCAAGTGTTTTGTTTGATTCAAAAAAAATTATGAGCAGGTGCTTTAATTGTTATATTTTGGTTCAAAAAAGATCTGCAATATTCTGCTTTTGGAAATTTTTTTTTAATCTCAGTTTCGCATCCACTTTTTTTTCTGCGTTGACCGTGGCTGCGTTCTTACAAAAAATGTTTTTTGCATTGTGTGCAGTAGAATATATGAAGTGCGTTGATACTTTTTGCTTTGCTGCAATTAATTATTACTTATTGCAAGTTATTGTGTAGTATTCTATCACGAATGTTGCCGAAGTTTAAGTATTAAATTATTTTTAAGAGTATTTGTACTAAACTACTAACTCTAAACCCTGCGCTTATGTCTGTTTATCGTTGAAGGTCAATCGTCCAATAAAACAAAATTTGTGAAATTCAGTTGCGTGTTTTTTTTATGTGTATAGCGGTTAAATACAATATAATTTATGAATTATAGCGAATTATCCAGTCTTTGATGTGCAATTTGACTTTGCTTTCCTCTTTTTAGCCACCTTTTTGACTTAAACCCTCTACAATTTTAGTTGTGACTGCTCGTTTTCTTTTACCAAACACTGATTACCGTCTTCCTGCGTGCAGTATATCCAGGACAAAAGTTTAACAAGTACAACCGATTCAAAGTAAATAGTTTGCAAGCTGTTTGTGCTTTAGACAGTTTAAGGGCTTATTTTTTAAATTTTTAGAAAAATTAAAGTGCTAGTAAACTAAGTAAAGGTTGCCTGAAGCGCATTTTGGCCATTTTAAAGTTTCGAGATTATGCAATGTCGCGTACGACTGACTGAATGCTATTTAGAGCTAGACGTTTAAACCAAAAACATGCGACTATTTATGCACTTTTCTTTATCGAGGTTTGGCCGGAAAAGTGTAGTCTTTAGAACGACCTCATCATAATAAAACCCCAGTTTCTCCGCTACAAAATAGTGTTTCCTCCCGGAAAATCGAGACGAAAATTTCCCGGGATATTTGGAATTGTGAAATTTTCCGTTTCTCGGAAATTTTATAAGTTGCGTCATTTTTAGTTTTTAGCATGACCCGAAGTTCAAAGTTTAAATTTTTTCCACGAGATGCAGAAAAGTAAAATAAGCAAAACTAGATGGCAGCTGCAAGCACCCACTTATGGCTTCCCGATCAAGCTTACTAGGGACCCAACGTCTAAGGGAACAGCAGAGTGACTTCGCTTTTACAACTTAATAAAACAACAAATTCGTGCAAAATATAGGTGGGCATTATCACACATGGAGTAAGTTTAATTTCCTGCAGCCTGTGCTCCATAAACCTAATAATATTGTAACCACTTCTTACATTTCTGTAAAACAGTCATCGAAATCTCAGTAAAACTATTATCCTTAAATTTCTTCACGTGTACAGTGATAATGCTGCACAAAAACTCAAATCTTTATTATACTCGCCATATTACGCCCAAGCGTGTAACGAGTGGCGGAGCCCACCTACGCGGCGCAGCGCTTGGGCTACACAGCTCCGAACAAACATCGCAACGGTGGCGAGCCGTAGGCGACAGTGTGACGATTTGGCCGACCAGGCAATCGAACCTCACACCTCCCGCACCGATAGGGTGGGCTTAGCAACTGAGCTAATCGGCCGGCACAATGCTACACAAGTCTGCAGCAAAATCATCTTGCTTGTCTGACATTTCAAACAAGCTGGCAAATCTTGCAGTAAATTCAAACAATAAACGCCATGAATCTTGAAGGATTTGTGCAGCTGCAAGAACGACTGCATTCACACAAAACGAAATTAAATCATCGAGCTTGTGTTCGATTCTAAGGCCAAGAAGTCGCGGCATAAAACTCACTTTAAAGCAGCGATTACAGTGCTTAACAATCTGCGCAAAAACTAAAGGCTGCAATATTTCGCATAACACTTGGCCCAAGGTATTGCACATAAATCAATTGAAGTCACACTTGTTGATTAGTTGAAACGTAGAAGTTACAACTTAGTACTTACTTATAAATGGCAGCTTTTTAGCAACTCAAAAAGTAAAACGGCTGATAAACCAACATTGCTCGCATTAAGTAAAAGGGCTGTGACTGCTTCAACCAAAACTTTGACACTGATCAAGGTACAGCCAAACCGTCTTGAATTTATCCAGTTACCCAATTGCATAAGGCGTGAATGAAATAAGGCAAACAAATGCTGATTACAACCAATTTCGCAAAACCACAAGCCTGATGATGTGATAGCGGACTATGCTAGCTATTACTTTAACAAACTCTTCGCCGCAATGCGAACACAGTTTCAATGCAAGGAATCCACAAAGCTAAGTCGTAAGTCCAATGCACCAACCACTTGGCCAATTCCCATGTGCCCCTTATTGCTGCTTAAAACGTCAGTTTAAACACAAACTCATGCGGCTCACTCACGAATGAAAAAGTTTTAAAGGAAAATAGCTCAAAAACATGTTACCCTACTGTCCTTTAACGGATTACAGAAATTTGCTTGACTTTTATGAAGTTTCCTGAAAATTTAACTTTTTTAACTTTGACTCCAAGTCAGGCGCTTTGGAGTAACCCCTGATTTTATTGATTTTTTTGTTACCCACATTGAGATAAATATCCTCCGATAATTTGAAGGTCCTAGCTGTTGTCATTTAACAGTTATGAGCTTGTGAACATTTTCCTATTATTGACCTTTGACCCGAAACCACTTGATTGCCACCGCCCAAAAGTTGTGAGACCCAAGTTTACGTCGAGGTCTATCATCCCTGAACATTTCAAGCCTCTAGCATCAGCGGTTCAAATGCCCTAGACTGCGCAAGATTGGCGACATTTATCGGTTTTTTGACTTTTGACCCCGAGTCATGTAACATAGAGCGTTTATAGTTGGTACAGTGCAAGGACATATCAACACACACCAACCCTATTATTAACTTCAAGTTCCTATGTGTTTTCAATCAATAGTTATACGCCAAATGACATATTTGCTTATTTGACCTTTGACCCCAAGTGACGTCACGCAAAACCAATCATTGCTGGTGCTTTTGTACCCTGGCTAAGATGCATTTGCTCCGTAAACTTGAAAGTCCTACCAGCTGCCATTTACAAGTCATTAGCGTTTGATCAAACTTTTTGTCAATTTAATTGACTGACGTTTGACCTTTAACCTGTTGACCGCCACCCCCCAAAAGTTGTTAGACACAAGTTCACATGGAGGTCTACCATCCCTGGGAATTTCAAGTCTCTAGCATCAGCGGTTCAAAAGCCTTAGGCTGCACAAGAAACCACTGAAGTTCGTTCAATTGACCTTTAACCCTAAGTTACGTCACAAACGGATCATTATTGTGCATAGTTTTGTTCCCCACATTGATATGCATATACTGTGGAATTTTGATGGTCCTACCTGCAGTCATTTAAAAGTTATTAGGTTTTGGTAAATTTGGTTTTTTAACCTGTGACCTTTAACCTGACGACCGCCACCCCCCAAAAGTTGTTAGGCACAAGTTCCCAATAGGATCTACCATTCCTGAACATTTTAAGTCTCTAGCATCAGCGGTTCAAAAGCCTTAGGCTGCGCAATATTGGCAACACTTTTCGGTTTTTTGACCTTTGACCCCGAGTCACGTGACATAGAACGTACATAGTTGGTACAGTGCAAGGACATACCAAGACACACCAACCCTACTAATTTCAAGTTTCTATGTGTTTTCAATCAATAGTTATACGCCAAACGACATATTTCCTTATTTGACCTTTAACTCCAAGTGACGTCACGCAAAACTAATCATTGCTGGTGCTTTTGTACCCTGGCTAAGATGCATTTGCTCCGTAAACTTGAAGGTCGTACGAGTTGCCATTCACAAGTTATTAGCGTTTGATCAGATTTTTTATCATTTTATTTGATTGACGTTTGACCTTTAACCTGTTGACCACCCCCCCCAAAAGTTGTCGGACACAAGTTCACATGGAGGTCTACCATCCCTGAGAATTTCAAGTCTCTAACGTCAGCGGCTCAAAAGCCTTAAGCTGCACAAAAATCTGTTAAAGTTCGTTCATTTGACCTTTGATCCTAAGTGACGTCACAAACAGATCGTTGTTGGGCATATTTTCGTTTTCCACATTGATATGCATATACTGTGGAATTTTGAAGGTCCTACCTAATGTCATTCAAAAGTTATTAGGTTTTGGTAAATTTGGTTTTTTGACCTGTGACCTTTAACCTGACAACCGCCACCCCCCAAAAGTTGTTAGGCACAAGCTCCCAATGAAATCGATCATCCCTGAACATTTCAAGTCTCTAGCATCAGCGGTTCAAAAGCCTTAGGCTGCACAATAATTGGTGTTGAAAAAAAAAAAAAAAAACTAGATGGCAACTGCAAGCACCCGCTTTTGGCTTCCCGATCAAGCTTACTAGGGACCCAAACGTCTAAGGGAACAGCACAGCGACTTCGCTTTTACAACTTAATAAAACAACAAATCCGTGCAAAGCATAGGTGGGCATTATCACTCATGAAGTAAGTTTACTTTCCTGCAGCCTGTGCTCCATAAACTTAATAATATTGTAACGACTTTTTACATTTCTGTAAATCAGTCATCGAAATCTCAATAAAACTATTATCGTTAAATTTCTTCACGTGTACAGTGATAATGCTGCACAAAAAATCAAATCTTCATTATACTCGCCGTGTTACGCCCAAGCGTGTAACGAGTGGCGGAACCCACCTCCGCGGCGCAGCGCTTGGGCCACACACCTCCGAAGAAACGTCGCAACGGTGGTCGCATTAAGTAAAAGGGCTGTGACTGCTTCAACCAAAACTTTGACACTGATCAAGGTACAGCCAAATTGTTTTAAATTTGTCCAGTTACTCAATTGCATAAGGCGTGAATGAAATAAGGCAAACAAGTGCTAATTACAACCAATTTCGCAAAACCACAAGCCTGATGATGTGATAGCGGACTATGCTAGCTATTACTTTAACAAACTCTTCGCCGCAATGCGAACACAGTTTCAATGCGAGGAATCCACAAAGTTAGGTCATGAGTCCAATGCACCAACCACTTGGCCAATTCCCATGTGCCCCTTATTGCTGCTTAAAACGTCACTTTAACCACAAACTCATGCGGCTCACTCACGAAAGAAAAATTTTAAGCCAAAATAGCTCAAAAATATGTTACTCTACTGTCCTTTAACGGATTACATAAATTTGCTTGACTTTCATGAAGTTTCCTGAAATTTCACTTTTTTTGCTTTTGACTCCAAGTCAGGCGCTTTGGAGTAACCCCTGATTTTATTGATTTTTTTGTTACCCACATTGAGATAAATATCCTCCGATAATTTGAAGGTCCTAGCTGTTGTCATTTAACAGTTGTGAGCTTGTGAACATTTTCCTATTATTGACCTTTGACCCGAAACCACGTGACTGCCACCCCCTCGCAGGTTGTGAGACCCAAGTTTACGTCGAGGTCTATCATCCCTGAACATTTCAAGCCTCTAGCATCAGCGGTTCAAATGCCCTAGACTGCGCAAGATTGGCAACACTTTCTGGTTTTTTGACTTTTGACCCCGAGTCACGTGACACAGAGCGTTCATAGTTGGTACAGTGCAAGAACATATCAACACACACCAACCCTAGTATTAACTTCAAGTTCCTATGTGTTTTCAAGCATTAGTTTTTTGCCCAACGACATATTTGCTTATTTGACCTTTGACCCCAAGTGACGTCACGCAAAATTAATCATTGGTGGTCCTTTTGTACCCTGGCTAAGATGCATTTGCTCCGTAAACTTGAAGGTCCTACCAGTTGCCATTCACAAGTTATTAGCGTTTGATCAGACTATTTGTCAATTTAATCGATTGACGTTTGACCTTTGACCTGTTGACCGCCACCCCCCAAAAGTTGTTAGGCACAAGTTCACATGGAGGTCTACCATCCCTGGGAATTTCAAGTCTCTAGCATCAGCGGTTCAAAAGCCTTAGGCTGCACAAGAAACTACTGAGGTTCGTTCAATTCACCTTTGACCCTAAGTGACGTCACAAACGGGTCATTATTGTGCATAGTTCTGTTCCCCACATTGATATGCATATACTGTGAAAATGTAAAGGTCCTACCTGTAATCATTCAAAAGTTATTAGATTTTGGTAAATTTGTTTTTTTGACCTTTAACTTTTAACCTGACGACTGCCACCCCCCAAAAGTTGTTAGACACAAGTTCTCAATAAGATCTACCATCCCTGAACATTTCAAGTCTCTAGCATCAGCGGTTCAAAAGCCTTAGGCTGCACAAAATTTGGTGTTGAAAAAAAAAAAAAGAAAAAAAAAAAAAAAAAAAAAAACAACTAGATGGCAGCTGCAAGCACCCGCTTATGGCTTCCCGATCAAGCTTACTAGGGACCCAACGTCTAAGGGAACAGCAGAGTGACTTCGCTTTTACAACTTAATAAAACAACAAATTCGTGCAAAGTATAGGTGGGCATTATCACACATGAAGTAAGTTTACTTTCCTGCAGCCTGTGCTCCATAAACTTCATAATATTGTAACGACTTTTTGCATCTCTGTAATACAGTCATCGAAATCTCAATAAAATTATTATCGTTAAATTTCTTCACGTGTACAGTGATGATGCTGCACAAAAACTCAAAATTTCATTATACTCACCGTGTTACGCCCAAGCGTGTGACGAGTGGCGGAGCCCACCTACCCGGCGCAGCGCTTGGGTTACAAAGCTCCGAACAAACATCGCAACGGTGGCGAGCCGTTGGCGACAGTGTGACGATTTGGCCGACCACGCAATTGAACCTCACACCTCCCGCACCGATAGGGTGGGCTTAGCAACTGAGCTAATCGGCCGGCACAATGCTACACAAGTCTGCAGCAAAATCATCTTGTTTGTCTGACATTTCAAGCAAGTTGGCAAGTCTTGCAGTAGATTCAAACAATAAACGCCATGATTCTTGAAGGATTTGTGCAGCTGCAAGAACGACTGCATTCACACAAAACGAAATTAAATCATCGAGCTTGTGTTCGATTCTAAGGCCAAGAAATCGCGGCATAAAACTCACTTTAAAGCAGCGATTACAGTGCTTAACAATCTGCGCAAAAACTAAAGGCTGCAATATTTCGCATCACACTTGGCCCAAGGTATTGCACATAAATCAATTGAAGTCACACTTGTTAATAAGTTGAAACTTAGAAGTTACAACTTAGTACTTACTTATGAATGGCAACTTTTTAGCAACTTAAAAAGCACGACTGATAGACCAAGATTGCCCGCATTAAATGAAAGGGCTGTGACTGCTTCAACCAAAGCTTTGACATTGATCAAGGTACAGCCAAACCGTTTTAAATTTGTCCAGTTACCCAATTGCACAAGGCGTGAATGAAATAAGGCAAACAAGTGCTAATTACAACCAATTTCGCGAAACCACAAGCCTGATGATGTGATAGCGGACTATGCTAGCTATTACTTTAACAAACTCTTCGCCGCAATTCGAACACAGTTTCAATGCGAGGAATCCACAAAGCTAAGTCATGAGTCCAATGCACCAACCACTTGGCCAATTCCCATGTGCCCCTTATTGCTGCTTAAAACGTCACTTTAACCACAAACTCATACAGCTCACTCACGAATGAAAAAGTTTTAAGCCAAAATAGCTCAAAAACATGTTACCCTACTGCCCTCTAACGGATTACATAAATTTGCTTGACTTTCATGAGGTTTCCTGAAATTTCACGTTTTCTACGTTTGACTCCAAGTCAGGCGCTCTGGAGTAACCCTTCATTATATTGATATTTTTGTTACCCACATTGAGATAAATTACCTGCGATAATTTGAAGGTCCTAGCTGTTGTCATTTAACAGTTGTGAGCTTGTAAACATTTTCCTATTATTGACTTTTGACCTCAAACCACTTGACTGCCACCCCCGCAAGTTGTGAGACACAAGTTTACGTCGAGGTCTATCATCCCTGAACATTTCAAGCATCTAGCATCAGCGGTTGAAATGCCCTAGACTGCGCAAGATTGGCGACATTTATCGGTTTTTTGACTTTTGATCCTGAGTCACGTGACATAGAGCGTTCATGGTTGCTACACTGCAAGAACATATCAAGACACACCAATGCTATCAATTTCAAGTTCCTATGTGTTTTCAATCAATAGTTATAGGCCAAACGACATATTTGCGTATTTGACCTTTGACTCCAAGTGACGTCACGCAAAACTAATCATTGGTGGTCCTTTTGTACTCTTGTTTAGATGCATCTGCTCCGTAAACTTGAAGGTCCTACCAGTTGCCATTCACAAGCTATTAGCGTTTGATCAAACTATTTGTCAATTTAATTGATTGACGTTTGACCTTTGACCTGTTGACCACCACCCCCTAAAAGTTGTTAGGCACAAGTTCACATGGAGGTCTATCATCCCTGGGAATTGCAAGTCTCTAGCATCAGCGGTTCAAAAGCCTTAAAATGTACAAAAAACTGCTGAGGTTTGTTCAATTGACCTTTGACCCTAAGTGACATCACGAACAGATCATTATTGTGCATAGTTTTGTTCCCCACATTGATATGCATATACTGTGAAAATTTGAAGGTCCTACCTGTAGTCATTCAAAAGTTATTAGGTTTTGGTAAATTTGGTTTTTTGACCTTTGACCTTTAACCTGACGACCGCCACCCCCCAAAAGTTGTTAGGCACAAGTTCCCAATAGGATCTACCATTTCTGAACATTTCAAGTCTCTAGCATCAGCGGTTCAAAAGCCTTAGGCTGCGCAATATTGGCAACACTTTTCGATTTTTTTGACCTTTGACCCCGAGTCACGTGACATAGAACGTACATAGTTAGTACACTGCAAGGACATACCAAGACACACCAACCCTATTAATTTCAAGTTCTTTTGTGTTTTCCATTAATAGTTATACGCCAAACGACATATTTGCTTATTTGACTTTTGACCCCAAGTGACGTCACGCAAAACTAATCACTGTTGGTGCTATTGTACCCTTGTTGAGATGCATCTGCTCCGTAAACTTAAAGGTCCTACCAGTTGCCATTCACAAGTTATTAGCGTTTGATCAGACTTTTGATCATTTCATTTGATTGACGTTTGACCTTTAACCTGTTGATCGCCACCCCCCAAAAGCTGTTAGGCCTAAGTTCACATGGAGGTCTACCATCCCTGAGAATTTCAAGTCTCTAGCATCAGCGGTTCAAAAGCCTTAGCCTGCACAAAAATCTGTTGAGATTCGTTCATTTGACTTTTGACCCTAAGTGACGTCACGAACAGGTCATTGTTATGCATATTTTCGTTTTCCACATTGATATGCATAAACTGTGGAAATTTGAAGGTCCTACCTGTAGTCATTCAAAAGTTATTAGGTTTTGGTAAATTTGGTTGTTTGACCTTTGATTTTTAACCTGACGACCGCCACTTCCCAAAAGTTGTTGGACACAAGTTCCCAATAAGATCTACCATCCCTGAACATTTCAAGTCTCTAGCATCAGCGGTTCAAAAGCCTTAGGCTGCACAAAATTTGGTGTTGAAAAAAAAAAAAAGAAAAAAAAAAAAAAAAAAAAAAAAAAACTAAATGGCAGCTGCAAGCACCCGCTTATGGCTTCCCGATCAAGCTTACTAGGGACCCAAACGTCTAAGGGAACAGGTGATTGACTTCGCTTTTACAACTTAAAAAAACAACAAATCCCTGCAAAGTATAGGTGGGCATTATCACACATGAAGTAAGTTTACTTTCCTGCAGCCTGTGCTCCAGAAACTTAATAATATTGTAACGACTTTTTACATTTCTGTAATACAGTCATCGAAATCTCAATAAAACTATTATCCTTAAATTTCTTCACGTGTACAGTGATGATGCTGCACAAAACCTCAAATCTTCATTATACTCGCGATATTACGCCCAAGCGTGTAACAAGTGGCGGAGCCCACCTACGCGGCGCAGCGCTTCGGCTACAAAGCTCCGAACAAACGTCGCAACGGTGGCGAGCCGTTGGCGACACTGTGACGATTTGGCCGACCACGCAATTGAACCTCACACCTCCCACACCGATAGGGTGGGCTTAGCAACTGAGCTAATCGGCCGGCGCAATGCTACACAAGTCTGCAGCAAAATCATCTTGTTTGTCTGACATTTCCAACAAGCTGGCAAATCTTGCAGTAAATTCAAACAATAAACGCCATGATTCTTGAAGGATTTGTGCAGCTGCAAGGACGACTGCATTCACACAAAACGAAATTAAATCATGGAGCTTGTGCTCGTTTCTAAGGGCCAAGAAATCGCGGCATAAAATGGGATGTATTATTTTGATATATCAAAAAATGAAGTTACAAAGTAAAAATTACGAGATTTTAAATAAACAGAAATTACGAAAAAAGATCTACATTTACTTGCCATTAACATGTTTTTTATTCAGAAACTCATTAACAACAATTTATTCTAGAATTTTTTGAAAAAAATGGCATACACCGCATTAAAGCAGTTTGAATAAATATAAAAAAAGAATGTTTGACTTTTTCGTCTTTCTGCCGCTCTCAACCAGGGCTTATTTTAAGGGTAGGGCTTACATTAAAATCATCCTCAAAAATCACGCTAGGTTTGATTTTGCGGGTAGATCTTATTATCGGGGAAACACGGCAATTACAACCAATTTCGCGAAACCACAAGCTTGATAATCTGATAGCGGATTATGCTAGCTATTACTCTAGCAAACTCTTCGCTGCAATGCGAACACAGTTTCAATGCCAGGAATCCACAAAGCTAAGTCATGAGTCCAATGCACCAACCACTTGGCCAATTCCCATGTGCCTCTTATTGCTGATTAAAACGTCACTTTAACCACAAACTCATACGGCTCACTCACGAATGAAAAAGTTTTAAGCCAAAATAGCCAAAAAACATGTTACCCTACTGCCCTCTAACGGATTACATAAATTTGCTTGACTTTCATGAGGTTTCCTGAAATTTCACGTTTTTTACGTTTGACTCCAAGTCAGGCGCTCTGGAGTAACCCTTCATTATATTGATATTTTACCCACATTAAGATAAATATCCTCCGATAATTTGAAGGTCCTAGCTGTTGTCATTTAACAGTTATGAGCTTGTGAACATTTTCTTATTATTGACTTTTGACCCCAAACCACTTGACTGCCACCCCCGCAAGTTGTGAGACCCAAGTTTACGTCGAGGTCTATCATCCCTGAACATTTCAAGCATCTAGCATCAGCGGTTGAAATGCCCTAGACTGCGCAAGATTGGCGACATTTATCGGTTTTTTGACTTTTGACCCCGAGTCACGTGACATAGAGCGTTCATGGTTGGTACACTGCAAGAACATATCAAGACACACCAATCCTATCAAATTCAAGTTCTTATGTGTTTTGAATGAATAGTTATACGCCAAACGACATATTTGCGTATTTGACCTTTGACTCCAAGTGATGTCACGCAAAACGAATCATTGCTGGTGTTTTTGTACTCTCGTTGAGACGCATCTGCTCCGCAAATTTGAAGGTCCTACCAGTTGCCATTCACAAGTTATTAGCGTTTGATCAGACTATTTGTCAATTTAATTGATTGACGTTTGACCTTTGACCTGTTGACCGCCACCCCCCAAAAGTTGTTAGGCACAAGTTCACATGGAGGTCTATCATCCCTGGGAATTTCAAGTCTCTAGCATCAGCGGTTGAAAAACCTTCAAATGCACAAAAAACTGCTGAGGTTCGTTGATTTGACGTTTGACCCTAAGTGACGTCACGAACAGGTCATTATTGTGCATAGTTTTGTTCCCCACATTGATATGCATATAGTGTGAAAATGTGAAGGTCCTACCTGTAGTCATTCAAAAGTTATTAGGTTTTGGTAAATTTGGATTTTTGACCTTTGACCTTTAACCTGACGACCGCCAACCCCCAAAAGTTGTTAGGCACAAGTTCCCAATAGGATCTACCATCCCTGAACATTTCAAATCTCTAGCATCAGCGGTTCAAAAGCCTTAGGCTGCGCAAGATTGGCAACACTTTTCGATTTTTTTGACCTTTGACCCCGAGTCACGTGACATAGAACGTTTATAGTTGGTACACTGCAAGGACATATCAAGACACACCAACCCTATTAATTTCAAGTTCCTATGTGTTTTCCATCAATAGTTATTTGCCAAACGACATATTTGCGTATTTGACCTTTGACCCCAAGTGACGTCACGCAAAACTAATCATTGGTGGTCCTTTTGTACCCTCGTCGAGATGCATCTGCTCCGTAAACTTGAAGGTCCTACCAGTTGCCATTCACAAGTTATTAGCATTTGATCAGAATTTTGATCATTTTATTTGATTGACGTTTGACCTTTGACCTTATGACCGCCACCCCCCAGAAGTTGTTAGGCACAAGTTCACATGGAGGTCTATCATCCCTGGGAATTTCAAGTGTCTAGCATCAGCGGTTCAAAAGCCTTAGGCTGCACAAAAATCTGTTACGATTCGTTGATTTGACCTTTGACCCTAAGTGACGTCACGAACAAGTCATTGTTATGCATATAATTATTCCCCACATTAATATGCATATACTGTGAAAATTGGAAGGTCCTACCTGTAGTCATTCAAAAGTTATTAGGTTTTGGTAAATTTGTTTTTTTGACCTTTGACCTTTAACCTGACGACCGCCAACCCCCAAAAGTTGTTAGGCACAAGTTCCCAATAAGATCTACCATCCCTGAACATTTCAAGTCTCTAGCATCAGCGGTTCAAAAGCCTTAGGCTGCACAAAATTTGGTGTTGAAAAAACAAAAAAAAAGAAAAAACTAGATGGCAGCTGCAAGCACCCGCTTATGGCTTCCCGATCAAGCTTACTAGGGACCCAAACGTCTAAGGGAACAGGTGATTGACTTCGCTTTTACAACTTAAAAAAACAACAAATCCCTGCAAAGTATAGGTGGGCATTATCACACATGAAGTAAGTTTAATTTCCTGCAGCCTGTGCTCCAGAAACTTAATAATATTGTAACGACTTTTTACATTTCTGTAATACAGTCATCGAAATCTCAATAAAACTATTATCCTTAAATTTCTTCACGTGTACAGTGATGATGCTGCACAAAAAATCAAATCTTCATTATACTCGCGATATTACGCCCAAGCGTGTAACGAGTGGCGGAGCCCACCTACGCGGCGCAGCGCTTGGGCTACACAACTCCGAACAAACGTCGCAACGGTGGCGAGCCGTTGCCGACACTGTGACGATTTGGCCGACCACGCAATTGAACCTCACACCTCCCACACCGATAGGGTGGGCTTAGCAACTGAGCTAATCGGCCGGCACAATGCTACACAAGTCTGCAGCAAAATCATCTTGTTTGTCTGACATTTCCAACAAGCTGGCAAATCTTGCAGTAAATTCAAACAATAAACGCCATGATTCTTGAAGGATTTGTGCAGCTGCAAGGACGACTGCATTCACACAAAACGAAATTAAATCATGGAGCTTGTGCTCGTTTCTAAGGGCCAAGAAATCGCGGCATAAAATGGGATGTATTATTTTGATATATCAAAAAATGAAGTTACAAAGTAAAAATTACGAGTTTTTAAATAAACAGAAATTACGAAAAAAGATCATCTACATTTACTTGCCATTAACATGTTTTTTATTCAGAAACTCATTAACAACAATTTATTCAAGAATTTTTTGAAAAGGATGGCATACACCGCATTAAAGCAGTTTGAATAAATATAAAAAAAGAATGTTTGACTTTTTCGTCTTTTTGCCGCTCTCAACTAGGGCTTATTTTAAGGGTAGGGCTTACATTAAAATCATCCTCAAAAATCACGCTAGGTTTGATTTTGCGAGTAGGTCTTATTATCGGGGAAACACGGCAATTACAACCAATTTCGCGAAACCACAAGCTTGATAATCTGATAGCGGACTATGCTAGCTATTACTCTAGCAAACTCTTCGCCGCAATGCGAACACAGTTTCAATGCGAGGAATCCACAAAGCTAAGTCATGAGTCCAATGCACCAACCACTTGGCCAATTCCCATGTGCCCCTTATTGCTGCTTAAAACGTCAGTTTGACCACAAACTCATACGGCTCACTCACGAATGAAAAAGTTTTAAGCCAAAATAGCTCAAAAACATGTTTCCCTACTGCCCTCTAACGGATTACATAAATTTGCTTGACTTTCATGAGGTTTCCTGAAATTTCACGTTTTTTACGTTTGACTCCAAGTCAGGCGCTCTGGAGTAACCCTTCATTATATTGATATTTTTGTTACCCACATTGAGATAAATATCCTCCGATAATTTGAAGGTCCTAGCTGTTGTCATTTAACAGTTATGAGCTTGTGAACATTTTCATATTATTGACTTTTGACCCCAAACCACTTGACTGCCACCCCCGCAAGTTGTGAGACCCAAGTTTACGTCGAGGTCTATCATCCCTGAACATTTCAAGCCTCTAGCATCAGCGGTTCAAATGCCCTAGACTGCGCAAGATTGGCAACATTTATCGGTTTTTTGACCTTTGATCATGAGTCACGTGACATAGAGCGTTCATGGTTGGTACACTGCAAGGATATATCAAGACACACCAACCCTATCAATTTCAAGTTCTTATGTGTTTTGAATGAATAGTTATACACCAAACGACACATTTGCGTATTTGACCTTTGACCCCAAGTGACGTCACGCAAAACGAATCATTGCTGGTGTTTTTGTACTCTCGTTGAGATGCATCTGCTCTGTAAATTTGAAGGTCCTACCAGTTGCCATTCACAAGTTATTAGCGTTTGATCAAACTATCTGTCAATTTACTTGATTGACGTTTGACCTTTGACCTGTTGACCGCCACCCCCCAAAAGTTGTTAGGCACAAGATCACATGGAGGTCTATCATCTCTGGGAATTTCAAGTCTCTAGCATCAGCGGTTGAAAAACCTTCAAATGCACAAAAAACTGCTGAGGTTCGTTGATTTGACCTTTGACCCTAAATGACGTCACAAACAGGTCATTATTGTGCATATTTTTGTTCCCCACATTGATATGCATATAGTGTGAAAATTTGAAGGTCTTACCTGTAGTCATTCAAAAGATATTAGGTTTTGGTAAATTTGTTTTTTTGACCTTTGACCTTTAACCTGACGACCGCCACCCCCCAAAAGTTGTTAGGCACAAGTTCCCAATAGGATCTACCATCCCTGAACATTTCAAGTCTCTAGCATCTGCGGTTCAAATGCCTTAGGCTGCGCAATATTGGCAACACTTTTCGGTTTTTTTAACCTTTGACCCGGAGTCACGTGACATAGAACGTTTATAGTTGGTACACTGCAAGGACATATCAAGACACACCAACCCTATTAATTTCAAGTTCCTATGTGTTTTCCATCAATAGTTATACGCCAAACGACATATTTGCGCATTTGACCTTTGACCCCAAGTGACGTCACACAAAACTAATCACTGTTGGTGCTTTTGTACCCTCGTTGAGATGCATCTGCTCCGTAAACTTGAAGGTCCTACCAGTTGCCATTCACAAGTTATTAGCGTTTGATCAGAATTTTGATCATTTTATTTGATTGACGTTTGACCTTTAACCTTATGACCGCCACCCCCCAAAAGCTGTTAGACACAAGTTCACATGGAGGTCTATCATCCCTGGGAATATCAAGTCTCTAGCATCAGCGGTTCAAAAGCCTTAGGCTGCACAAAAATCTGTTAAGATTCGTTGATTTGACCTTTGACCCTAAGTGACGTCACGAACAGGTCATTGTTATGCATATAATTATTCCCCACATTAATATGCATATACTGTGAAAATTTGAAGGTCCTACCTGTAGTCATTCAAAAGATATTAGGTTTTGGTAAATTTGGATTTTTGACCTTTGACCTTTAACCTGACGACCGCCACCCCGCAAAAGTTGTTAGGCACAAGTTCCCAATAAGATCTACCATCCCTGAAAATTTCAAGTCTCTAGCATCAGCGGTTCAAAAGCCTTAGGCTGCACAAAAATCTGTTAAGTTTCGTTGATTTGACCTTTGACCCTAAGTGACGTCACGAACAGGTCATTGTTATGCATATAATTATTCCGCACATTAATATGCATATACTGTGAAAATTTGAAGGTCCTACCTGTAATCATTCAAAAGATATTAGGTTTTGGTAAATTTGTTTTTTTGACCTTTGACCTTTAACTTGACGACCGCCACCCCCCAGAAGTTGTTAGGCACAAGTTCCCAATAAGATCTGCCATCCCTGAAAATTTCAAGTCTCTAGCATCAGCGGTTCAAAAGCCTTAGGCTGCACAAAAATCTGTTACGATTCGTTGATTTGACCTTTGACCCTAAGTGACGTCACGAACAGGTCATTGTTATGCATATAATTATTCCGCACATTAATATGCATATACTGTGAAAATTTGAAGGTCCTACCTGTAATCATTCAAAAGATATTAGGTTTTGGTAAATTTGTTTTTTTGACCTTTGACCTTTAACCTGACGACCGCCACCCCCCAAAACTTGTTAGGCACAAGTTCCCAATAAGATCTACCATCCCTGAACATTTCAAGTCTCTAGCATCAGCGGTTCAAAAGCCTTAGGCTGCACAAAATTTGGTGTTGAAAAAAAAAAGAAAAAAAAAAAAAAAGAATTTTTCGGAAACAAAATATTTTTTATCTAGAAAGTGGGAGGCTGCCGGGGAAAGTTAGGGCGACCAAGGTGTAGACCTAGGTGGGACACACATTTGAACTCTAGGTCACTTTTGAATTGGAACAGTGGTTTAGCAGCTACAGCTGCTGGAAGTGTGAAAAAGTGCACAAATGGCCAAACAAAAGTAATATGGCTTCCCTTTTCGGGAAGCCATAATCATGGAGCTTGTGCTCGTTTCTAAGGGCCAAGAAATCGCGGCATAAAATGGGATGTATTATTTTGATATATCAAGAAATGAAATTACAAAGTAAAAATTACGAGATTTTAAATAAACAGAAATTACGAAAAAAGATCTACATTTACTTGCCATTAACATGTTTTTTATTGAGAAACTCAGTAACAACAATTTATTCAAGAATTTTTTGAAAAGGATGGCATACACCGCATTAAAGCAGTTTGAATAAATATAAAAAAAGAATGTTTGACTTTTTCGTCTTTCTGCCGCTCTCAACTAGGGCTTATTTTAAGGGTAGGGCTTACATTAAAATCATCCTCAAAAATCACGCTAGGTTTGATTTTGCGGGTAGGTCTTATTATCGGGGAAACACGGCAATTACAACCAATTTCGCGAAACCACAAGCTTGATAATCTGATAGCGGATTATGCTAGCTATTACTCTAGCAAACTCTTCGCTGCAATGCGAACACAGTTTCAATGCCAGGAATCCACAAAGCTAAGTCATGAGTCCAATGCACCAACCACTTGGCCAATTCCCATGTGCCCCTTATTGCTGATTAAAACGTCACTTTAACCACAAACTCATACGGCTCACTCACGAATGAAAAAGTTTTAAGCCAAAATAGCCAAAAAACATGTTTCCCTACTGCCCTCTAACGGATTACATAAATTTGCTTGACTTTCATGAGGTTTCCTGAAATTTCACGTTTTTTACGTTTGACTCCAAGTCAGGCGCTCTGGAGTAACCCTTCATTATATTGATATTTTACCCACATTAAGATAAATATCCTCCGATAATTTGAAGGTCCTAGCTGTTGTCATTTAACAGTTATGAGCTTGTGAACATTTTTTTATTATTGACTTTTGACCCCAAACCACTTGACTGCCACCCCCGCAAGTTGTGAGACCCAAGTTTACGTCGAGGTCTATCATCCCTGAACATTTCAAGCCTCTAGCATCAGCGGTTCAAATGCCCTAGACTGCGCAAGATTGGCAACATTTATCGGTTTTTTGACTTTTGACCCCGAGTCACGTGACATAGAGCGTTCATGGTTGGTACACTGCAAGAACATATCAAGACACACCAATCCTATCAATTTCAAGTTCTTATGTGTTTTTAATCAATAGTTATACGCCAAACGACATATTTGCGTATTTGACCTATGACCCCAAGTGACGTCACGCAAAACTAATCATTGCTGGTGTTTGTGTACTCTCGTTGAGATGCATCTGCTCCGTAAACTTGAAGGTCCTACCAGTTGCCATTCACAAGTTATTAGCGTTTGATCAAACTATCTGTCAATTTAATTGATTGACGTTTGACCTTTGACCTGTTGACCGCCACCCCCCAAAAGTTGTTAGGCACAAGATCACATGGAGGTCTATCATTCCTGGGAATTTCAAGTCTCTAGCATCAGCGGTTCAAAAACCTTCAAATGCACAAAAAACTGCTGAGGTTCGTTGATTTGACCTTTGACCCTAAGTGACGTCACGATCAGGTCATTGTTGTGCATATTTTTGTTCCCCACATTGATATGCATATACTGTGAAAATGTGAAGGTCCTACCTGTAGTCATTCAAAAGTTATTAGGTTTTGGTAAATTTGGATTTTTGACCTTTGACCTTTAACCTGACGACCGCCACCCCCCAAAAGTTGTTAGGCACAAGTTCCCAATAGAATCTACCATCCCTGAACATTTCAAGTCTCTAGCATCAGCGGTTCAAAAACCTTAGGCTGCGCAAGATTGGCAACACTTTTCGATTTTTTTGACCTTTGACCCCGAGTCACGTGACACAGAACGTTTATAGTTGGTACACTGCAAGGACATATCAAGACACACCAACCCTATTAATTTCAAGTTCCTATGTGGTTTCCATCAATAGTTATTTGCCAAACGACATATTTGCGTATTTGACCTTTGATCCCAAGTGACGTCACGCAAAATTAATCACTGTTGGTGCTTTTGTACCCTCGTCGAGATGCATCTGCTCCGTAAACTTGAAGGTCCTACCAGTTGCCATTCACAAGTTATTAGCATTTGATCAGAATTTTGTTCATTTTATTTGATTGACGTTTGACCTTTGACCTTATGACCACCACCCCCCAAAAGTTGTTAGGCACAAGTTCACATGGAGGTCTATCATCCCTGGGAATATCAAGTCTCTAGCATCAGCGGTTCAAAAGCCTTAGGCTGCACAAAAATCTGTTACGATTCGTTGATTTGACCTTTGACCCTAAGTGACGTCACGAACAGGTCATTGTTATGCATATAATTATTCCCCACAATAATATGCATATACTGTGGAAATTTGAAGGTCCTACCTGTAGTCATTCAAAAGATATTAGGTTTTGGTAAATTTGTTTTTTTGACCTTTGACCTTTAACCTGACGACCGCCAACCCCCAAAAGTTGTTAGGCACAAGTTCCCAATAAGATCTACCATCCCTGAAAATTTCAAGTCTCTAGCATCAGCGGTTCAAAAGCCTTAGGCTGCACAAAATTTGGTGTTGAAAAAACAAAAAAAAAAGAAAAAACTAGATGGCAGCTGCAAGCACCCGCTTATGGCTTCCCGATCAAGCTTACTAGGGACCCAAACGTCTGAGGGAACAGGTGATTGACTTCGCTTTTACAACTTAACAAAACAACAAATCCCTGCAAAGTATAGGTGGGCATTATCACACATGAAGTAAGTTTAATTTCCTGCAGCCTGTGCTCCAGAAACTTAATAATATTGTAACGACTTTTTACATTTCTGTAATACAGTCATCGAAATCTCAATAAAACTATTATCCTTAAATTTCTTCACGTGTACAGTGATGATGCTGCACAAAACCTCAAAACTTCATTATACTCGCGATATTACGCCCAAGCGTGTAACGAGTGGCGGAGCCCACCTACGCGGCGCAGCGCTTGGGCCACACAGCTCCGAACAAACGTCGCAACGGTGGCGAGCCGTTGGCGACAGTGTGACGATTTGGCCGACCACGCAATTGAACCTCACACCTCCCGCACCGATAGGGTGGGCTTGGCAACTGAGCTAATCGGCTGGCACAATGCTACACAAGTCTGCAGCAAAATCATCTTGTTTGTCTGACATTTCCAACAAGCTGGCAAATCTTGCAGTAAATTCAAACAATAAACGCCATGATTCTTGAAGGATTTGTGCAGCTGCAAGGACGACTGCATTCACACAAAACGAAATTAAATCATGGAGCTTGTGCTCGTTTCTAAGGGCCAAGAAATCGCGGCATAAAATGGGATGTATTATTTTGATATATCAAAAAATGAAGTTACAAAGTAAAAATTACGAGATTTTGAATGAACAGAAATTACGAAAAAAGATCTACATTTACTTGCCATTAACATGTTTTTTATTGAGAAACTCATTAACAACAATTTATTCAAGAATTTTTTGAAAAGGATGGCATACACCGCATTAAAGCAGTTTGAATAAATATAAAAAAAGAATGTTTGACTTTTTCGTCTTTCTGCCGCTCTCAACTAGGGCTTATTTTAAGGGTAGGGCTTACATTAAAATCATCCTCAAAAATCACGCTAGGTTTGATTTTGCGGGTAGGTCTTATTATCGGGGAAACACGGCAATTACAACCAATTTCGCGAAACCACAAGCTTGATAATCTGATAGCGGATTATGCTAGCTATTACTCTAACAAACTCTTCGCCGCAAGGCGAACACAGTTTCAATGCGAGGAATCTGCAAAGCTAAGTCATGAGTCCAATGCACCAACCACTTGGCCAATTCCCATGTGCCCCTTATTGCTGATTAAAACGTCACTTTAACCACAAACTCATACGGCTCACTCACGAATGAAAAAGTTTTAAGCCAAAATAGCTCAAAAAACATGTTTCCCTACTGCCCTCTAACGGATTACATAAATTTGCTTGACTTTCATGAGGTTTCCTGAAATTTCACGTTTTCTACGTTTGACTCCAAGTCAGGTGCTCTGGAGTAACCCTTCATTATATTGATATTTTACCCACATTGAGATAAATATCCTCCGATAATTTGAAGGTCCTAGCTGTTGTCATTTAACAGTTATGAGCTTGTGAACATTTTCCTATTATTGACCTTTGACCCCAAACCACTTGACTGCCACCCCCGCAAGTTGTGAGACCCAAGTTTACGTCGAGGTCTATCATCCCTGAACATTTCAAGCATCTAGCATCAGCGGTTGAAATGCCCTAGACTGCGCAAGATTGGCGACATTTATCGGTTTTTTGACCTTTGACCTTGAGTCTTGTGACATAGAGCGTTCATGGTTGGTACACTGCAAGAACATATCAAGACACACCAATCCTATCAATTTCAAGTTCTTATGTGTTTTGAATGATTAGTTATACGCCAAACGACATATTTGCGTATTTGACTTTTGACTCCAAGTGACGTCACGCAAAACCAATCATTGCTGGTGTTTGTGTACTCTCGTTGAGATGCATCTGCTCCGTAAACTTGAAGGTCCTACCAGTTGCCATTCACAAGTTATTAGCGTTTGACCAAACTATTTGTCAATTTATATGATTGACGTTTGACCTTTGACCTGTTGACCGCCACCCCCCAAAAGTTGTTAGGCACAAGTTCACATGGAGGTCTATCATCCCTGGGAATTTCAAGTATCTAGCATCAGCGGTTCAAAAACCTTCAAATGCACAAAAAACTGCTGAGGTTCGTTGATTTGACGTTTGACCCTAAGTGACGTCACGATCAGGTCATTGTTGTGCATATTTTTGTTCCCCACATTGATATGCATATATTGTGAAAATGTAAAAGTCCTACCTGTAGTCATTCAAAAGTTATTAGGTTTTGGTAAATTTGGATTTTTGACCTTTCACCTTTAACCTGACGACCGCCAACCCCCAAAAGTTGTTAGGCACAAGTTCCCAATAGGATCTACCATCCCTGAACATTTCAAGTCTCTAGCATCAGCGGTTCAAAAACCTTAAGCTGCGCAAGATTGGCAACACTTTTCGATTTTTTTGACCTTTGACCCCGAGTCACGTGACACAGAACGTTTATAGTTGGTACACTGCAAGGACATATCAAGACACACCAACCCTATTAATTTCAAGTTCCTATGTGTTTTCCATCAATAGTTATTTGCCAAACGACATATTTGCGTATTTGACCTTTGACCCCAAGTGACGTCACACAAAACTAATCACTGTTGGTGCTTTTGTACCCTCGTTGAGATGCATCTGCTCCGTAAACTTGAAGGTCCTACCAGTTGCCATTCACAAGTTATTAGCATTTGATCAAAATTTTGATCATTTTATTTGATTGACGTTTGACCTTTAACCTGATGACCGCCACCCCCCAAAAGTTGTTAGGCACAAGTTCACATGGAGGTCTATCATCCCTGGGAATTTCAAGTGTCTAGCATCAGCGGTTCAAAAGCCTTAGGCTGCACAAAATCTGTTAAGATTCGTTGATTTGACCTTTGACCCTAAGTGACGTCACGAACAGGTCATTGTTATGCATATAATTATTCCCCACATTAATATGCATATACTGTGAAAATTTGAAGGTCCTACCTGTAGTCATTCAAAAGATATTGGATTTTGGTAATTTTGGTTGTTTGACCTTTGACCTTTAACCTGACGACCGCCACCCCCCAAAACTTGTTAGGCACAAGTTCCCAATAAGATCTACCATCCCTGAAAATTTCAAGTCTCTAGCATCAGCGGTTCAAAAGCCTTAGGCTGCACAAAATTTGGTGTTGAAAAAAAAAAGAAAAAAAGAAAAAAAAAAAAAAGAATTTTTCGGAAACAAAATATTTTTTATCTAGAAAGTGGGGGGCTGCCGGGGAAAGTTAGGGCGACCAAGGTGTAGACCTAGGTGGGACACACATTTGAACTCTAGGTCACTTTTGAATTGGAACAGTAGTTTAGCAGCTAAAGCTGCTGGAAGTGTCAAAAAGTGCACAAATGGCCAAACAAAAACAATATGGCTTCCCTTTTCGGGAAGCCATAAAAAAAAAAAAAAAAAGATTTTTTCGAAAACAAAATATTTTTTTTCTAGAAAGTGGGGGGCTGTCGGGGAAAGTTAGGGCGTCCAAGGTGTAGACCTAGGTGGGACACACATTTGAACTCTAGGTCACTTTTGAATTGGAACAGTAGTTTAGCAGCTACAGCTGCTGGAAGTGTCAAAAAGTGAACAAATGGCCAAACAAAAGTAATATGGCTTCCCTTTTCGGGAAGCCATAACTAGATGGCAGCTGCAAGCACCCGCTTATGGCTTCCCGATCAAGCTTACTAGGGACCCAAACGTCTAAGGGAACAGGTGATTGACTTCGCTTTTACAACTTAAAAAAACAACAAATCCCTGCAAAGTATAGGTGGGCATTATCACACATGAAGTAAGTTTAATTTCCTGCAGCCTGTGCTCCAGAAACTTAATAATATTGTAACGACTTTTTACATTTCTGTAATACAGTCATCGAAATCTCAATAAAACTATTATCCTTAAATTGTTTCACGTTTACAGTGATGATGCTGCACAAAACCTCAAAACTTCATTATACTCGCGATATTACGCCCAAGCGTGTAACGAGTGGCGGAGCCCACCTACGCGGCGCAGCGCTTGGGCTACACAACTCCGAACAAACGTCGCAACGGTGGCGAGCCGTTGGCGACAGTGTGACGATTTGGCCGACCACGCAATTGAACCTCACACCTCCCGCACCGATAGGGTGGGCTTAGCAACTGAGCTAATCGGCCGGCACAATGCTACACAAGTCTGCAGCAAAATCATCTTGTTTGTCTGACATTTCCAACAAGCTGGCAAATCTTGCAGTAAATTCAAACAATAAACGCCATGATTCTTGAAGGATTTGTGCAGCTGCAAGGACGACTGCATTCACACAAAACGAAATTAAATCATGGAGCTTGTGCTCGTTTCTAAGGGCCAAGAAATCGCGGCATAAAATGGGATGTATTATTTTGATATATCAAAAAATGAAGTTACAAAGTAAAAATTACGAGATTTTAAATAAACAGAAATTACGAAAAAAGATCTACATTTACTTGCCATTAACATGTTTTTTATTGAGAAACTCATTAACAACAATTTATTCAAGAATTTTTTGAAAAAAATGGCATACACCGCATTAAAGCAGTTTGAATAAATATAAAAAAAGAATGTTTGACTTTTTCGTCTTTCTGCCGCTCTCAACCAGGGCTTATTTTAAGGGTAGGGCTTACATTAAAATCATCCTCAAAAATCACGCTAGGTTTGATTTTGCGGGTAGATCTTATTATCGGGGAAACACGGCAATTACAACCAATTTCGCGAAACCACAAGCTTGATAATCTGATAGCGGATTATGCTAGCTATTACTCTAGCAAACTCTTCGCTGCAATGCGAACACAGTTTCAATGCCAGGAATCCACAAAGCTAAGTCATGAGTCCAATGCACCAACCACTTGGCCAATTCCCATGTGCCTCTTATTGCTGATTAAAACGTCACTTTAACCACAAACTCATACGGCTCACTCACGAATGAAAAAGTTTTAAGCCAAAATAGCTCAAAAACATGTTTCCCTACTGCCCTCTAACGGATTACATAAATTTGCTTGACTTTCATGAGGTTTCCTGAAATTTCACGTTTTTTACGTTTGACTCCAAGTCAGGCGCTCTGGAGTAACCCTTCATTATATTGATATTTTACCCACATTGAGATAAATATCCTCCGATAATTTGAAGGTCCTAGCTGTTGTCATTTAACAGTTATGAGCTTGTGAACATTTTCTTATTATTGACTTTTGACCCCAAACCACTTGACTGCCACCCCCGCAAGTTGTGAGACCCAAGTTTACGTCGAGATCTATCATCCCTGAACATTTCAAGCATCTAGCATCAGCGGTTCAAATGCCCTAGACTGCGCAAGATTGGCAACATTTATCGGTTTTTTGACTTTTGACCCCGAGTCACGTGACATAGAGCGTTCATGGTTGGTACACTGCAAGAACATATCAAGATACATCAATCTTATCAAATTCAAGTTCTTATGTGTTTTGAATGATTAGTTATACGCCAAACGACATATTTGCGTATTTGACCTTTGACCCCAAGTGACGTCACGCAAAACTAATCATTGTTGGTGTTTTTGTACTCTCGTTGAGATGCATCTGCTCCGCAAATTTGAAGGTCCTACCAGTTGCCATTCACAAGTTATTAGCGTTTGATCAGACTATTTGTCAATTTAATTGATTGACGTTTGACCTTTGACCTGTTGACCGCCACCCCCCAAAAGTTGTTAGGCACAAGATCACATGGAGGTCTATCATCCCTGGGAATTTCAAGTCTCTAGCATCAGCGGTTCAAAAACCTTCAAATGCACAAAAAACTGCTGAGGTTCGTTGATTTGACCTTTGACCCTAAGTGACGTCACGAACAGGTCATTATTGTGCATAGTTTTGTTCCCCACATTGATATGCATATACTGTGAAAATGTGAAGGTCTTACCTGTAGTCATTCAAAAGTTATTAGGTTTTGGTAAATTTGGATTTTTGACCTTTGACCTTTAACCTGACGACCGCCACCCCCCAAAAGTTGTTAGGCACAAGTTCCCAATAGGATCTACCATCCCTGAACATTTCAAGTCTCTAGCATCAGCGGTTCAAAAACCTTAGGCTGCGCAAGATTGGCAACACTTTTCGATTTTTTTGACCTTTGACCCCGAGTCACGTGACACAGAACGTTTATAGTTGGTACACTGCAAGGACATATCAAGACACACCAACCCTATTAATTTCAAGTTCCTATGTGTTTTCCATCAATAGTTATTTGCCAAACGACATATTTGCGTATTTGACCTTTGACCCCAAGTGACGTCACGCAAAACTAATCACTGTTGGTGCTTTTGTACTCTCGTCGAGATGCATCTGCTCCGTAAACTTGAAGGTCCTACCAGTTGCCATTCACAAGTTATTAGCATTTGATCAGAATTTTGATCATTTCATTTGATTGACGTTTGACCTTTGATCTTATGACCGCCACCCCCCAAAAGTTGTTAGGCACAAGTTCACATGGAGGTCTATCATCCCTGGGAATTTCAAGTCTCTAGCATCAGCGGTTCAAAAGCCTTAGGCTGCACAAAAATCTGTTACGATTCGTTGATTTGACCTTTGACCCTAAGTGACGTCACGAACAGGTCATTGTTATGCATATAATTATTCCCCACATTGATATGCATATACTGTGAAAATTTGAAGGTCCTACCAGTAGTCATTCAAAAGATATTAGGTTTTGGTAAATTTGTTTTTTTGACCTTTGACCTTTAACCTGACGACCGCCACCCCCCAAAACTTGTTAGGCACAAGTTCCCAATAAGATCTACCATCCCTGAAAATTTCAAGTCTCTAGCATCAGCGGTTCAAAAGCCTTAGGCTGCACAAAATTTGGTGTTGAAAAAAAAAAGAAAAAAAAAAAAAAAAAAAGAATTTTTCGAAAACAAAATATTTTTTATCTAGAAAGTGGGGGGCTGCCGGGGAAAGTTAGGGCGACCAAGGTGTGGACCTAGGTGGGACACACATTTGAACTCTAGGTCACTTTTGAATTGGAACAGTAGTTTAGCAGCTACAGCTGCTGGAAGTGTCAAAAAGTGCACAAATGGCCAAACAAAAACAACATGGCTTCCCTTTTCAGGAAGCCATAAAAAGAAAAAAAAAAAAAAAAAAGAATTTTTCGGAAACAAAATATTTTTCTTAGAAAGTGGGGGGCTGCCGGGGAAAGTTAGGGCGACCAAGGTGTAGACCTAGGTGGGACACACATTTGAACTCTAGGTCACTTTTGAATTGGAACAGTAGTTTAGCAGCTAGAGCTGCTGGAAGTGTGAAAAAGTGCACAAATGGCCAAACAAAAACAATATGGCTTCCCTTTTCGGGAAGCCATAACTAGATGGCAGCTGCAAGCACCCGCTTATGGCTTCCCGATCAAGCTTACTAGGGACCCAACGTCTAAGGGAACAGGTGATTGACTTCGCTTTTACAACTTAATAAAACAACAAGACCCTGCAAAGTATAGGTGGGCAATATAACGAATGAAGTAAGTTTAATTTCCTGCCGCTTGTGCTCCATAAACTAAATAATATTGTAACGACTTTTTACATTTCTGTAATACAGTCATCGAAATCTCAATAAAACTATTATCCTTAAATTTCTTCACGTGTACAGTGATAATGCTGCATAAAAACTCAAAACTTCATTATACTCGCCATATTACGCCCAAGCGTGTAACAAGTGGCGGAGCCCACCTACGCGGCGCAGCGCTTGGGCTACAAAGCTCCGAACAAACGTCGCAATGCAACGGTGGCGAGCCGTTGGCGACAGTGTGACGATTTGGCCGACCCGGCAATTGAGCCTCACATCTCCCGCACCGATAGGGTGGGCTTAGCAACTGAGCTAATCGGCCGGCACAATGCTACACAAGTTTGCAGCAAAATCATCTTGTTTGTCTGACATTTCAAACAAGCTGGCAAATCTTGCAGTAAATTCAAACAATAAACGCCATGAATCTTGAAGGATTTGTGCAGCTGCAAGAACGACTGCATTCACACAAAACGAAATTAAATCATCGAGCTTGTGTTCGATTCTAAGGCCAAGAAATCGCGGCATAAAACTCACTTTTAGAGCAGCGATTACAGTGCTTAACAATCTGCGCAAAAACTAAAGGCTGCAATATTTCGCATAACACTTGGCCCAAGGTATTGCACATAAATCAATTGAAGTCACACTTGTTGATAAGTTGAAACTTAGAAGTTTTACTTGTAAATGGCAGCTTTTAAATGGCAGCTTTTAAATGGCAACTTTTTAGCAACTCAAAAAGTACAACGACTGATAAACCAACATTGCTCGCATTAAATGAAAGGGCTGTGACTACTTCAACCAAAACTTTGACACTGATCAAGGTACAGCCAAACCGTTTTAAATTTGTCCAGTTACCCAATTGCACAAGGCGTGAATGAAATAAGGCAAACAAGTGCTAATTACAACCAATTTCGCGGAACCACAAGCCTGTTGATGTGATAGCGGACTATGCTAGCTATTACTTTAACAAACTCTTCGCCGCAATGCGAACACAGTTTCAATGCGAGGAATCCACAAAGCTAAGTCATGAGTCCAATGCACCAACCACTTGGCCAATTCCCATGTGCCCCTTATTGCTGCTTAAAACGTCACTTTAACCACAAACTCATGCGGTTCACTCACGAATGAAAAAGTTTTAAGCCAAAATAGCTCAAAAACATGTTTCCCTACTGCCCTCTAACGGATTACATAAATTTGCTTGACTTTCATGAAGTTTCCTGAAAATTTCACTTTTTTTACCTTTGACTCCAAGTCAGGCGTTTTGGAGTAACCCTTCATTATATTGATATTTTTGTTACCCACATTGAGATAAATATCCTCCGATAATTTAAAGGTCCTAGCTGTTGCCATTTAACAGTTATGAGCTTGTGAACATTTTCCTATTATTGACTTTTGACCTCAAACCACATGACTGCCACCCCCCAAAAGTTGTGAGACCCAAGTTTACGTCGAGGTCTATCATCCCTGAACACTTCAAGCCTCTAGCATCAGCGGTTGAAATGCCCTAGACTGCGCAAGATTGGCGACATTTTTCGGTTTTTTGACCTTTGACCCCGAGTCACGTGACATAGAGTGTTCATAGTTGGTACAGTGCAAGAACATATCAACACACACCAACCTTATTAATTTCAAGTTCCTATGCGTTTTGACTCAATAGTTATACGCCAAACGACATATTTGCTTATTTGACCTTTGACCCCAAGTGACGTCGCGCGAAACCAGTCATTGCTGGTGCTTTTGTACCCTGGTTGAGATGCATCTGCTGCGTAAATTTGAAGGTCCTACCAGTTGCCATTCACAAGTTATTAGCGTTTGATCAAACTATTTGTCAATTTATTTGATTGACGTTTGACCTTTGACCTGTTGACCGCCACCCCCCAAAAGCTGTTAGGCACAAGTTCACATGGAGGTCTATCATTCCTGGGAATTTCAAGTGTCTAGCATCAGCGGTTCAAAAGCCTTAGGCTGCACAAAAAAATTGCTGAGGTTTGTTCAATTGACCTTTGATTTTAAGTGACGTCACAAACGGGTCATTATTGTGCATAGTTTTGTTCCCCACATTGATATGCATATACGGTGAAAATGTAAAGGTCCTACCTGCAGTCATTCAAAAGTTATTAGGTTTTGGTAAATTTGGATTTTTGACCTTTGATTTTTAACCTGACGACCGCCACCCCCCAAAAGTTGTTAGGCACAAGTTCTCAATAAGGTCTACCATCCCTGAACATTTCAAGCCTCTAGCATCAGCGGTTCAAAAACCTTAGGCTGCGCAATATTGGCAACACTTTTCGGTTTTTTTGATCTTTCACCCTAGTTTATTTGCGTATCGTAAAATGAAAGCAAATAACGTTTGTATTTAACTTTGAAATTTTCAAAAAAATGGGTTTTGATATCACTAGGTACCTCTTGCCAGATCTTAGGACCATAAAATTGGAAAGATTTTTTACCTGTTTCGATGTGTTTCCGGGGTAAAAAGTAATTCAAGTGAGTTGAATGACGTGTTTGATATCCATGAATTGGAGCACTTGATTTCAACTTTTTGAACTGTGGCTTATCATTTCCAAGAACAGAGAGCATTAATTTAGCAACTTCTAATTTGATAACATCATCAACTTGTAAGATATTTGATTCAGCAAATAGAGGTAGAGACGGATCTCTAAAGCCACTGTTAGTCATTATTCTTATAATTCTTTTTTGCATTAATTTTAGAGGTAGGAGAGCATTATGCGATGCTTGACCCCACGAAGCTATGCAGTGCTGTAAATGGGAATTTATTAGCGCATAATAAACACATTTTAAAATATTTTCACTTACATATTTCCTTAATTTGAGAATGGCAAAAGATCCTCTGGATATTTTGGAACAAACCTGTTTTATATGCGGTTCCCACAACAAAGCATCACCAATTATTACTTCAAGGTACTTAACATGACTTTTTCTTTCAATTTTACGGTTGTTCATAGTTATATTAAAATTTACGTTATTTCTCTTTTTGGTAATCAGCAAAAATTCAGTTTTAGTGTAATTTATTGACAATTTGTTTAAACACATCCAATCATGTATTTTCTTCACTTCAGTGTTTGCATCCTTTTCTAATTGTTTAATATTGCTATTTGACAGGGTTAGACTAGTGTCGTCAGCAAAGAGTCGGGTGCGAAAGTTACTCGCTAGTGGAAGATCATTCATATAAATAATGAATAGAAGCGGCCCAAGCGCGGAACCCTGCGGCACACCACAAGTAATGTTTCTTACAGTCGACTGTTTCCGATTAACTACTGTGTATTGTTTCCTATTGGTTAAATAACTTTTCAGTAGCTGGTGGGGTAGGCCTCTAATACCGTATTTAGCTAATTTTGATAACAATATATTATGGTGAACTGTATTAAATGCTTTGGCTAGATATAGAAACAAACCACAAGCCGTATATCCTTTGTCAAGATTATCGAAAAAATCATCACAAATTTCAGAGACAGCATGAGATGTAGAACAGTTGGGTCTAAATTCATACTGATTAACATTAAGTAACTTATTTTTTTCCAAATACTGGGTTAATCTGTGGTGGATACATTTTTCAAAAATTTTGAAAAAGGGTGACAGCAAGGAAATAGGTCAATAGTTTTCACAGATATCTTTAGAGCATTTTTTATAAATAGGCTTGACTTCCGCTATTTTTAAAATATCAGGAAATGCTCCTTCTTCTATGCGATAATTATACAATTTGGTTAGTGTGTGGGCAATGATGCATGATGCCATTTTTATGTACCTGATTGGTATTCCATTACTTCCTACACTTTTAGATAGTTTTAGTTCATTTAAGTGATTTAATACTTCATTAGCACTGATTGGATTCACATAAAATGATGTTAAACTGTTGTTAATCAAGGATAAGTTTGTAAACTTGCAAGTATTAGATGGTGGGTAAATGTTTTGTGCCGTTCTAGGTCCAATATCAGAAAAGTGATTATTTAAGGTCTCACAGGTTTGCTTAGAATCATACACCAGATGATTACTCTTGTCAATAATTTTGTTAATAAACAAGTCATAATTTTTGGTTCTTTGAGTTATGTTGTTTATTGACTTCCAAATCAATGCAGAGTTGTGCTTGGATTTAGTGATTAACTCATTGTAGTACAGCTTTTTAGATAGCTCTTTAATATGTGTCAATTTGTTTCTATAGACTTTATACGTTTTTTTGGTGTAATTGTCACCCTTTAAAGACTGTTGATACAACTTATTTTTATGATCAATGGATTTCAGAATTCCTCTGGTAATCCAAGGTTTTTCCCTCAATTTTTGCTGCTTACGACTAGCCTTTTTAAGAGGAGCATGTTTTTGAAGAGACTCTTTGATAATGTTTAGAAATTTCTGAAATAAATCATGAGCTGTTTGAAGCGAATTTTTTTTTCAAAATCAGATAATTTGTCTTCTAGTTCTACCAAAAATTTTCTACAGTAAAGTTTGAAGTATCTCTTATTAGTGAAGTTGGAGGTGTATTGTAATAAGGTTTGGAATTTTTTACAAGCGCTAAAATTGGGAGATGGTCAGAAATATCACTGACTAGTACATAAGTATGCATTGATTTATTTAAGTTATTGGTATAGATGTGATCAATAAGAGTAGCAGTATTACGTGAATAACGAGTAGGGCATGTTATTAGAGGTACACAACCCATGCTATGTAGCATATCAGATTAGCCTTTAATTTAACTTTTCTTGTTGATTTGCAATAAATCAATATTAATGTCACCACAAATGTAGTAATTTAACTTTTTATTATTTAGCTCACATAGAAGATTTTCTAAATTCTCCAGGAATCAAAAAATATCAGTATTTGGATGGCGATATATTACACCGACTGCTTGTCTTTCATAGTGGCCCATTTCCAGCTCCACCCGAAGGTTCTCACAATCAACAGAATTTAGTTGAATTTGATTAAAAATGTTGTAATTTATCGAATTCTTAATAAAAAGACCTACACCACCAGCATTTGATTTCGAATTATTTTGAAGGAAGGTATATGCAGATAGAGAGGATAGGAATTCCTGTTTAAGCTTTGTCTCTGATATAGCAATTATATCAGGTGGCTTTTGAAATTGAAGGATAAATTCCTTTAATGCATCAAAGTTTTTATTTAGACTTCGAATGTTTACATGTAGTATACAAAACTCTTTACCATGGCTAAATTTGATTTTAATTGATTGAATGTTAATGTATTCACTTGACGCGCAATTATCATAAAGGAGTTGTTGGTTTGATTCTTGCCTCATATATTTTGTGGGCTCTGATGAATGAAGGTTACCACTGGCATTAACATGAAAGAGAGTGTCATATTCTACATTATTAATGCCAGTAAATGGAAAAATTTTCTCAATGCATCTCATGCAATAGTATGGTTCATCAGAAGTACTCAATGAAATATATTGTGAGGAAGTTAAATTTGAACATTTTAAGTGCAACCAGTGATTGCAAAGGTCACATAGAATGGGTTTTTCATTTATTTTAAGCGTTTTATTGCAATTGCTGCAATCTTGCGTGGTCATAATAATACACTCAAAAATTAAACACTAATGTATCAACAAAAACTAACTTATGGTACAAGCAAGCACAAAATTTCAAAGCGGGTACAGTACCAGTAGTAATAAAACAGGAATTGGCAGCCAAGTAAAAAACAATCCATCCAGGTATCAGAACTAACCTGAACTATTGTGAACAGCATCTTTATTTTGAGTAATGTCATCTGGTTGTAATGATGCAAGATGTAGTTTTTTTTTCGGATCATTTGGAAGAGAGTAGAAAACTTTACCATCAACTGTCCAATAAGAAGTTATTACTGCTTCATGGCGTAAAATCTTCATCTTTTGGATGCATTGCATCCTTTTTTTAGTTAAAGATTCTGTAATTAACATGTTTTGTCCTTTCAACATTTTTTGCGAGAATAGATCAGACTTTTAAGATTATGTCGCACAAGTTTTACTATAATGGGACCATTAGAATTTCCAATTCGATGGAAGCGATCAGTCGCACCATCACTGACCGTTATTCCTAATTTTGATTTTAAAAAATCTTTTGCAATTTCATCAGTATTTTCTCTAGCTTCTGGTTTTATGCCATGGATTAGAAGGCAGTTTCTTCTAGAGTATTGTTGTAGTTCTTCAAGTTCACACTTTAATTCCCCTTTTTCCTTTTCAACCAGCTCTAGCTTGTCTTTTAGTTCAAGGGAGATTGAGTCGCAAATGATATGTTTGAATGTCTCATTGTTGAGAACTTTTTCACAAGTTTTTTCAGATATAGAATCAATAAAACAATTATCTTCTTTCAGCTGTTTAATCACTTGTTCATTCACAGTCATAAATTTTCCAGGTGGTGCCTGTGACATGCTCTCAAACATAAACATAGACTTTTGGATGATATTGGTATCATTTGTCACAGACTTAATTACAGCTCTCATGGTTTCAGTATTGATGTCAAATTTTTGAGAAATATCTGATTTGATATTTTTATCAGCAGTTGAATTTCGGGGGTTCGTTTTTCCAGTCATAGTAAACTTGAGAATATCAGTACACAGTACGCACAACAATTCACAAAATCAATATTAAATATAAATCCTAGGATAAATTTTTAGTTCAGACTAGTCCTAATTTTATTTTTACTTCAACAAATTTCCTATCATACCCTTATTCAAATAGCGCGTAAGGAGTAAGGATTAAATCTCACAACGGAACTAACAGAAAGCGAATAAGCTTCAAAGTAAGACCACAGTCTCTAAATTAGTAGTCTGGAAGGCTCGTTACAAAGGCAGTGTCAACGGTTTTAAAATTGCGCCACCTAGTAGCGGTAGGGGTAGTGCTGATTTCTTGGCTGAATCGCTAATGGTTCAGGGTGTACTGAACGCTAGAAGATGAGAAGAAAGGAGCGTTTTATCCATTCTGGAAGTTGTTTTAGGCAGAAAGTTAAATATTTCTATTAAGTGATATGTGGAGCGTACTTTTATTGTATTGGAAATTTTAATGATAACTTTATAGTACTTTGCCTACTTTTCAAACCGGTATTGTGTTTTAGTAATGTCATATGCAGTTACTTGCTACACGGGTTGGTATGATGTGAAAAAAAATCTGAGAATAGATCAATACCTATGTACCATGGGTTTGGATCCATGCAGTTTCCGTACACTATCATCTTTAACCAATATCATTTTCACTCTGTAGCATGGACAAGGGGTAGGCCATACACCAGTGCACTGATGTACAAGTTACTGCTAGTATCAACTGGCAGATGTTACTAGAGAGCTAGAGAACAACAAACTTTTGAACATATTAACTTATTTATCTGTTGACCAATTAAATGCTGTTTTGCATTTTAAGGACCAGTGTACCTGTACCGGTAAGTCTTAGTTAATGTATCATGCCGTTATTTGATGAAACAATTGTTGGCACATATTTAGGTGAAGACTGGTTTATTGGTCTACCATGTGTTATCATTACTAGGTCTACCATAAATTCTATTGTAACAGCTGTAACATATACAACAAAATGCTTATTTGTAGTATATATACCGGTAGTTGTTAAAACAAGTTTACATTAGATGAGTTGTTTGTAGATATTTACTGTCGTCACAAGCTTGAACCATTTCATAAAATCGATTAGTACCGGTATCCTAGTAGTTAATCACTACTAGTGGTACTGAGTACCTGGAAACATTTTTTCAAGAAATAGGATTTTGAATTTGGTTCATTTGTTAAAAAAGCAAATTCTCTGCAGTCACGAAGATTTATTTACAGCACGTAAGAAAAGGGAACATACTGGTAGAATCTATACCTAATCAACCAGTAACCGCTTTCTGACAACTTTCTCAAGTCAAAAATCATTAGTTTTATATACAAATAGAGCCTACTGCATACCGGTATGCTAGAGTGGGCTACAAACTGTAAAATTTCTATGCGCTCTGTGACCCCCAAAGATTGTTATGCAACTCCTTAATTACCGGTATGGTGTTAGCCCTCCCAGTTGGTGAAGATCTGGAATAAACAATTTAATTGATTTAATTTTCAGATATGTATGGTCACTTATTTTCATAATTGACTAAAAAGCATTTGGCTTAAAATTATGATTAATTAGTTTAGTTAAGTACAGTTGGTTCCACTTAACTGGATCACTTCAGGCCGAGGGCTTTTGATCCAGTTAGCGAAAAGATACAAAACTGCAAAAGGTCAAGTTTTTTTCAGTAGACAAAAACATCCAAGTTAAAAAAACAATATATAAAAGTAGAATATACAAATAATCAAAAACACATCTGTGTATATGTAATCAAAAAGCAACGTATTGTATAGGAGTTTGTTAGTTTGGATGAAAAACAAAATGTAACATAGTTTTTTGTGTCAAATCAGGTGTAAGTGTTTGATTTTATACTTTGCCAATTTTGCCATCATGTTATTGTTGCAAAGCCTCGTTCCAGCAGACCTTGTTTGAGAGTATTAAAAGCGTTATAGATCCCTGTAATTTGAAATCTCGTGTGAAATGTGCAAATTTACTTGGACTTTTTATGCAAAAGTGATCTAAGCAAAAAGCAAAAGTGATCTTAAGATCCCAGCTTAATGTAGACACTCTTGCCTTGACAATGGCACCAGTCGTGAGCCGAAACGTCCGCCCAAGTATTTTTAGCTGTATCTAGGCTGTTTTATTTGTAAAAAAGTAATCTAATTATACAAAAAATTGATCCAGAAAAGTAGCATTTTTTTACGTTGAGATTGCTTTTATAATTTGGAATTTAGAAACATGAATCGAATGATCCAGTTAAGCGAAGCCAACTGTAATATCTTTGAAAACATGTTTGCTGTCAGATAATAATCATTTGAACCAGTATCTTAAACAACATATAGAAGCAACCATTGGACTGTCACAGATATTATGTATTTGAGCATTTCAATCAGACACTTTGCTATCTAATTTGAGAGTTTTAGTGATTTTCGGAGACTATGAGTGCTCTTTTTTGCCTTTTCCATCTGTTTCTTTTGTAAATTAAGTTTCTCAGTGTGTTTTGTTGATATGTGAGCACGCATTCTAATATAGCGTCCAAGTAATTGTTTTATTGCATTTTCATGTGAATTTGTGATTGCAATACCTTGCTGAAATACTTTGTCTATTATTGCCGGAGGGGAAATTTTTCTTTTGTCTTTCATTTCTCTGAACTTTTTTTCACATTTTAGAACTAAGCTAAGAAATTCATCATTTGGCACGACTAAACCTCTATTCATTTTTTCGAAGTGGGATGATAGTTTATTTGTGGTTGAAACTTGAGTTTTACATCAATCGCTTTCTTCTTTTGGTAACTTGTTGATGCCCCATTTCAAAATAGCACCACCCAAATACTGAACAATATCTTTATCTGTTTTAGTGATGTGGATCATAGTTTGGTTTTCTTTTGTATCTGGAATTTGAAGAAAAATGTTTGGGATCACATGTTTCATCATTCTGCGGATATGAATTTCTTTGATTTCACTAGTGCATGGATATTTCTTTTGTAGTAGGCATGCATATTTTCTAAATTTTTCTTTTCTACTAACACAGTTCATTTCTTTTAGATCAGGACAAACATGATGGAGAAAAAATGTTTTGTAGAAATGTGGCAAGGATAGTGCTTCAACTGCTTCATTAATAGCATCTTCGTATTCATCATATGTTATGCTGGTCTGCCATTCCATATCATCATTTTCATCAATCTGCAGAAGATGAATTTATGTACTGGTAAAATGCAAAGGTTGTTTCACCACATCACCTGCGTTTGAAATCTATTATAGAACACTTCAACCTGTTCTCTCCCAGAATTCGTCAGGTGACTATAGCTTACGTATATTTTCATATGCATATTCGCAGCAGCCTGTATAGTGCAGTTACCTTACGACAATGCTAATTTGATAATAACTAGGTGTCTGTCAAAAGACGCAGTAGTGGCGAACAGATCATAACTTTACGTTCCCATGTACGATTGTGCTAAGTCAACACTTTACAATCATTGTGGAGAGGTTAACTCCATTCTACTGTTCGATAGTGCAGCACCATTGATAGATACGACTAAACCCTTATTTGATACCCGCATAGCAAAACATCAAATCAATATGTTGGTTTGATGCTTGCTGTGCGAGTAACGAGCTGAAGTTTGTTCATGGTGGTTCTATCAATATGACAATACGTCCGTTGATAGGTACAGGCGCCTTTAACTGGATTATTGTGTTTTTTAATTCGTATGTAAAAATGAAAATGGCTTCAATTAGCAAATGCATCTAAAAAGCCTCAGCAGATCGCAAGTGACTCCATAATGAAACGAGTTCAACCTCGTACTTATGCATCTACTTTTCCTGTTATAAGTTACATTGCTATAGAAAATTGAAGGCCAAAGTAAATGTCATAGGAAAGAGTAATGCATTATTTAACAACCTTGATAGCATAACGTCATACTGACCTCATCAACGAGCACAATTACTTCATGTAGGTCCATATCCACTGCTTCAAGATCCATTATGCAAAAATTATCATGTGTTGCAAAGATTGGCTACTAAATAAACAATGCGGACTAACAAAAAAAATTACGAAAAAGTGTAGATCTAATTATATCTGCAAGAATAAGGAATAAATAAAACTTTTGATCCTGTTAAAACAGGGCCGGCGCCAAGGGGAAGGCCAGAGCCCAGAGGGGCCTTATAAACGCTTGCCCCCCTCTAAGTCAACTGCTCTGTGTCGACTGTCGAGGTAAATTCAATATTTCTCATTGTCTAGTTTTGCTATTTAATTTCGTTTAATTTTTTGTATACGCTGCTTTGTCCAAGTGCTACAGCGGTCATATTATGGACTTTTACTCTTTCGAAAGATGCAGTACAATAGATCTACCCAATATTTACTGCCTTGGTACGTTTTGTTACAGCTGCATGGATGTACTCCACGTCAAATGCGACTGAACTGCGAAAGAAGGAGGCCGATGACTGCACTGTTGTAAAGGCGTCAAAGACGACACACGAGCTTTACTTTCTCAAGAACTCCGGCTTTCAGTCAATGTCGTATTGTGGTGACCAGGGTAGGCGAGAGACAATTTCGGGCCAGGATTAAAGACCAACCTCGGGCTTCGGCCAGAAAATGAGTGAAGACCACTAAAAAAGATAATCGAGCCCGAAGTATCTAGAAAAAATTACGCATGCATGGTAAAAAGGTAAAGGTACGGGACAGCAGGTGCAAGCACAGATTGTGTAGGCTATTTTCAATGGCGGCCCACTACAAATATCAATCATGAAATGATTGAACGCTGTTAGGGGACATACATAACAAACAACTCACATACACTTAACCCTTCGCACTTCCGCACGAGCCGAGGGCCTGGCGGGAAGCTGCGAATACTATTTTTCAAGTCTTTAGTATGACCCGACCGGAATAAACCCCAGTTTCCCGGCTACCAAGCGGACGCTCTTGACCGATACACCAAGCGCCGGTTGGTAACATAACACTTGCAAAAAAAATACGCATTCTATCTAGACTAACATCGCGTTTTTCCGAATGTGGTTGTTGGTTGTCCAAAAGTACATTTACTCTTTTTGGTTCTGTGTAGGCGTAAATGTTCCGAATGATGTGTCGTGTCAGTAGTTAGTATCTTTTGTAGCCTATTATCGTAGTTGAGTTTTTGTGAAACTATTTTCGTGCTTTGTCATTTGCAAATATGAACTTAAAATCAGCGTGAAAAATGGATATGAGGTTGGTGTCTACATCGATACGGTACGCTTCATGCAAAAATGTAGCTATTCACTGCAGTAAGGTGTAATTTGTCTGGTAATATTGCAGGGTTGGAAATCAATAATGAAAAAGTAAAAGAATAATTTGATAATCCATACTTCATAAAAAAAAGCTCAATTCGATAAAAAAAAATATAAAGAAAAGAGAAGTCGATAATCAATATCTTTAAATCGATATTATTTACTTTACTCAATCAAAAAGCATCAAAATACAGTATGTTGATATCACGACTCCAATTAGTTTAAATATATCTGTGAACAACTGACATAGGAATTCCATGTCGGCCTATCTATTAAGCACGAAAATGGATTTGCTACATAAAGGCGCAACGTCGTGATGGTACGAGTCCCAGATCGTAAACTTAACTCCGAACGCTTGAACGTTACGACGGGCACAACACTGGTGCGTAGCTGTGCGACTTTAAAATTATGTACAGTAGGTAAATTTGTGTTAGGCGTCATTTAATGACACAATATCATTCATCGATTTAGGTTTTAGAAAGCATTAAAACAGTGGTTTCCAACCGGGGATTCAAAACCTTGATCTATTTCAGGGAAGCATGCAATGCTAAAAATACGAAATAAAATGCATAGGACAGTAGTTTTTTTTCTAATGACTCAAAACTTCAACTTTTGGTTGCATTCCATTGGCACCCACGAGGTTGCAACCTACCATCGTTAGCTTTTTTTTTGAAAAAACAGGAAAGCTTCACCAGCTACGTGCTAGTCCTATAAAACCTGCTACAACAAGACGAATACCGCAAAGTAGAACGATATCCCCTTAATTTGCTTCGAATAATGTACTCTCGTGCAATTCCAAGTCTGGTCAAATTAGAATTAAAATAGATACTTACAGCTCATCTCTTCTTGACAGAAAGCATTCAAGGAGAAATGTTGAATGCTCCCATTTTAAAAGCTTTCGCAAAATCTTAGCGCAACCTTTCGTGGTCGAATAGTAGCACTATTACTACGATGACAACAGGGAAAGATAAACGATGCATTATCAAACCAACTTTTCCACATTTGAACCAGCTACGATATTGCAACGTAAGGCATCAAAATTTCTGGCGTTGCTTGAAAATGTTCGTATTGTAGGTGCTTCTCCGCATCCGCCTCTACGCCGCTGGTAACCAAAAAAGGCTTCCAGCGGATCTTGATTGATTCTACGTGCCAGCACATAGGCTGCACCACTTTGTAAAGATTCTTTAACGAGGGCAACCATTGAAAGAGTGGATACCATCAATCCTTCTTCGGTACTTTGACTCAACAACATGCAGTTCACATCAAATCCACTCTCCAGGCACCGAGCAGTTGCGTTTGAACGCCATTCCCGTAGATAGTTGAAAAAATTTGTTTCTAACCATTGTAATCTTTCATCACTGTCCTCGCTGTATGGCTTCCTGGTTGCTTTGAAGTTGGAATTTTGGAACCCTTGGAAAAAACACCCTCTAAACCAGCAAACGCGATGTCCTTGTCAGGCTGAATAGAACGTCACGAATTTTTTAATAAATTTTTAACAATTACTATTCTTAACGGAGCGCTAAAGTGGTTGAGTTTAGTGGATGAGTTGTCACAATCTAAAAGTAGCATCAAATAAATCTCGTCAAATCAACAACCTGCATTCATACAATCGAACCATTTATCCATGATAAGAATAAATTTCTCCAAACTGCGATAGCCTTTTTTCTTGCATTGCAAGACCTGTAACCGTTATACATTAATGTTTGAAGTACTAGATGGGGGGAAGGGGAAACGAATACCTGAAAGCCAGTAGCAAAATTACTATATAATAACAATATACAGTGCTGTTCATAATTCAGGGGCCACCCCACAGAATTTCTTGTTTTGAGGCTTCCACGTAAAATACATCTTCTTTATCTCACCTGTTCATCGACATGTTATACATTTTTGCAAAGAGCTTGTTTCGGGCAATTCGGTGACAAAGTTGTTTTTGAAAAAAATGTTCCTGAAAGCTGAAACGCGTCTTAAATTGTGACGTCATGCTCAAAGCTCATTTTTTCAATAGGTAACACTTGTGGTGAAAATCAAAGAATCAGAGTGAAAACAAAAATTCCAAATGAGCAACTATGCTCCCTGATAACCTGAGGTCACAATGTGATCACGCCATGAAAAAAGCTTATGACGTCATAATTGGAGTCCGTTTATTTTGTTTTTTGTTAGCGTTTAACACGCAATCTAATCAGTCATCATGGGCTTCAAGCAGATCAGCGCAGAAAATAGAGGGGTCATATTCCTTCATAAAAAAAGAAAATTGCAAAGATTTATTGCAGAGAAGACTGGGATATCTTGAAATGGAGTGCAAGGAGTGTTTGGAGTGCAAGGAGTGCAAGAAATGGAGTGCAAGGATATCTTGAAATGGAGTGCAGTCCCGGCAAAATTCCTATCTTTTACGTGCATTCCAGATTGTCTAATTCGTCATCGTCTAATTCGTCACTTCGCTGAATTCGTCACCTATCTAAATCCCCGAGAGACCTTTTGTTTGTCTTATTCGTCATTTGCATATTCGATCCAATTCAAAACGTCTGGCCATTCGTTTTGTTTCGTTGCTCAGCAATGTCTGCATGTGTTAGCACGCATGTGTGCACGTTTAGACGTGCGTGCGAGTACATATTGTACACGTGCGAGATAGCTTTGACGCGCGAGATTGCGCAACTACAGTTTGGACCGTTAGGGAAGCCTGTAATAGAACAAAACAAACCAAAATTACACATTTTTTTGCGAGTTAGCAATTTTGGTTACACCGACTTTGTGTATTGTATTATTTTTTGGGTACTGTGTGATTTGTGTTCTGTGTAAGTGCATTGTATTCAATAATAGACGTAACAAACTGCGTTAACAGCAAAACAAGCCCCTTGTATACAAGCCATTATAGAGTTTTCACCTGTTTGCATAATTGGTCAGTTTGTTTAATTCGTCACTTTTTTCTAATCCCCTTTAGGTGACGAATTAGGCAAATTCTACTGTATTACTTACATACAATTCCACATATAGTTATTGATGCTTGAAGAGGAATTTCGATGAGCAAGTCGGTAATGACAAGCATAAGCTCTTCGTAGTTGATTCCTTTAGTGCAGCAGTAAGCAATCACTCCGTCGAGCTGCTTGTTGGTAATTCCTAATCAATAAACAGTGACTACAAAATAATAGTTTTCACGAATTGTCCTCTTACACTAAATTTTTATTCAAAGTAGTATGTGCAGAATTATATCGATTAAATTTATAGCCAGATTGTCCTCTTACACTAAATTTTTATTCAAAGTAGTATGTGCAGAATTATATCGATTAAATTTATAGCCAGATTGTCCTCTTACACTAAATTTTTATTCAAAGTAGTATGTGCAGAATTATATCGATTAAATTTATAGCCAACAATATTTGTATAATACATCAATATTGATAATTTACCAAATGAAGCAGAAACGTTTTTGTCTAAACCGAGAAACACTTGGATTTGCAAAAGCTAGTACTGTATGTGCAGCGTACAAATGCAATTAGGTAAAAGATCTCTTTATACCAACAGGGTCAGTCAACAAGACACAATCGATTGCAACAACAGCGTAACAATCAATGTTACCTCTTACAAATACTGCAAGCATGTGAGTTGCCATCTCTTCTTTTGACTTCGAGCAGCTGGTTAAGCTTTCTTCACCAAAATCCACATACCCAACAATGTCACCTATTGCTGAGCAATAGGCAATTTCCTCTACAAAAAGACAAGTTATCAATAGTTTTATAGTTGCGCTTGTAAGGTAGGCACACATCTTTAAACACCTTTGAAGTTATGGTTATTTTCATTGACTAATTGCGATTCAACACTTCGGTCATGGCCACGTAATATTGCTAAGCAGTTTAAGTTCAAAAGGCACAAAAAGTTTTGACGTGCTACTAGCTACACAACGAGTTAACCCTGGTTTTTAATTTAGTCATTCAACTTCTTACGGATGCCATGTGACCCATAAGCTCTTGGTACTTTATCTACTCGGTTGTTAACCGGTTCATCACGTGGTTTGCCTCAGCAGTTTTCAATCGTCACGGGACCACCTTGACAGATAAACTGCTTGATCCCTAGAGCTCTATTAAACCAGTCAGGAAAATGTGCATTAAGTGTCTTTCTCAAGGAAACAAATAGTTTTTGCTCAGTTCAGGTATCAAACCAAGAGCAGCAACACCCGATTACTTGTATGACGTTCATATACACCTTTTATAGTCATTTCATCAAAAGCTAATACTGCCATAGTATCACATCTTTTTCCACTACTTGCGGCGACAGCATCATTAATTCTTAGCAATACTTCTTTCTGCATGCCAATTTGCAAATATCCACTTTTATTTCGTTCAGTACGTAAAAGCCTTGGAGCTGGCAAAATCAAGATTTCCTGAAGAAGTTGATAGGCAGAAGGAGATTTTGCATAAAGTTTCAAGCAAAACCTGCAAATACGCAAAAACTGCGTATCAAACGAAATATTTAAATTTGAAATAGGTTCGGTTTAATCTAAATAATTCATGTCATGAAGTCTTGTTGTGCGGTAAAAAAAATCAGTGCTCTACCGTATAATGGAAGGACTGTAACGCCTTGCATATTTGGTTTGTGATTGCTGCAACTCTGTCTGTCTTGGCCACTATTCTTTCAAGAAAGCGTTGTTATGCTTTCTTTTGCTGACACTCTCCAAAATCTCTGCACATTGCTCGCTAACAGTAACTCCTTTTGAAAGAAACTCCTTTTCTAGTTCTTTTAGCCTGCAAAATGAAAATATAGATTTTTTTGGCATAAATATTTGGGAAATTAATAGATTATATGATACTTTAGAAGCAATAAATCCATTAAAATATAACTGAAGTGCTGCATTGTAACTTGCCAAATTTTTATCAAGCAATTACCGCTTTGGCTGCATCTGCCAAGTTGTTCCTAGTCTTTCTTTACTGGCCCTTGAAATAGCAGAAAATTTTGATAAAGGTTTAACTCGAAGTCTAGCTATTCGCTTTTGCTGTCGATCTTGCTGGGATTTTTGCATTTTCTTCAAATTAGAACACTCAATGCAAACCTGAGATTTATCGTCGAGAACAATGGCCTCCCAAGATTTGCTGATGTATCTGAAAAGCAAAAGCTTTGCTTCAACTCATCAAAGTGAGCAGCAACATTTACTTATTCTTTTTCTATTAAAAATTGACCAGACTTGCTGACAGCTGGTGAAATCAGCGGCAACCGCTTTAATGAAGAATGACATTCAAATCACACCTGTAAAAGCTATGCATATCCCCACATAGTCGTCAGGCTTGGTACATGATGCATAGCTGCTTTTGCTACACATGATTCTTGCAAATTAGATTCAAAATTCAGCATACACAACATAACTAAGCCAAAACATATGCAAAGCTTTTGATACTTGATAATTTAAAGCATATTAATTCTCAAATTGCTTCATTCTACAATTAATTTCTTAAAAACGCAAAATTGTTTAAAAAAAATTATTACACAAAGATTGCTATATATAAAATAAAATTTTTTCATAATATATATACATACTCAATCTCCTGACAGCCACTGTTTCGACCTTATTAGGTCTCATCAGAGGAGCTCAGAGTAGTCTGGGTATGTTTAAAAACAGTACGAATTGACACAAACATACCTACACACTTTATTTGTTCAACAAAACAAGCACCAATTCTGAGTAATTACCGGTATAAGGTTTATAAAGTTATTGTAAGCAAATCGAAAGAAAAAATCAAAAATTTGGCACTGATTGTAACATTCAGAATTGCACAACAATTTGATGAGGATGATTTCATGCAGACAAATTTACATGAGCTGCAGGGGCAATTTTATGCTAGCGATGCGAGCTATTGAAGTCAAAATGTTTTGTCTAAAATTCATTGAAGTTCTGGCGAGAATTAATTAAATATTTTAGACAATGTTTTGCTTTAATTATAGCACATTTATTAGTGGTTATGCACCATAAGCCTCTGGCATCACATAGCTTGCATCAAGCTTGTTTGCATGAAATTGAGCTGCATTAAACATACCGTGTAGAAGATCCTTCCAACAGCCTTAGTGGCATATGTAACCAGCCACTATTTGTTATAACAGCATCATATCCTGCACAACTACTGTACAAACTTTCATCAAAAGATTTAATGTTCCTTCCAAATTCCAGTGTTCTATTGAAACTCTATTGCTCAATTCTTCACAATATAGACCATTTTTAGCAATGCTGAATGACATTTCTCCATTATCAAGTTCAGAAATTAAAAAACTTAAAGATGCAATTCCATGCAAATCAAGGTTTTCATAGTATGTTAGGTGCAAGAATTTGCTTTCTGAATAAACTCTCCAATTTGTAAGATTTAAGCTTTTGAATTCAGCTAAAATATCACAAAGACTCAAAATTGGCGAAGGTTCTGGTTCCATTATGTCTATGTCATCTGTGGCACATTCATTAGCCTACAGCATGCTGATATGCATGTGTAACTGGCTCTCGTCGCTTTTTGATGATTGACTGGTGTGACTTTACGGACATATTTGCAGAAGGAAGACAACCGGTTTTGATCCATAATTTTGTTACAGTTCTTTGAATATCATCATCATTAAAGTGTTTTTCACAAATAAATGCTTTTATCTATTTCACCTTTTGTTTGAAACTTGCATCGTACCGATATTGGAATATCACCTAAAACGGATTGGCTACAGTCAAAAACCACAGTCAAATTTTAAATTGCCTTCAAATGAGCATTTTTATTTTAAGTGCATTAAAATTATAATGTTGTTTAAAATCTGTTCTCCTAAACAGATTAATAATGATGCCTGGAGTGAACGATATGTAAAATAGGTTAAAAGATGAAAATGGTAGTTGAAATGGTTGAAGCAACCTGATACAGGTATTGGTATGAGTGGTACCTTACTGGCAGTTTTATACAATAGCATGTAAATATTCAACTAGCTTATTTTTGCCACGTAGGCCAGAAGGCTGCAACCTAATGTAGATTTTTAACAAAAATTTGTTTAGTAAACTTAAAATATATTCTGGCAAATTTTTTGAACTTTTATCAAAGTTTAAAGCTTTTACTAACTGATTAGGAAATTTAAAAATTCCCTGGTTTTTTCCTGAGCTTCAGATTTAGTGATTTCCTAAGATTTCCCTGATATTTCACATTTTTAACAAAATCTCTAATTTTTCCCTGTCTGGAGAAGTAAAAAAACTTTTTTTCTGTTTTCCCTGAGTGGCTGGGAACCCTGTAAAAATAATTTCTGACATTCAAACCAAGCCTACGTTCTAACATCTCAGGCTATTTGTGCTATGCACAAATAAAATCCAACTTTTAACTTAAAATATACCGGTAGCCTAGACTAACCTGATGAAACCTGTTAGTCCATTCTACAGTTGATGTCCCAAATCGTTTTTTTCCATTAGGAACTTGATACAGCTTAATGTTGTTGCTTGAAGCGCTATTGCACCCAGGCAAGCAACAATATTTTCCTCTGTACGTCTTCCATTTTAAACTTGACATTTTGTGTCGTAGTGCACAGTTAAACCTTGATCTGCAGTCTAAAAACAACTCCAAAAAGCTAAAAACAAGTAAACTGTGAAGATAGGCTTACCACAGTTCTTATATATATATTAGTATAATTCATAATTTAAGGTCTGTGCAGGAGTCTACCATACATGCTAGCATTAAGTCTATTGCAGTAGGCTACCACTCTTACCACCGTACCAGCAATTACATTTGCATCAAATACATACATTCATACTATACGATATATAATGATCCAGTATCAATTTTAATTTTTCTGTGTAACACTGACGTGCATTGTATTTTATCTAATTATTCTAAATGTTTTACCTGAGATACCAGTACCGTTGCTACAGCATTAGGTTAAAGTTGATAGGAAGCAGCAACTAAAAATGCAATTTTACCAGCTTATTGGTTTGTGTAACTATCCAAGCTAACTGCTAACCAGCCGTAATTATTCAACTAGCCAACTACTTTTGACATGTTGTTTTACGCACTGGTACCGGTACCTAACTGCCTAAGTCAGGATTACTGGTATGTGAAAATTTCAACCTGTCATGCAGTGTTGTAATGACTCGAGTCCGGACTCGGACTCGAGTCCGACTCGAGTCCGACTCGAGTCCCCTGTACAAAGGACTCGGACTCGACTCGAGTTCTCAATGAGAATTAAGGACTCGGACTCGAGTCATCCACCCGGACTCGGACTCGAGTCCAAGTTGGTTGAAAGGCAAAATCCGTTCTGATTTTTACTTTTCCGTGAACGGATTTTCGGTAATCCAATCAATATGTTAATATCTTTGGTGCCTTGAGTCCAAAAACAAATGCGAATTAGATGGATACAATTTGATTTCTTCAAATCAAATTGTATCCATCTAATTCTGTGTAACTAAATTCTGTGTACAAAGTCTGTGTAACCATAACTAACGCATGGATTGGATATTGCTTTTGCCGACTACTAGAAACTGCGATGTAAATACGCATAGGTAAATGCTGAGGATACGCGAATGGCTTATTACAAGCAATAGGCCTACCAAAATAGCTTACTGGTACCTACGGTACCTGTACTGGTAAGCCTAGTTGGTTCATCGAAATGTTGTTTGAAATGTACCGTAAGTGGCTATTTTGCTCTTGAAAATATCTGAAAAGGCTAAATTCTTGGTAAACTCTGCACTATAGTCTATTAACTTTTGTTGCAGTAGGTCTACTGGTTAAATTGTCCATTAGACTGTAGCACAGTCGTGCTCCCCAATTGTTCTTACTAATTATTTTCGCAGTAATTATTTAACCGTTGTGAAAATAAGTACTCACATGATTTTTAATTTAGAATCTGGCTGGTTCTGGCTGACGACTTCGATAATTTCGTTTTGACTTGTTTTAGCTGAGTAAAATAGATTTACAGCCAGACTTGATAAATTTGGGTTGCATGCAAGATCACAGACACTATTTCAAGGAGAAGACAAAGACTGAACATCAAGATTGCCTAGTTTTGGTGAGTCCATAGACTAGCGTGTTGACTGGTTCACTGGTCTCTAGTCTAGGTGCCAACCTGGCCAATTTCGGTGATGTTAGTGGCCGATGCTGTACAATATCCGTCCAGTCTGTGGTACTGGACGGATATTGTACAGCATCGGCCACTAACATCACCGAAATAGGCCAGGTTGGCACCTGGACTAGAGACCAGTGAACCAGTCAACACGCTAGTCTATGGACTCACCAAAACTAGGCAATCTTGATGTTCAGTCTTTGTCTTCTCCTTGAAATAGTGTCTGTGATCTTGCATGCAACCCAAATTTATCAAGTCTGGCTGTAAATCTATTTTACTCAGCTGAAACAAGTGAAGTACTTATTTTCACAACGGTTAAATAATTACTGCGAAAATAATTAGTAAGAACAATTGGGGAGCACGACTGTGCTACAAGACCATTAATAGATTAACTTACCTATAATCAGTTGAAGATTAGCCTATCCCATATTGGTGTTATTTAAATACTAGGTCTATAGCTTACCAGTTTTTATTTCTGTAAATGTTGCAGACCATCAAGCTATTCATTTAATTTGACCTTAAACCTTAGGCCAGTGGTTCCCAACCTTTTTTCTGTGGCGGCGCATTTTAGAAAAAAATTTTTGTCGCGGCGCATTTTAGAATGCATTATTTTCCACAATGCACCCATACAATAAACCTTATTCAAGCGTAAATAAACTTGAATGATACATTCAACAACTAAAAACAACTCAATTAGGTACAATCAACAATATCGTTAGTGTGCCGTACTGACTAACGTCGGCAGCATGAAATTTTTTAAAGCCAACTTGATTGAATTAACCTTCAATATTTTTTGCGGTGCACCTGATAATATCTTGCGGCGCACTGGTGTGCCACGGTGCATAGGTTGGGAACCACTGCCTTAGGCTATAGCTTAACACTGATGCAGTGATGCAGCACTGCAGTTGACAAAGATATTGTGAAAATTTTAGAGGTGGGATCACAAAGTGTGAAAAAGACAGACCAGTCAAACTAGGCTACTTCATTATCATAACCCATATATCAATGATGCAGAATCAATATCCTATATTTTTTTCAGAATGTCTGCCGTACCATCTATCGTTATACATTGTTATGATAATTATGAAATCGATAAAGAGTCTAATAAGCATAAAGCTAAATGCAAGTTTTGTAAAGCTGTTGTACAAGAAAAATATGGAACTTCCTCAAATTTCAACAGGCATGTGAGGCGTTTGCACAAATCAGAGTAAGTACAAGGCTTTATTACTGTACATCATTCAATTCAATTGTATTTAGCCAAAAGGAATTTGTACTGTAGGTGGCCAGTAGCTTGAAAAAGTTCTCTATCATATATATCAAGCCCTGCTTAGTAATATTGTACACTAAACATTATATTAATTTTACAGGCATGAAAAATATGTTAAACGAGACCAAGGTGATACTGATCACTCACAAACCCAGATGACTAATTTCATTGCTACGTCATCAGGTGATAGAATGTATCCCTACTCAAACAGACGTGCTCAGGCCATCACAGAATCAATTATGTGGGATCTTGTGGTGGGTGAAAGCATGCCATTACGCTTAGTAGAATCGAAAGGCTTTAACAATTTTTTAAGTGTGGTTGATTCACGATACAAATCAGTGTGCCGGCAAACTGTTAAAAACAAGATACATCTAAAAAGCAAAGCCGTGAAAGAAATGATTGTGAAAAAGCTTTCGAATGTGGCTGCAGTTAATGTGACTGTTGACATCTGGACTGATCGCAAAATGCGGTCATTTCTTGGAGTAACTGCACACATTTTTGAAGAGAAAAATGAAAACCTGAAACTAGTGTCCTATACTTTGGCTTGTGAGCGCTTCTTGGGTAAACACACAGGTTCGCAAATTGCTAAAGCATTTTCTTCCACTTTGGATGATTTTAAGATAGAGAACAAGTTAGATTATGTCATTACTGATAATGCTGCGAACATGAAAAAAGCTTTCACTACAGCATTTGCTGCTGAGGATGAACGTATGGAAGACATGCTTTCATTAGACCAAGTTCCCTCTTATTCACAACCAAGACGTGAATTAGAATCGGAAAATGATGTTATTTTGGACGACGAGTCAATATGGATGTCTTTGGAAGATTCTGGTTTTGTCATTGAAATAACTGAGTCTGCCAGAAAATCAAGATTATCCTGCTATGCGCACACCCTTCAGCTTTGTATCAGGGATGGTCTTGAGCAATCAAAATGTATGTACAAGTAGTAAAATAAATATGTGCATTCTGCTGGTACCAGTGATACTAATATTAAGCATCCTGATATTCATGTATAGCTAGTTCATGACTAAATGGTTTACTGATGCTGTATCATTTAATTTGCAAGCCAGCCCACGGTATTCATTTTCTCTGTTGCAAAGTTTCTGTCATGTCCATTTTTAATAGTATGGATAACTCATGAATTGAATGTTTAGCTGCCTCAGTATTTGCTGTAGGCTACTCTTCTTACATGCGTATTACTTATTGCCCAGCTGTCCTTAAGAGTTTTCATCTTCTCACTACATGAAAGTTTTTGCATCTTGATGCTGTATATACTCATATATTATAACAGCATGGCATAAATAATGTACTGTAATTAAATTGTAAATTATATTTATAAATGCCTAACTTGGATTCTTGCTTATAAATGACTTAACAGTTTTGAGGTTATAGTTTGATCGTATAACTTTCTTGAAACCAGTTTGTTTATCGTTTCGGTATATATAAGCACATTTTTGTTTTTTTCAGGTGTCCGACCTGCTTTATCGAAATCGAGTCGTCTTGCTTCGTTGTTGCACTCCAGCACCACATTTAAAGAAGGTTTTGAGCAAAATTTTGGTGCTTCGAAAAGCATACCTGCGTGCAATGCAACTAGATGGAATTCTGTCTTAAGGCAGACCCAGTCTGTGATTGCTTTAAGCCATCGTACACTTACTGATCTTAGCCGCACGCAGAGCCATACGGAAATCATTTTCAGTGTGAAGGAATGGCATATGCTAAAGGAACTTTCCGAACTGTTAAACCCATTTTTAGAAGCCACTAACTTGACGCAGGGAGAGTGCATACCAACTATTACTTGTGTAGTGCCTACTGTTTTGGCATTGAACTCTCATTTAAATCGCTGCAAAAGTACAATAAAATATTTGCAGCTTATGGTGAATGCTTTGAAATCTGCATTGTTGAAGCGGTTTAGTGGAATCTTTACAACTTGTTCAATTGCATCGTCATCGGACAAAAATTTAGATGCCAATGTACAACTTCAACCTTTTGAGGATTCGGTGTATTTTTTGGCTTGTACACTGGACCCAATTTTCACTTTCAAATGGTTGATTGATGTAGATGCCACTGCTGCTGACAAAGATGCACTGAGAGCAAAGATTACAGGTAGGGTGAACCTGAAAAATGACAAGTTTTTTTGTTTTAATGTTAAAATCTTTATATTTCTAGCACAAAAATAAATATTACAGGAGCTAATGCTGGCATGTATGGTAAGTATTCAGGCTCACCTAAAAGTAGGTGTAGTGTTTCAAGACTTCTACTTGATGCTTATACTTGTTCAATTTGTTAGTTGTTAAGATCTTATCAAAGTGGGCAGTGGAATATCTTTATCAAAGCACTGGAAACTTGGTTGTTAATATGGCCCTTATACCCAATGAGTTGAGGTCTATTTCCTGACTTAGTTTATTGTTGTTTCAGATGTAGTTGTATTACATGCTGATTCTAACCATAATGTCAATCATGCTTTTGACAAGGATGTTTTGTGTTGCTCAAGCGAAGAAGAACAAGAAGAAGAACGTGTAGAAGCTTCACCAGTTTCTAGTTATTCGTTATTCAACCATTATCCATCTGATAAGCCTAGAGCAGAAGCTGATTCATCGACGGAGTTTTCTCAGTATTTAGAGATGACCAATGCCATGGCAAGTAACTTTACAGAAAGCGATAGACACGGATGCCTAAAATTCTGGTCTTTACACAAACAAAAATTGCCCAAACTATTTGCATTGGCAAAAAGAGTCATTTCAATACCTGCTTCTAGTGCACCCGTGGAAAGAGTTTTCAGCCAAGGTGGGCTGATTATGAGACCGCATCGTTCGCGCTTGTCTGATCAGCTTTTATCAGATTTAGTGTTTTTAAAGTGTAACAAGTGCAATTTTTAAAGCGTTTGAACGATGGACATTGGTACAAAATTATCATACTTTAGCTGGACCTTATTTAATGAACGATACTTGTCAATATTTATGATTAAGGCAAGAAACAGTGGACAGTTTGAAGGAGTGCTATATATCAAATGTGAGAGTTTTTGTTCATTAAAGGGGCACCAAAGGCAGCAAATCCATTAATTTCAAAAGTTCCTAAAAATCAAAAAAATCGTTTTCAACTTGGTTCCATGTATCCACTCGCTTATAAGAAGTAGGTTTCAACTTCATATCAAGATATAACGGCAACATGACGTCATCTTAAACAGTCATGTAATTTGAGTAGCTTGTTTGGTTGTTAACATCTTAACTACATCTTTGGAATGGAAGTATGATGTAGCTCAGATGTTAGCAACCGAACAAGTCACTCAGATCACCTGACTGTTTAAGATGATGTCATGTTGCCTCTTATTTCTTGATATAATGTTGAAACCTACTTGTTGAAACGAGATGTTGAAACGAGTGGAGAGAGAGTGGAGAGATGAGAAGATGACCGAAATGTTGAAACGAGTGGAGAGATGAGACCAAGTTAGAATGCTTTTTATGAAATAAGCGGATTTGCTGTCCTTGGTGCCTCTTTAAGTTGTTGCAATACCTGATTAGACATTCTGTACCGGTAGTTCTTTAGTGCTGTGTGTCAAATGTGAGAATTTTTGTTTACTGAATTGTTGCAATACCTGCATAGACAGTCTGTAAGAGCAGGTAGCAGGTCGTGACATAAAGGTGCGGACAAAACGATGCCAGACATAAACAAAGCATAAAATGTGCGAAGAAAAAATGATGCGAGGATAATACAGACACTTATACTTTAAAGAATATTGTGAAACCATATTGTTGGAATATTATTTTCCTTGCACCTTTATGTTTTCACACCGTCTTGCACGTTTATGTCTGGCACCGTTTTGTCTGCACCCCATAGACAACTGTAGAGAAGCTTTATATCGAATGTGAGAGTTTTCATTCGTTGGTATGTTGCGATGTAAAAGGCTATTTGATTAGTCAATCTGTAGGGATGTTATTGTTGCAGTCCCTACATATTTTTTAATAATTTCGTTGTTTTGCAGGATTAAGTGTTTTTAATTGTCTTAGCTAAATTAATTATTATGCTAATTAATGGAGTGATAGCAATATTCAGAGGAAGGAGAACAACTACTTGAGACTGAGACTTTACTGCATGTATTGTCTTTCAATTATTAAAGAACATCATCATGATAAAGGTAGGCCTATTTAGTTATAAACTAGTTACCTACTAGTACCATACCATGACTTACCATCCTATTTCACTAAATCATGCACTATGTTTCGAAGAGAGAAGTTTTTGTTTGTGAAGTGGTTGCGCTACTTGATTACATACTTAATGACAGTCGATTGATACATGCTTGCACATTGGCTACTGGGGTATATGTGCTACTAGTCAGTGTTGTAAAGACTCGAGTCCAGACTCGGACTCGAGTCCGGACTCGAGTCCGACTCGAGTTTGGTGGACTCGGACTCGGACTCGACTCGAGCATTTTCAAATGGACTCGGACTCGACTCGAGTCACAGTCCCAAATGACTCGGACTCGACTCGAGTCCTTCAATGGGTGGACTCGTTACAACACTGCTGTCATGTGCATATAACAGTCTGAATAATAAATACAAATATATTTCTTCTACTTCTCACAGCATACTTAATAGCTAGGTGAAGGACAAAAGGTCATTTGATGCACAGTGTAAACTACTGAGTACTGGAACCTGGGTAAATGCATTAGAATGCAGGAGTGCAGATACCTGTAGCCTAACTAGGCTCCAACATGCTTAGCGGGCCACTTTAAAACTTTGCTTTTGCAACAAAACTAAGCTTACTATAGCATAGATAACTTTTTATTTGATTTTTTGTAATTGCAGTCTTTTTCTTAATCCTTTCACTCACCTCCACCACTATTTTTAACCCAAACTGGTATCAATCACACTGTTGTCAGGTAGCTTGCAAGACGTACTACCCCTACCGCTACTAGGTGGCGCAATTTTAAAACCGTTGACACTGCCTTGCAACAAATTGCCATTGGCTTTCCAGACTACTAATTTAGAGACTGTGGTAAGACGGGAAGAGCTGCGGCAATAGACGGTCATAATCAGCAACGTTTATTTTGAAACATTATAAATAGGCTTACTCGTCGAGTTGACACGAGAAAATGCGATACTAGTATCGAAAATGTAGTAGGCTGTGCTGTTAAAGTAGGCCTCAAGCCAGTAATGTTAAGGATAGATCAGACTTTAAAAAAACGAAAATTGGCCTTTAAAAAACGAAATTGATTTCCGCTTGCTAATAATAAGGTCTACATCGATCGGATTTTCAAAAAAAAAACTACACAATTATGTTATATTTTTGCACCTTTTTAAGATTTACTAGAGAAACAAGCTGCATTAAAGAGAGTTGTAAGTCGGTGGAATATCTAGAAAAAGCATATTTACGAGTCAAAGTCGAAAAAATTAATTTTGAAATCCGCAAAAAATGTCTTAAAATTGTTTTAAATTTTTTGTCGTCCTTGTTCTCATAGTTAACTTTAGGTTTTGAGTTGCATTGAATCCTACGTAAAAATCAACCAATCAAATTCGTGAGCCTATCGAGATAAAGTAAACATTCCTGAACCGTATTGAACAAGAAGAAAAAAATTTCGGAGGGCGCATCCATTTCCCTAGGGCTACGCATTGCGCAACTCTGTTTAACAGTAGCCTACTTAAACCATGTTGTACGCAGGCTATAAAAAATCTACCCAGGTCTTCAGACTTTCTCTTATACTTACAACCTTAACAACAGACGGTGACGCAAAAAGAGCAGACAAAATTATTGAAAAACTTTTATTCTGAATTGCCTTGAAAACATTTGAAGATGGTCGTCTGAAAGACGACTCCTCTTCTGCTTCAAAATATCTTTTCATGGGAAAAGAATTTTTCTATTGCCGCGCTTGACGGGTTGGTAGCTTTGTATTCTAAAAACAAATCTTTCAAACGATTGCTGTGGAAGATGTGCTGACTTTACGTTTTTTTTTTATTATTTTTTTGTTACACAAGATTTTGCAAAAGTACCGAGTACCGCCTAAAAATTGAGAAACAAAAGTACCGGCACCGCGGTACCGGTACTTTTTTTCCAAAGTACCGACGGTACCGGTACTAAAGTACCGCGGTACTGCCCACCTATGCTAAAAATAAAGCCCAGCTCGTCCAAAGCCTATTCTTTTTACAAATCTTTAATCAAATTAATCAAACTCAACGGGATTTCAAAAAGTGTTAGCGGCTCGTTAACAGCCCAGTGATAAGCAAAGTTAGTCGGTCTGTTAGCGGACCAGTAAAAAGACCGGTTAACGGCTCGTTGGCGGGTCTCTTAGCGGCCCATGACATCTCTAAATGCGACAGTTTGTTTTGAACAAAACCGCTACAGCCTTTTTGAGAGTCACGTGATGCATAAGGAAGGTAGGTATGATAAACGCGTGACTTTTTGTAAGGCTGTAGAGGTTTTGTTTTGTCCAATGGTTCAAAAGGTGTAGCGACCGTGCTAATTTTGTTAACGCTCTTGTTCTGTATCATCATCTTGAGCATGTTCAACGTATATCGTTTTGTCGCCGTTTCCTTAATTTTAACCCAGCTGTATTTTTTTGTGTTGATGATGGCGTTATTTTATGGTTAAAAAATAAAAAATCCTACTACTACTACTACTATAGTTAGCCACTCGGTTTTCTAACAGTAATTTACATATGACGTACCATAACCAGTCACTGTGCCGTGACCAATGATAGTTCAAATTTCGTTATGACGCAATAGGAGTCTCGTGACTGCTGGTCTGCACGGACCTACCTATGTCGTAATGCTGGTAATGACAGTTGATCGTTAGAAAAGGAGTACGGTACTCTGGCTGAATGGGAAAAGATTTTTGAATCTGATTAAAATAATTCTCAGTTTTTACTACATTGGACATTCATTTAGTTCTCGTATTCTGCTTAGTGCTAGCACACCATTCTTAAGATGCTTCAAGGTACCGGTACCTGTGGGCAGGTAGACCTGTAGACTAGGTGCTGTACCAGTAGGGGAAGGTGGGGTAATTTCGGACATGGGACTAGTTTGGACCAACCACTTCCGGTTTTATTTTTGCAGCATCATGTGACCTCAGTTACCGCAATCTTCTCTTTCAATTGCCATATTGGTTAGGTAGCAAAATCAAGTAGTTTTTTGTTGCACTTCATGTTCACGATTTTTAACAAAAAAGTAAAATCAGTGGAGACGAAATCGTAAGGTTTTGTGCTAGCATTGTGCAGTTTAATCTGAAGTCTAGCATTGATACTAGTCAGGCATATATAAAAAACATGCAGATAAAATGACTTTGAAAAAAATCAAGCTGTGTAGGAAGAGTTTGCCATTTGCTAGTTTTGCTGAGTGTGGGGTTAATTTGGACATATATATCGGTAACAAACCATTCAAAATAGCATGTGAAGATATTGTTTTCAAATTTAAAAACGATTTTAAATCAAATATGAAAATAATTTTTAACCGTTAAAATGTTGTTTTCAAATTGCTAGTGCCACAAATTACTTGGTCTTCTCGATGTCCATTTTCACGCTTTTTAACTTGAATTTTGAACTATAGAACATATAATTTTTCCAGACTACTGAAATCATGCAGTCTCTTTCTTTCATTTGGTTAATTTCATTTGAATTCTTTGTTGTAAACTTTTGAAACTGTATGTGAATTTAACTAAAATGAGCTGTTTCTATCAGCGGAAATTGATGCAGAGTGCTTTTTCATTGCAATAAATTTGCCTTTTTTTTAGCGTCCGAGACTACCCCACTGCTTGTCCGGATCTACCCCACTATTGGGGCAAGTTTGAATGTGCTAGACCACCTTGCATTTTATGTAAGTAATGGCCTAATGCTTGGAGCTATTGCAATGACGAACAATTTTTTATTAAAGTCAAAGGGTTATGTACCATTTTGTACAAAGAGTTGGGTAATTCCACATATTTTAATCTTGCTCCAGAATCACAAAAGTAAATTTTGTCCGAAATAACCCCACCTCCCCCTACTACAAACTGGCAGTCTATCTACGGGCTAGCAGTACCGAGTAGTAGCCTAGCCTCGTCACGTGGTAAATAGTAGACAAGATGAGTATCGTGACTCTTGAGTTCATTTCATCTAACGACCTAACCTGCCAACTAGGCCTAACAAAAGCTGAAAAATTAAAGCAATGGTCAAAAAATAAAGATCTGTGACTAAACGATAGATTCCTTGAAACATGCATCATCTAAAAAGGAAACATTGGACTAGATACCAGTACCGTTATTAACTTATAATGCAAAGAAAAATGACACTTTGTTTTGTAAAATTTTGCACTATTGCACCTAGGTCGACTGGTATTGAACTGTGAAGCAATAGCTAATATTGAGTTGGCAGTGTCTAGAGCGCTGGCGGGGTTTCCATAATCAAAATGCTGCTGCACTGGACAGCTTTGTTTCTATATATGATGTCGCTGTCACACTGGACTGATTTCCATTATCAAAACACTGCTACACCGAACTGCTTGGTTTCTATATTGACACCGCTGTTACGCTGGACTGATTTCCATTATCAAAAATGTTGCACTGGACTACTTGTTTTTTTCTATAAAAGGTTGCCAGTGCCCTAGACACTTCCTATTAAATTTCTAAAACATGTTGTCAAGGTCAAAAAGTTTTGGTGCTTAAAGGCAATGGCTGTTTGCACAGGCTAATAAAAATAAACACTTAGATTATTTTATTATCTTTTTATGCTCTCTCCATTTGTGCGAGAGTATGACCCAGCAATAAAATACTACAAAGCAGCAAATGATATATGGGCTTGCAAAAATAACCACTTTGTTTGCTGAAAGTTTCTGCTTTGACACGTAAAAGATGAAAGAATGCCTTCGCTTTTTGAATTATGGTAGTTTGGTGATTCTGGATTGTACCGGTACAGGTTGTTGTAACAAAAAATGAGTTGTTGTAAATAATTACAATCTCATTTACATATTCATGCTAATTGCTCAGTAAGCTGATCAATGATTTTTAAAATGCTGCAATTCCATTATCAAAGCTGATAATTTTAACAAAAGTGTAAAATTTCTCTGTCAAGACTTATTGACAAATCAAGAGTACTGGCATGCTGGTGAAATGAAAAAGAAAATCAAATCTCCATTATGTATACTTGCAGTATAAGAGCGCAGTGTGTGACAAGTGGCAGGGCCCCATCTCCATGGCTTAGTGCGCAGGTGGCATAGCTCCAAAGAAGGTTAGCAGTGGTGATGTTACGTTTGATTTGATCTGGCTGGAATCAAACCTCATGCACCAATAATGTTAACCACTGTGTTAGTGAGAAGCATCACTAAAAGAGCAATTTAAGGGATGAAAGTACGGTAGTGTCTAAAGCACCTAACTAGTTTTCATTATCAAAACACTGCTGCACTGGACCTGCGCATGTTTCTCTTCATGACGTTGCTGTCACACTGCAATGGCGTACTAGTACATCATCAGCGGTAGCATGGAATGTAAAAATGGTTGCCAGTAACTTTGCCACAGTAACTTCGCCACAGAAACTTTGTCACATGGTAACTTCGCCACACTTTGAGAAGGTGAGAGGAGATGTGGGGATCATAGAAAAATGTGTTGGGGTGTGGGGAGAGGAAGGGGAGATATTGGAAGAGGTATGAGAGAAGGTGTAGGAAAGTGTGTTGAGGTGTTGGGAAGGTAAGGGGAGATGTAGGGAAAGGTGAGGTGAGGGAGGAGATGTGGGGAAGTGTGTTGGGGTCCCACACCCTACCACATTTCCTTACACCTCCCCCATTCTTTTTCCCACACGCCAACACACTTCCCCTGTCACCCCATACACTCTCCCACACCCCTCCCCACACATCTTTCCTTACCTCCCTCACACCCCAACACACTTCCTTACACCTCTTCCCACAGTTACCCTCACCTCCCCCTACACCCCATGCACTCTCCCACACCTTTCCCCACATCTTCCCCTACAGTTTTAATTATGTGGCGAAGTTACCATGTGACGATGTTACCTTAATAAATTTAACTGGAAAAGCCCGATAAAATTAAGACAACCGGGAATTAAAAATCTTGTATCGGTGTAGGCAGTGTAAATTTTCGATATATGAAAGCGTGGCGAAGTTACTGGCAATCGTAAAAATTTGGGATACTGGAGTACAGTTAGGTATGGAGAGATGGGGATAGATAGAGAGACCTAACGTTAAGGTACCAGTAGTCTCTGCTTTCAACGAATGTGAATTAATTTCAGTGGCTAAATCTGCTGACCATGGATCCATCTTGAATACTAAATCCACGGCTTGTCTATGGTACATTTAAGTCAGCTGTTATTGCAACTTAAGCAGTTTAGGTGGCCACCGGTAACTGTCTGAACAAGTAACTTCATTGCTTAATGCTTATTCTAGTCTATTAAAACTGATCACATTTAATTGTTAGCTGATTCTGCTGCTTCAGCAGATTGTCGTTACTGATACTGTTAAACCAGTTTATCAGGTATTGGGTAGGGATGTGCCGGATACATATTCGGTATCCGATACTATTTGGCGTTTTTTGAGGTATCCAGCCGAATACCGAATATTTCTAAAGTTCAGGGAAGTTGCGTTAAGTAGACTCAGTAAAAATAAAATTTACCTTTTCGATTTATGTGAAAAAATTTGGTGCAAGTTTGAAAAACTTTAATTTTGTTTAGGCTCTCTACAAAAAGCAAAACTTAGGCCAAACCTTAGACTACGTTGGTAATTTTTTACATCAAGTGGATTTAAACTTAGTATACAAGTTTTTTTTCGTTTGGCGCTGTGAGTTTTGTCATCAGGAAAGCCACTTCGATGGTGCAGCAGTAAAGCAGTAATCAACCGACTTCAAACCGAGATGGTATAAATTCAGGGACCCCTAACTTATCGTTGTTTCATTTGTAAAAACCATGTAAATGATTATTTACGTTTGAAAGTCTGTCTTCTGTCCTATAACTGGCATGTTCGTCTTTTGTTCAAAATGAAAAAAAAAAATGCAATGAGCGGCGGACATAGGCGCCAATGCTTTCTCGAAGGCAAACAGCAGGGAGAGAGAATTTTTATATAAACTTTGTTTTTTTACGTTCAAAAAACAACATTTTAGGTAGGCTACCAGTAGCATTGTAATGGATGTGTTTCTGCTTTTGAATGTTGTGCGGTTTTGTAACGTTATGTAAGTTGAAGTCTTTAATTCAACGTTCTTATAGTTCATCAATTTGCTGTTTGTACTAAAGTTTGATGTGATCAACCCATCGTTATAGATTAACCACGGGATCGATTTTTTGTAGTAATTTTGTGGTAGAGTAACTACAAATGAAACCATCCGTTTTTTAGTAGCTTTGATGATGCGCAAAACTTGCAAAAATTTAAATTCAAACTTGCCTTATACCAACTGCTTCGTGTAGTGGTTATAGACATCGCTATCGGCGTGGGAGGCTCGCCACCATTGCGACGATTTTTTTTTCGGGATTTGAAATTGTGTTGCACGGGCACAGAGATGGGCTCTGCAATCAATACATGCTTCGGCGTAATGCTGCAAGTATCATGAAGATTTGATCTTTTTTGAAGTTTGCTTTTCGATCATTCGATGGGTATCACAAATTATTGCTCACAAGCGCAAAACCGCAAAAATCAACACAATGCATGGCGATTGTTAACTCGATTGCTTTACTTGTAAAATCACGCCGCTGACGCTGGTCACATGTGTGACAGTTTTCTTCTAGCTTTATACATAGCATGAGTGCCAAATTTTGTCAAAACAATGCTGAGATTTTGCACTGTTACATTTAGGAACTGCTTTGACTACTGTGCAATGTGCATGCAGTCAACTTTTAATATAATAATAAAAAAAACTCGAAGGCCAGATATATGCCGCCCCCTTCGTTCAGTATTAGACCCGAGGAAGCACTGCTCCTGCTCCCGTCAAATAGACTCCTATGGCGGCCGACCAACTTGACGTTCGATTTTTGGCACACTTTTGACCAAAATTCACACTTTTATCACAATTCTTGTTGACCAAAAAATACAGCCCAGCATTGAAAACGTGTTACTACACAAACATAGTGTGGTGGATCGGAGTTGAATCAAAAGTGATCAGTTAGATCGTCATTTTATCAACTGAGCTCCTGCCACTTAACCACGCTGCTAGAGTAATGAAGTCCATTTTTAATGACGCAGTATTTTTGAACGTTTCCTGTGTGTCACGTGATCTCATTCTCATTCAATTAGTTTCATGGGTCGCTAGTTGAGCAAGACGATAGCGAGTACAAAATCAACAAAATATCAATTTTGGCTGAACGCTACTATCCGGTATTCGGCGGATATCTGGTCATATAGTGACATACCAGACATCCGGCTGGATACTGGATATCCGGCAATCAGATTTTACGGTATTCGGCTATTCAGCAAATTTGCTATCCGGCACATCCCTAGTACTGGGGTATGTAGATTACATGACGACCAGTATAGTCTATAACTTGAACTGCCTGCAAGCTGCATGAACTAATATAGTAGCCTACCAGTACCAGCAAATGAGCTGAGTTTATATTTTATTTAATTACGGAAGTCTTTGATTTGTTTTTTTTTACGATGTAGTTTTTAGGCAGAATTTCTTTGTGTTTCAGTGACTTTCTTGGTGTTTTTTTGATTTTGTTCTTTAAATTTCTGTGCTCAAGCTTATTCTATTATTATATTCATACTGATAATTGTTGATGCGTTGGAGCAGATAGCAAGGTATAAGTTGCCTAAATGGATAAGCGAGTAACTTTGAATGAAGCTCCTCCACCATACCAAGCTGTTTCTCAATATTCATACCAAGGTTGGTGTGTTTTCTAGCTAAGATTGGCGATTTCTTCAAGGTGGAATACTTGGTTTGTGGGAAACTATTTGTTGGCATGCTTTAGTTTCGCATCACTTGTAAAAACTTGCATTATTTTTGAACTGTGCCGTGTGAACTTCGAGTAGAATTTCAAAAATTTTATAAGTTATGGTGATCATAAGGAATTAAATTTTAGATCCGAGGCAGATGGTTGGTCAGCAGCCACAGCAAGGTTATGGCACTGTGAACAATGCATATTCTCACACAACGATTATCCAACAACATTCTGTACCTTTAGTTGTGGTTGGGGGATGTCCCTCATGCAGGTGAGACTTTACGCGATTGAGTTAAATCATGGATTTGAGTCAAGGATAAAATGTATTTCAAGATTTGTGCAAATGCACTTCAAGGAGTTTGTTTGGTTGAACCTGAATTTTGTTACGATGTTAAATCTTGAATAAATTGAAGTTTAGAAAAGCGAAAAGTTTCAAGGAATAGAACTTTAATAAAAAGATTATATATAGCCAATATATATATTAGTAATCATAATACAAATTTTTTTGTTAAAACTTGTGCCATCATCAATGTAAAATTACAGACAGAGGCACTAGGCTAGAATAAACGGCACAAGAAAGAAATGTCTCTGTAGTTTTTTAGTAATGGTGGTATAAGTTTTTGCCGAAACACTTTTTGTAAAATTATTTTACTAATATACTGGCTGTAATCTTTTTGTTAAGGATGAGTTCCAAAACCCATCGTAATGCTCCTAGTTTCAAGGAATAGCTTTTCATTGATTGGATAGTTTATTACTAAGAATTTAATGAACTTTTTGATGTCATGTCAAATGTTATGTGCAATATTACTGGTACGGTACACGACAACTGACCGCCGCAAACTGACCGCTGCCAACTGCCCGCCGCCAACTGATCGCCGTGACAACTGACCGCCAAAAATGCCTAATCTATTAACAAGAACTTTCGCCATGTCGAACTACAACAAATCCTGAACGAACATAACCCGTCCCTAACTGGACCTAAGCCTAACTAAACAAAATGGTAGCCGAACCTAACCCCAACCGAATTTAACCCTGGCTACATCTAATCCCTACCGAACTAACCCTAACCGAACCTAGCCCTAACCGAACCTAACCCTAACCGAACCTAATCCTAACCGAACCTAACCAAGACCGAACCTACTCCCCGCCGTGAGCCTGTTTTCGAGCCTTGTCAAATTATTCACTGCACGAAGCGCATTTTCGCTACGATACAGCGCACGGAGCTGTGTTTGGCAGTCAGTTTGCATGGCGATCAGTTGTCCTGGCGGTCAGTTTGCGGCGGTCAATTGTCCGTGTTTCTACTGGTATTAGTCACATTAAAATTATACCTTTGAGCAGTATAAGTCACTGTCGCAAAACAGATAAAAATTATCCACCTAGGACAAAGAACTACTTTGCTGACAGGATAATCGATAAGTATTGGATGATAGACCATAGGAAGTTATACTCTGTGCTGACCTTGCAGAAAAGACCTTCACCAAACGAATATGGCACTTCTGCTGACAAATTCTTTCTGTGCGCATTTAGGTACTACTTCGCCAGTGTCGCCAACTCCTCCATATACTTAGGACTCTTCTCCTTCAAAAACAACGCCATATCCTTAGGGCTCGAGTTTGTGATATCTGCTTCCCCACCATCAACTCCGACACCCCCTTAAAAGTTTTGTCCACTCCAGCTAGTTTAATCCACGTACTAAAATAGTTGAAGATCCTTACAATGAACTGATTGGAAGAATTCTGTCCCTACGGCTTAGCTCCTCTGAATCTGTCAAGGTATCTCTGTAGAAGAGCCTTCTGTAGTCGATTATGGTTTTTGATTGTTTGTCTGACAACCCGAAATAGACATCCAATGCTCGACCTGAAAGCACTTGGCTTAGTCAAGTTGCTCTGTCAGATCTTCTCCAGCCCGCAACAGTGGTATATCTCTCAAAACGTAGCAAGTAGCTATCCAGATTTTCTTTTCTGTCTACAAAACCTGGAAGCACTGGGGCTTTAGTTTTCGCAACCGCGTTTTCTTGATAAGCTTGGCTTGATATCTGCTGATCTTCCAATGAAGCACTTTGATGTTCAGTCAACATATCCTTTTCTAAGTGCAACTTTTCCATCTCTAGCTTGTATTTTCTCTTAGCTTCACGTTCCACTGCCTCTGCAGCTAATTTTCAGTCCTCGGCCTCTGAATTTTAATTTTCGTTCTTGAGCTTCTCCAGCCAATTTTTGTTCTTCGGCCTCTTGTATCGTTTTCTGTCTCTGGGTCAAGAACTTTGTCTTCTCCTTTCTTTCAAGAACGATCTCTTCTACCTGCCGTTTCAGAACTTCAATTGTAGCCATGTCAATCCAGTTTCAATATCAACTGGCCAAAGAAAAAGTTTTTTAAGTGAGCCCCCAGAATGGGTACAGAATTATGTACAAAGGACAAAGAACTACTTCGCTGACAGGATGATCGATAAGTATTGGATGATAGATCGTAGGAAGTTATTTATACTCTGAACTGACTTCTCAGAAAAGACCAAAAGACCTTCACAAAACGAGTATAATAGTACGACCCAAGCTTATCTCACTTAACTGCGGTATTCATCGTAACTTAAACTTTAGCAACACAAGCTGCTCCGCTCACTTCAAAACATTGTTAAACCAGGTCTCAACCCTTCAGCATACAACGCTTGCTTTACAAACGACTAATTATGCTGAAAACATATGCTGGAATGATTACCGTACGCTCGAATAATAAGCGTCAGCAAAACACGCTAATTTTAGTCAAAAGTCAAACTCCCACAATCTTTTATGACATTCTGATAAAGAAACAAGAGGAAAGAAATGAAATCATATGACATGCAAAAATTCAAACGCCAACTCAAAACATTATTGTTACGTCACAAGCACAAAACTACAGCTGGCTAAAGTGACGAAATATTAAGAGCAGCCGCGAATGTTCTCGAAGCAAACGTATTAGTAATTACATCACAATACCATTATATGAAACCATCTCGCGAGTAAATTTTAGTCAGCAACATATCAGTCTACAACCTTCCAGAACAGTGCATTAAAAAACGAAAACACTGTAAATTGTTGTATCGTTACAGTCACATTGCTTAGAAAGGTGCAATTGTAAAATGAATTCGAGTACCGGTATTTCACAAGCAGTCATAAAATGGATGATCATTCTTCACTTACTGTTAATCTTCGTAAGCAGAGATAATGTTGCTTGATTAACGCCAAATTAAAAGTGACACAATCTTTCAACATGAAAGCTTGAAAATTAATGTCAACAAACTACCAGCACTTTAATTCAATGCATGAATGGTTTTGTGTGAACAATTTCACTTGCTAGGAGATGCTATTTATTCCTTAAAGTGATAAGAAAGCAAATCAAATTCTGTTCTCTGATGGGAGTGACTCTCACGAAGGAATTTCTTTTGATAATGAAAACATTGCATTTTTGGAGCAGGATATGGAGCATCTTCAAGGAAAATCTGAAGGAGAAGTTCTGGAGGTGACAATTGAATCTGCTCGATCATTGTTATCAGGGCCAGAGCAGGAAACCCCACCTTTGAATCATGCCAATAAAAACAAAAACTTGTCCATTGCTCAGCAGAAAAAAAAAGGCCATTTCAAGAATAGAAAAGTTTTTTTAATTTTACATATGGTGAAGTCTTACTCGATATAGATGACGATTATTATACAACACTCCATGATTTTTTTTTGAAAAATTGGTAAAATTTTAAAACTTTCCAAAGGGAATAGTTATTCCACAAACTTTTCTCTACATCCAACGAAAAGGTGTAGTTTTCATTACAACTTTAGTAGAAACGAAAGCTTATTTTGGAATGACAGTTGTGATGGGGTATCACAAGCTCGCTTGCATTTGAGATAACTGGCCTGGGGATCCTGACCTCTGTGTACCTTTCATTGCTAATGTGATGAGGGATGTGTGTTCCATTCTTCTTTTTGTGTATGAGGTAGCTCTTTACGTTTTAATATCCAGACGCAGCAGCCATTGGATTGTGTAGTCATCCAGCTCTGTTAGGTCCGCTACTTCATGAAGTCGATAGATTGGACACTTGGACAGTGGTGAAGAATGTGTTGTGTAGTTTGAGGCTCTGGTTTGCATGCATAATATGGTGAGTTGACTAAGCCCCATTTGCACATGTTGCTATTAAGGCGACCAACTCCAGTACAGGGACAATCGAGTTTCGTCCAGTTCTTTTGGATTAGTTCTGCTCCAGGAGGTGGTTTGGTAACGGGATAGAGAGTAGTTGGTCCGGCTTTGTATTTTTTTGCAGCATGGCAGGAAAAGGATGGCGAGGTTTTAATTGCTGGGGCTCGAGGGATTGCGCTTTCATCCCCAGTTTGTTTATCGGGTGGCCATCAAACAATACGGCTTGTTGAGTAAGACGGTACACCAGGTGTTCTCTGTGCAGGCTAGTCGGAGCAATGCCTAATCGCACTGGGAGGAAATCAGTAGAAGTTGGATGAAGACATCCAGTGATTTTCCTCATAGTGTCATTTAGGGCGTTGTCGATCTTTCTGACATGAAAACTTCAGCACCAGGTTGCAGCAGCACACTGCGCGGTGCTGTAAACAATAGCAAGAGCACTTGTAAGTAGTGTAGAAGTGTTAGCACTCCAAGTCGATCCAGCCAGGCATCTCAACAGGTTGTTCCGTGCTGCCAACTTAGCATGGAATGCTTTGGTGTGGTGTTTGTATGAGAGCTGTCTGTCAAGCTTCACACCCAAATAAGCAGGACATGGCTTTTGGGGGAGCAGGTTACCGTCCAAGAGGACTGACAATTGGAGACTGCTTTCCTTGTTAAGGTGAAAGGGGGTAACGGAACGGCGGTCTTGGTCTCACCTATCTTCAATCTCCACAGACTCTGGTACTTTGCTACACTGTCTACATCAGACGTGAGTGTTTCGTCCACTGTGTGCCAGCTTTTATGGGAATACTGTAGAACAGGAGTTGGCAAACTTTTCACACGAATTTTTTAGCTGAGGGCCGCAAAGATTGGAAGAGCGAAAACAAAAGGTCATCAGGTCTGCAGATGTGCTATATTCCAAGCAATATCGGTGTGGAGCAAAAAAAAAACGGTCCTTGGCTTGATTCACGATGGAAGTTTATATTTCTGTAAGTGCTCGCGGGCCACATGTGACCTGTGAGCCTTAGTTTGCCCAGCCCTGCTATAGAATAACTCCAGATCATCAGCAAAGCTGTACTAGAGTGACTTAGTTTTTGGTTAGTCAGTGATGTAGATGTTGAATAGCAAGGAAGAGAGGCAGGATCCCTGTGGTAGACCTTTCTTTAGATGGCAGGGGCGGCTGCTCTGTCCATCACTAGTTGTTCGGACAAATGTTTGAGTAGCCAAGATGTTAGTAATGAAACGCTCTAGTTGTTTGTCTGGAATCATCTGGAGAAGTTTTAGCGTTAGGCTTTGATGCCACACAGTATCATGTGGGGCAGTGATATCAACCAGGACCACTCCTACTTTGTTACCTTTCTCAAAGCTGTCTTCAATGTCATTCGTCAGTTTGACTTGGTGAGTGGTACAACGCCCATGTCGGAATCCAGCTTGCTCTTCAGGTAATTGAAAATCAATCACTAGGTTAGAAGAAGCTGCACCAGAATTTTGGATAGGACACACTGCAGGGATATCGGACGGTAGCTGTTACAGACAGACAGACACACTTTATTTTAGTTGTAACACAATACAGTAACAAAAAGTACGGTACAGTACGGTTTTAGGGTCATCAGTGGGCGTATTAGGTATGGGCAACTCCCCTGCAGTCACTTTTCGCCAGATCTTTGGTATATTTTTCTTGGACAGACAGATGGAATAAAATTTTTTCTGCCAAACCTGGCATTTTGGTCCACAGTGTTTCAGAAACTCAGGAAGGATGTTATTAAAACCTTGTGCTCTACCACTTTTGACCTGGTTGATAGTAACAATCAGCTCTCTAATGCTAAAAGGAGATGAAAGGAAGCCATCTACGCTTGGGGAGCTCCACAGCCTGCTGCAGTCCTGCTTTATTAACAGGGCATGCTTCTTATCTGCCACCTCGCATTTTCTATTATCCATAAGCTGGTGGGCAATAGAGTTTGCTGTGACAGGGGCATCGCTTAGGGTGGGAGCAGTGGCCTGACCGACGGGTGAATGTTTTCCGTGCTACTCTACTGAAATGAGTGAAGTCTATGCCTTGGATTGTATCTTCCCATCGTTGCCTGTGCTTTGCATCAAGGTGGTCTATGAGGTTAGTAGCAGATGCCTTTTCACTGCTGCCTACATGTAATGCCATTAAAAAGATTTAAACAAATACGAGCCAACTTGCACTTCAATGACGATCAATTGATGAAGTCCAGGGATGATCCTCAGCATTATCGAACATTTGAAATTCAACCAGTGCTTGAGCATTTCAACCACAGTTTTTTAGATGGTATGTATGCAACTAAACAGCAAAGCGTTGATGAGCGCATAATTAAGTGTAAAGGACCCAACATACTCAAACAGTTTGCCAAGGGCAAGCCTGTGCAATGGGGCTTGAAACTGTGGTGTCGTTGCGACTCTACAGGCTGTTTATTTGAATTTGATTTGTATACAGGAAAGAAAACTGATTATGTGGGGCATGGACTTGGTGAGGCTGTTGTTCTTTTTTTGACTGATGCAGTTAAAAGTCTTGGATGTCAAGTATAAATTGACAATTTTTTTCATTCTCAACTGCAATTGACTTTGCTGCAAAAAGAATTTTTTAGTGCTGGCACAGTGAGAATGAATGGAAAAAATCTTCCTAAAAGTGATCAGCTGCAAAGTGATGTTTTTTTTATACCTGATGGATGGTCATTGTACAACAAGCCTGTGCACATGCTGTCAAATTTTCTAGCTGCTCATCATGTGCAAAAAGTCAAGCGCCAGATGGAAAACTCCTCTGAAGAAGCGGAAGTAAAATGTCCTTTTGTTATACAAGAGTACAACAAGCATATAAGAGATGTGGAACTCATGGACCATAAAAAAGTGTGTTAACAATTCGACCATGGGCCAAAGCATAAATATTATTTGCGACTGGTGCATGACCTTCTTGATATTGCCATCAAAAATGCTGGAATAATTTGCAACAGACTAAGTAGGCAATCTCAGCATGAGATGATCGATTTGAAAACTTTTCGACGCTCATTTGCAAAACCGCTTATCAGCAGTGATGTAGTCCTCGAGGACAGGTTTGTGAAGTCCCTGGCCTCGGCTCTCCCAGGCCTTGGAATTCGCGCTGTGCTCGGCTCGAGGACTCGATATTTTTATAATTCAACTTTGCGATGGTTTTCACTAAAACGCAAGCTGTTGAAGAAAAATGGTCCAAATAACGATAGACAGCGGTAAGCTCGCGCGGCGGAAAAGTAAAAGTGGACAATGCAGGACGAGAAAATCTTAAAGTGAGATTGTGAAAAACAAAATTTTGACAATGTTTTTCACAATCTCACCTTAAGTTTTTTAAACTAAGATTGTGAGCAACAAAGCTCTTGGTAAAAAATTCAAGCTCTGATGATTGGCTTCTCAGCGGTGAATCCTTGAGGTTCGAAGAAAATTCGGGTAGAATGATGGGAGAGAGACACTTTACACTTTTCAAAGTTTTAATTAACTGTTGTTTATGCACTTTATAATTTGCTGAAAAGGTGTGATGTGAAGCAGTCTGAAGAAAAGAATGTCGCGCGGGCAATGATAGTTGATGTTTATATCTTTGTAGAGGTGCTAATTGCCGCTGTCGACTTTTTGACTTACCTGTTTCTCGATGCTCTGTATTTTTCGTTTAGGGCACTTGCATGTGGACTGAGCTTAAGGTATGGCATGGCAGTAAGATAAGCTTTTTGTCATGGGAAGTCATTCTGGCCAGGCTCAGGGTAATTGTTTAAAGTACATATTGTAGAACAAACCTGCTAGAGTAGGGGTGGGCAAACTTTTCACGCAAAGGGCAGCATTGAAAAAAAATTTGAAGTCGGGGGCCGCATGCATTGGAAGAGCAAAAAAAAGATCATCAATTCCGCAGATGTTCAATTTTCCACTTAAAATCAAGGTGAGAGCAAAATAAAGGTCATCACGTCCGCGCATGTCTCATATTCCTCTCAATATCACTAAGGAGCAAAAATTAAGGTCTTCTGCTTGTTTCACGCTATGAGTTAGTATTTCTGTAAGTGCCGGCAGGCCGCAGGAAATGGTCTAGCGGGCCGTAGTTAGCCTAGCCCTGCGCTAGAATACCGGTACAGGTACAGTAAAGACTGCAGACTCAGAATGATGAACTTGAACATACGCTTTCTTTGAAAATTATAACTTTCTTATGAAACCTTTAAGAGTGACAACTATAGGGTCAGTGAAGATTGGAATAGCTTAAGGCAGTGGTTTTCAACCTTTTTTAAGTCGCGGACTTCTAAATTAAGCAATTTGTTGTTGCGGACCCCACACAAATCAACACCAATGGACACGATTTTAGAATTGTTATTGAAAGTAACGTGAGTAAAAATCAAAGGCTACCTTCACCGAGGATGCCTTTTTGTTACTGCTTGCCAAAAGCTAACCATTTGAGGATATGATGGGCCGCACTTATTTTTTCACGTAAAAATCTCTACTGTGCTAAACACGACTCGCTGGTAACGCAAAAACAGCTCAATTTTCGGCATTGGCTTTTTTGTACTTTGATAAAGGACCAATATTGTTTATTTACTCGTAATTACTAATTATCTCAAACTCCATTAGCCAGTTAACATTGATAGCCTGCAGATTGTTAGTGTCTGGCTATTCTAGAATAGAGCTTGGTGCTGAGCGCTGTTGATGCGCTTATAATCTTTTTTATGCAAAGGTCTGACACGAGTTTGGTACCCACATTACTGAGCATGAAGACAGAAGACGCACAAGTTGGATGTTTTGTAGAAATCCCTTTCCAAAAAAACATCTCAGCCTCTCTGTAGTACTTCAAGCGTAACGGGGGTGCTTTTTCTTGGCATTACTGGCGGGGCTTTCTACAAAAGATCTCATTCACTACTTAACCTTCTTAAATCACATTTAGATCGTTTCATGTCACTACTGGTCTATTTCACACATTATTATCAGCACCAAAAATTTATAAACAAGTTTGAAAAAGTGGAGTATATACTATATTGCAAAGTCCGTGTAACTTCGTAGTTATATCGATTTTTGTTGTATTGCAATGCGTAATAAGAAATAAATATTGGAATTTACTAACACTTCAACTGCGGGCGATTTAACATAAAAATTTTGAAGAAGCCACGGGCCGAAAAATTTTACATGGCTGGACCCGGGTCACTGGTTGCCGACGCCCAACTTAAGCTGTGCAAATTTTTGCACAATGACTTGATATCTGGATCAAAATTTGTGAATGCAAGACGCAAATCATTATGAAGTAACAAACGATTTTTCGCTTTCGTTCTTAACGCCCAACTTAAGCTGTGCAAATTTTTGCACAATGACTTGATATCTGGATCAAAATTTGTGAATGCAAGACGCAAATCATTATGAAGTAACAAACGATTTTTCGCTTTCGTTCTTAACGTGTGCCGAAGCACTGAAAGCATTTTCAGATTAGTATGTCTTTGTGAAAGGCAAAATTGTATCATTGCTGGCAATAGTTCTAAGTTGTCTCAACAACCATTCCTTAGTAAGTTTCAGCCCCAACTGTTGCAAATTCAGCGGTGCTTCCTTATGTTTGAGTTTGCAGAGTTTTAATGCTTTAGTCTTACCAAAAAAAGGTCGGAAGAAGTTGCTTAATTGGGCCCTAAAACTACCAGTATCTATTTCATATTCTTATATCGTTCAGGAAAAGATTATTTTTTAAAATACATTAATAATGATTAATAAACACTGGTACTTCAATAAACTGCAATATTTTTAATAAAATTTACAATGCTTTAGCGGACCCCTTAAAGTCATCCGCGAATCACTTGGGGGTCCGCGGACCCCAGGTTGAAAACCACTGCTTTAAAAGGTTAACACAGTGGTAATTAGCAAGTTATATTTCACCATGGTTGTATCTCATTATCAGGTGAACTAAAGCCAGAATGTACAGAAAAAGACAAGGTAGTATGCGTTGCCAGCAAACCATCATAGAAAGTATTTCAACGTAGATTTCATGCTTGCGTGTGACGTACTAAATTACTAAATGCATAAAAAAGTTCACTGCAATGCTTGAAATTTGAGTAGCGCTGTGAGCGACGCTGCGAAAGAAGGGTTCCCCAAATTATTTGCCTATCGAAGTATTATATTCGATTGGCGATATCGCTGATTATGTTCGTCATACTGTATGATGTGTTGCGAAAGCAGCAGCTTAGTTTTCAAGCACCCCGATCTTTTGCAGCAAGTGTTGTTGTTGCTCAACGAACAAATTCTGCTCAAAAATCCAGCTTGTACCTTGGTACCCTTCTTTCATTTATCGAAGTTTCGTGAGTCATGACTATGGTCCAGAACATGAAGACGAACTGATCTGAAATTTAGTTAGCTTTGACTTGGTGCAGAACTTTCTTGGTTTTATGATGCCTGCATCTGGTGATTTAGGCATATCAAGGGTATATGTGGTAGGTCTTTAAAAGACTTACTAAATGAACGCTGTAAAAGGCAATTCGACGACTAGTTTCGCGGTTTTGATTTGACCGCAATTTCATAATACAGTTTTATTTGGTTATAATTCAAGTGATATTTCATAGAAAGACTTGCCATATTTGTCTATATTGTATAAGCGGTGACGGTTTGGCACCCTTAGCATTATTGTATCTTGAGGACTATATCGAGTTAATACGAAAAATGAAATAAAGCAAATTTGGTGTGAGAGAGAGGTAGGTAGCTAGCGACGAGAGAATGTAAACTTTAACCTGTTAGCTTCCGCATGATAATTAACTTGTATGAATCACTCATGCTGCCACCATTCGCAGACGCACTCAGTTTTTCTTTGTAATGGTTTTCTATTAACAACGTTAGTACACATAAATAATTCGAAGAAAATAAATGCAAATAATAACTCGAAGCTATTAAATTTACACAATTAATATAACCTCAATGACAACATGACACAAAGAAATTGATTATAGCTAAGTTACGAAAGCGAAAATGTTAAGTGTCAAGTGTGCAATAAATGATTGAGCATATTATTTAATGGTGATACGAACGAATAATTAAGTGAAGTAGAGAAGTGTAACAATAAAGCTATAACGAGTAATAGTAGACGCACAACTTACAGATTGTGTAGCAGTGAGGTAACGTTCAATAATACTCTAAACACCAATAGTACAGCGTTCACCACTTTTCGTAACGTTTCGTGATTGACACTTGCTACGATTATCTTTACAGCAGCATTACTTGAACTTTTGGCGAAATAGTTGATGAACCGTTGGTACAATACGTGTTCTCTGGGCTTCTAAACTAATAGTTTCGAACAGTTAATGCTGTAGCTTTACCTATAGTAATGGTTAACAACTTAATTACCATCTCGCTAAGTCCTACACTCCAACAGCGTTACAATCTTATGCAGTTTCACGTGCACCCTGCACGATAAAGATTGTTCGAGAAAAGCAGGTAGTTAATCAACTGTATAAGTACATGGTTCAATAAATCAGCTAGGGGGCAGCAAAGATAATTAACTTGCTGTAACAATCACTTCGATGCATGTCAGAGTTTGCTGTTTTTAATGTAATGTTGATTTGTCACAGGGTCGGAGTACTCGAGGATGATTACACATGCTTGGGAGTTTGCTGCGCTATTATTTTTTTTCCAATCGGTATAATATGCTGTCTTGCAATGAAAGAAAGACGATGTCCTAACTGCGGTGCTGTGTTTGGATGATTATGTACGAGTATCTCAATGTACGCTTTCAACAGAGATTATTAAGTTTTTTTTATAACGTGACGTTAACTGCGGTGCAAAAAATATTTCATTTGGAATTAGTTTTGGAAATCCGAGTTTTGAAAACTAGAATTTTTCGATTTAATTTTTGTGAAATTACTGTTTTCATAATACGCTGGCGATGATTGATAAAACGGCATGCAGGAATCACGTGTTCGAGCTACTGATCGCAGCAAACGAACCACAACTCGCCGCCAAAAACAGCTTGGAGAATGCTGTTTTGCAGCTTCTTGACTTGATTATAACTTGTCATAACTCTTTATGCGTATTGCATGACATGCATACGGTCAGTGTTGGGAATCGATACCCAAAAAAGTAAAGAAATAATCGATTTCGATGGTAGTTTAAAAAAGTAAAGAATATTGTTATCGATATTCGATATTACACTAAGCATCTAGCGGTGTACGCCAAGCATTTTTTGTGATGGCCTCACATTCATGCGGTAACTTACAGACAAACGGCGGACATAGTAAGGCTTATATGCCTGGCAACTTTGCTATTAAAAATCTTTTTTTTTTTTTTGTTTTTTTGGCACAAAAAAGAATTTATCAGCAGAAACAAGGTAATGACATACCGTACCGACGATTATTTTAAATTTACTAAAGTAAAGTAACCTGGACAAAAATAATCGAATATGGACTATCGAATTGCGCCGAAAAAAAAGTGAAGACATGGCCATATTCGATACTCTTTCAAAAAAGTAAAGGCTCTAGTGAATTCGATGAATAAAAAGTAAAGAATATCGCAATCGAATATCGATTACAATCGATTTTTCCCAACCCTGCATACGGTAACACTGATGATAAGGACTACGTCATTAAAAATTTTAAGAAATTTAGGAAGACCTCAACAAGCACTGTAAACATGATTTGTTTGCGTACGCGCTTTGAGCGCTTATCAGATAGATTCAAATTTGAATTCGCAACCTAGACGTAAGCACTACGCCAAACCGCTCAGTTTGCGCACCCCCGAGTGCAAAAATAATTGCTAGGAGTACTCCCACTCCAGCAGCATGCGCTGGTTAGCCTGGCGTATGTTGGCAATAATTGAGTCAACGTTAGTTCTACGCTGAATGTATAAGTTGTTGATGTAAGTTCATTCCTTAAAGTCATGTCATTTAGGCGACTTCGTTTTTTTTTTGTAAATCAGTGTAGGCGTGTATTTACTGTTATAATGAGCTATTTCTTGTTTAAATGTGATTGAAAGAATGTAATGCAGAACCGGTGACGTAAATGATACTTGCAGTTGCAAGGCATACACTGAACCATACTTAACAGAACGTCATCAATCTAGTCATGTGGATTATCGCCGGTGCCGTAACCGTGTGCGGCAAAAATGTTATGTTGATTGCTTGCTGCAGGAACGGGTTGCTTGTTTGCGGTCACTTATTTTTCCTATCAGGAGCAACATTACCTTTGTTTAAACTTTCTTGCTTGATTATTTTATCATCGCAGTTATTTTTTGTTTCTACTGTGCATTAATCGCTCATGTTTGTGTGTAATATATGTGCTTACATGTGTTCGTACAATCTTCCTATGATTGAGTGTGATGTTTCGTGGGCTAATGCCTTGTGTTAAACCTCATACTTTAAATGATATAAGTCGAGCAAAATGGGTAAATGTGTTTTTGATGCGAGGCCAGGTTGGAATCAAAAAAATTTTGAGTCGAGTGTCCGTGTATTTATTAATGCATCAACTGTATTACCTAATTTCTACCCTAACAAAGTTTAACTAAGTACGGTATTAGTTGAATGTACGATGTGGCGTACGCAAGGGGGGGGGTCGGGGGTCAACCTCCTTGTCGATTAGAGATGCAGTGAAAACTTATGAACTTATCTTTTTTAAAATGATACGTCTTTGTTCGCCCTTCGAGCTTGCAAAAATTTCCGACGTTTCGTTTGTTGCATCCAACTTCTTATTTAATCTCGAGACACTTTGATTGTGATGTAACAGTAGCGGTAGATAAACTTTTGCGATGTGTCGCTTGAATCGCATTTTTGTCATTTCTGTTGCTGTGAAGCAATAAATAAATAAATAGGAGTTTCCTTCAATAGCATTTAAGCAGTGGCGTACGCACGAGGGGGGGTCCTTTCTTCATACAGAGTTTGCCGAAATTGCTGTCATGTTTTTCTGTGCTATCCAACTTACTGATTAATCTCGAGAAACTTTCATTGTGATGCAATAATTCCGGTAGTCAAACTTTTCTGGTGGGTTGCGCTTGAACCAACGACCAACACAAAATGCAAGCAAGGACAAAGTCAATGGGTATATTTAAAGCTGGAGTCGTGTTGTGATGTCATGAAGCGATTGTTTTCAACGGCTATCAAGACTGGACAACACAACGTTCCAGCGCAGGAGGTATTCTTGGAAGAGAATGGTTGCATCATGGGCGGATGTTCCGCTTGCGATGTCATAACTTTGAGTTAACCAAACCAGCCTGTTGGGGTAAACGAAACACATCGCTATCGGCTCGGGAGGTTTTGGGTTCAATTTCTGGGTCGGTAGCCTACCGGTCGTTAGCTTAGTGGTCAAGCGCACAGACTATCGGCGCGGAAGGTCTGGGGCTTGATTCCCGGGCCGGTCAAATCGGCAGTGTCGCCAATGCTGCGACGTTTCTGTGTTCCCCAGTCGCGGAGATGATCCCTAGTGGCGTATGCAAGGGAGAGGGTCGGGAGTCACCCCCCTTGGCAATTGCAGAAAAAATTAATTCTCACGTAATTTTAAAACCAACCGACTTTTCTTCGTGCAGAGCTTGCCGAAATTGCTATCATGTTTTTTCCGTTCGGTCCAACTTTCTAATGTAATCTCGCGAAGCTTTCATTACGATGCGATTTGCAACAATACTGTTAGTCCAACTTTCTGATGTTTTGCTTGATATGCATTTTTGTAATTGATGCTGCCGCTGTGAAGCAGTTGGTAAGTTAGAGTTTCCGTATATACGGTGTCTCTGCAGTAGCTATGGCTGCACACAAATTTTTTTTAAATCAAATCTTCACTGTACTCCTTTCATTAAACTCGCTGCAGTACCGAAGCATGGCAGCGAGTGGCGGGGTCCGACCCCGCGTCTTAGCGCTTGGTCAACACAGATCCGAAGAAACGTCGCAGCGGTGGCGAGCCGTAGGCTACACTGAGTTTGATTTGACCGACCTGGGAATTGAACCCCAAATCTTCCGCATCGATAGCGACATTTGTAACACTACGCTATAACCGTCCGTTTCGATAAAAAATTATAATCGTTAAAAATCTAAATTGACACTGCCAGTGACGTCACTGAAATTCCCCATTGAAAAATCCTGCGTACGCCACTGTGTTGGTCTTTGCATATGATAATTGGTACCGGTATCTGTCGGTTACATCTATCCATTTTAAAATTTTTTCAACTGTATAAACATGTAATCAGTGATAAAATCGAGTACTCAACTTCCGAGTACAAGCACCGCTAAAAACTTCGAGTACGAGTACTGATATTGAAAAATGTACTCGAGTTGAGTACCGTAAAAAAGTTTCGAGTACGAGTACTTCACGAATTTAGCAAAAGAACAATTTTTAAGTTTTAACAGCTCAAAGTTTGTCGCAAAAACATAAACGAATACATTTTTTCAGTGTTTGGGATGTTGAGAAGGCGCACAACCGCAGTTGTCAAATTTCTAACGAGTATCGATAACACACAAAAATTACTAAGTTATTATGTAATAAACAAATTAGGTACCTACGCAATTACACAAACCGATAGCCTTTACACAAAGTCAAAAGCATCAAAAATAAGGCTGCAATTTAACATCAGCTACTAGTTTCTATATACCAGTGTCGTTGGAAGTTCTTTTAAGTAGGGGGGGCTAAAATTTGTGTTACCTTACCAACGTCTGGGGGGCTTTGCCTCCCAGACCCTCCTTCTTGTTATCGCAACATACATCATGCGCTTTACTTCAGTAAAACTCACTTGGAGATTGCTTGATAACTCAAGCTTTCGTCTAGCTAGCATAGACAGTAGTCAGACAAGGGTTTGCAAACGTGTTAACCTCCTTAAAATGAACTTGCTATCCGTTTACAAGCTCCTAGTCTCAGGCTCCTTGAGGCAGGAGCGTAATTAGGGGGCATTGTGCCATGCCCACTCACCCCTTTTAACTCTGCTCTTTAGTAAAAAAAAAAACGAATGGTGCCGAGTGACTGAAATATGCCATACTTCAATAAAAAGATAATAGCCAGTATATTCGCAATCATACTTACAAACGTTTCGGTAAAAACTTATACCATCATCAGCGTGAAACTACATAGATACTAGGCTAGAATAACCAGCACAAGAAACAAATTGTTTTAAATACAGCATAACTATTGCGTCATAAACAAAGTAGTTGGGATTTACATAAAATATAACTAAACGGGAAAATTAAACAACTACGTGCTATTGGAGGGACTAGATTAGTTGTAGGATTATTAAGTACAAATACTGTAGGATTAAATAAATCGTAACGAGAAACGAGACGTTAAATATAAACGGAGAATAAACACGTTGCTGATTGCGATTTAGGCCTACACGAATATTGCGCGAGGTGAGCTAAATGTTAAATAGGTAGATGGGGTTGGAAGAATCGTCAATATTTAATTGTGGTTGAAGATTTTGGATGAGTAGAGTTTCTTTGATGCGGAGTTTCCGAATGTTATTGCTGTGAGCTAGTATTTCGGGGGAATGAAAGTTTATCGTATGGTCTGGGTTATTTTTCATGTGTTGGGACACATCTGTTTCATTATTAGTTGAGTTTTTTGGCATATGGTCATTGATTCTAATTTTCAAGTTTCTTTTGGTTTGTCCAATGTATGATTGTCTGCATGAGCAATTGAGTTTATATACTGCTCCTGAGCTGTGTAGCAGTGTTTGACGATCCTTGTACCTGAATTTTTGGCCAATAGTTGTTGCTTCATGTACCATCACAAATTTTGATTTTTGGGAAAGTTTTTGAATAGAAATTGCCGAATTTCTTTTTCAATTTGATGAGACATGTCTCCGATATACGGTAATGTTAAAATCGGGAATATAGGTGTAACGTCGCAATAATAATTAAATTAACAATTTGTATGGAATCGAACCCGGCCTTTCATAATGTAAATTGTTTCTCGTATTTTGCTGCACACTGTTGGATAACGACGTTAATTGCGTAATTTTTGTCTTAAATCGCTGGATTTGCCAATAGCCGAAAAGTTGCGGCGCTTTTGCTGTAAAGGATTCTTGCACTATGCACGTAATTTGAGTTTTTTCCACTGTAAATTTTTATTTTTGGTCATCAGACAATTCAGAACTTGATAGAAGCAACATCGAAGATTTATTACTTAAACTTAGCACGAATTTGAGAGCTAAGAACCGTCAGCTTGAACAGTTTAGACTCCGGGGGGGCCGCTTGGAACCGTTTAAGTTAAAGTTATTATTGGACCTTTGTCCGTCGAGCCCACTGCTCAATTTATTATTGGACCTTTGTCCGTCGAGCCCATTGCTCAATTTATTATTGGACCTTTGTCCATCAAGCCTACTGCTGAAGAGATTAATTTGGGGTTGAGCCTATTGCTCTTTTCCTTTCTTCCATTTGTCCAGGGGTTGGCCCTTTTGTTAAGATTTAGTTACCGGTAGTTGCTTTCTTTCTTGGGAATTATTTGATGACTTTTCGTCCGCCGAAGGAAAACTTATCGGTAAGTTCATTAAACTTATAAATCTTAAATTTACTTAACTCCGCAATTGATTGACTCTGTGTTCTGAAATAGTAGTTTGCCGTAAATTTAATGTTATGACAATGTATTTGCGCTCTACATTTGCTAATTACTGTAATGTCTTATTTGCGTGTTTGAATTGGCTGTGTTGAGTTTGAGAATTAGTTTGCGACGTAATGCTTCTTTATGTTTAATTTACTTAATTCTTTCTGTAATGTTAGTTATGATGTTGTGATTTACCTTTGCTTATCAAATTGTGTTATCTAGAAACCGTCCTTGTTTTGAACTTGAATATATCGAGATCTATAACTACAAGACGCGTTTGTAAAGACGGTAAAAAGGGCGGGCGAGGAATTACGTCGTTTACAAAAGTTTCGATAATATTCTATCAATCAAGCAATTTCAATACTGACAAAGACTCACTGAACTGTCCAGCGGATTTGACGGTACTGTAATTTGTTATTTATATTTGTGCTACATTTGACGCTTGGGCTGCGTTTACGACGCAGACGTTGGTGAAGATCTCTACTAACATTTCCGAGCGTTACACATTCACGTGCTTTCTGTAGTTGGCTACAGACAAATTGGATTCGAACTGTTTAAGCTTAAGCACGTTATCCGTACCGTTGATGGTCCATATATTGATTATATCTAAGTTTGTGGATTTCCCTGTGCTAAGTTGTGTTTATATTTGTTTTATTTGTGTTGTATTTAATGCAATGACATCTAAGCCCTCTTCTAGCGAAGATGCCCAATCTGCCATTGAGCAATTGCAGTCTGTTTTAGAGCAAAATTATTTACGTGCTGAAAAAATCATGGCATTGCGTAATCCTAATAATGAGCTACTTAAAGAGATTTTGACTGAAATTAATCATGACTATGATGCGTTAATTGGGGCTATGGCATCTGCTAATTTAGGGTCTGAAGCAATTGTAGCTGTCACGCAGAACCAAAACGAGTTTGAGTCCCGTAAGGATGAGTGGTTTACCAAGGTAAAGGAATCATCTTCTGCTTCTGTCTCCACAATGCCCCACTTGCTGTATGAACCTCACAGGTCTCCTAGTCACGTGTCCTCTACTTCTTATTCTCGGCATTCTTTAAAATCTTTCCGGAGCTCTTCTTCAAGACATAGCCGTAAACATTTGGAAGCTAAAGCTAGATTAAAGATGGCTCAGTTAGAGTCTAACCATCTAGAAGAGCGAGTTAGAGAAGAAGAACAGAGACTTCGTCTTGAAGCTGAAGAAAGAGAACAGCGACTTCGTCTTGAAGCTGAAGAAAGGGAAAAAAGACTTAATCTTGAAACGGAGACGAAACAAAAACACTTTCAACTGAAGAGGATGATTGAGAAGGGCGAAGCCAGTCGCAAGATTGCTCTTGCGGAAGTAGAATACCAAGTATATTGTGAACATGACTCAATTTACAAGCTCTCGTGTGACGACGTTACAGCTGCCACGTCAATCGCCAACAGTGACGACACAATTTCAACCGTCGTTGCTGACCCTTCGAAACAAATCGAAGCTCTCTCTAGTCAAGTCTCTGTTGCAGGTTCTCTACCTGCCCAGTCCTCTCTTAATATTGGCCTGGCCCAAGGTTCTCTGCCTGCTCAGTCTTCTCTTATTACTGGTCCGGCCCAAGGTTCTCTACCTGTCCGGTCCTCTCTTGTTGCTGACTCGGCCCAAGGTTCTCTACCTTCTAAGCCTTTTCTTAACTCTGGTCCGGCCCAAGGTTCTCTAACTGTCCGGCCCTCTCTTGTTGCTGACTCGGCACAAGGTTCTCTACCTGTCCGGTCCTCTCTTGTTGCTGACTCGGCCCAAGGTTCTCTACCTTCTAAGCCTTTTCTTAACTCTGGTCCGGCCCAAGGTTCTCTAACTGTCCGGCCCTCTCTTGTTGCTGACTCGGCACAAGGTTCTCTACCTGTCCGGTCCTCTCTTGTTGCTGACTCGGCCCAAGGTTCTCTACCTTCTAAGCCTTTTCTTAACTCTGGTCCGGCCCAAGGTTCTCTAACTGTCCGGCCCTCTCTTGTTGCTGACTCGGCACAAGGTTCTCTACCTGTCCGGTCCTCTCTTGTTGCTGACTCGGCCCAAGGTTCTCTACCTTCTAAGCCTTTTCTTAACTCTGGTCCGGCCCAAGGTTCTCTAACTGTCCGGCCCTCTCTTGTTGCTGACTCGGCACAAGGTTCTCTACCTGTCCGGTCCTCTCTTGTTGCTGACTCGGCCCAAGGTTCTCTACCTTCTAAGCCTTTTCTTAACTCTGGTCCGGCCCAAGGTTCTCTAACTGTCCGGCCCTCTCTTGTTGCTGACTCGGCGCAAGGTTTTCTACCTGTCCGGTCCTCTCTTGTTGCTGACTCGGCCCAAGGTTCTCTACCTTTTAAGTCTTCTCTTAACTCTGGTCCGGCCCAAGGTTCTCTACTTGCCCAGCCCTCTCTTACTGCTGATCCGGTCCAAAGCTCTCAACATGCTCCGGCTACCTTTTCATCAGTCTATGGTCATCCACCTGTGCGGCCTTACAACACCTTTGTCGATAAAGCCTACAGCTCCATTCAACCTCAGCCTTTTGCACCTTCAAGTCAAGTCCATGATGCCCAGCCTGTAGGTGTTCCAGCTGCGCAATTGGATTCTTCACACCCATCTCGTGTTGTAACATCATCAACGCCTCCTTCGGTTTCATGTGCTAATAATAATCTCATGAATAGTAATAATTTATTATTACCGATACATCTCCCGGGCCTGTATACTCCGAGTGCTGCCAACTACGACAGTTTATTCCTTCCCCGACCGGAGTTCACCAAGTTCTCAGGCGATCCTTTGGAATTTAAAACCTTCATGAGTAACTTCGAAACGCATGTTGAGCCTAGGGTGCGAGATGAAAAGGCACTGTTTTGCTTACTCCTACAACATTGTACGGGAGAAGTGAAGAACCGCATTGAATATCTTTCCACGAGCGAAACCCAACCTTATACTTTAGCCAAGCAAAGGCTAACTAAAGATTATGGTTCACCTTGGGTGATAGCTGATGTTTGTGAGCAACAACTGAAGAAATTCCCTTCAATAAAATCTGGTGACGGCCGACAGATGAGACGTTTTGCTGAATTGCTTGAGAAAACAAATGTTGTTGTTAAAGACATACGACAATACACCAGTCTAGATACCTTAGACACTCTATCAGAGCTATTAGGCAAATTGCCCTACGACCTCAAAAGACGCTGGGTTAAGAAATCGGTTCAAGTCGAAACTTCCGTTGGTCACCTAGCTAATTTTTCACATTTCGTGGATTTCATCCGTAACGAATCTGAAGAGGTTAATTCCCTTTTTGGTCTCCGCTCTCTTCATCCTAAGACCTCACCATCCAAGCCTAAGGTAAAAACATCCTCCTTTGGAGTTGTTACTTCCAAGTCTACTTCTATCAAGTCTTCGGAGTCCAAATCCAGTGCTCAGCCTGGATCTTGTTACTTCTGTAAAGATACTTCTCACATGCTTTGGGATTGTAAGAAGTTTAGAGAAAAAACGGTGCAAGATCGCATCTGTTTTGTAAAGGAATTGAAGTTGTGTCACAAGTGCCTTAGCGCAAGGCACAGAACACCAGAGTGTAAGAAAAATAACACTTGCTCAAGTAGTGGTTGCAAAGGATTATATCATCACACCTTGTTGCACAGACCTGACAAAGAAAGCAAAGGTAAACCTAAAAGTCGAGACATTTCTACCTCTACATCAGACGTTGCTGCTGCTGCGCCTGTAACTTGTGGGTTTACCAAGCAAGATTCCTCCAGTCACTCCTGTGATCCTTCCGTGTACCTCTGTATAGTTCCCGTTAAGGTAGCATATGGGGATAAAGTGGTTTCTACATACGCCTTCTTAGACCAAGGGTCGACTCATTCATTTTGTGGTAAATCTTTGGTGCAAGAGTTGGGTATTACCGGACTTCGCGAGAATTTGCATCTCAAAACTATTACCGGGACCACAGACAATTACGAGTCTATGTCCTGCGATCTTGTCGTATCAGACCTTGGTAATGAAATTTCATTCCGCCTGCCTAACGTACATTCCGTTGACGACATTCCCGTCAAACCTAATGATATTTCGGTTGATGCAAAGGTGCGTAATTTACCACATTTACAGGATGTAAAGCTGAAATCTCTACCACATGCATCTGTTAATCTCCTGATAGGGGCAGATTCCCCTGAGCTTTTTTGCATATATAGTGCGAGGAAGGGGCCTCGAGGTACGCCTTGCGCCATTGAAACCCCTCTTGGCTGGTCACTGCTAGGACCATCCTTATCTCCTTCCCAAGAAACCAATTGTACGGTAAACTTTATTGACTACAAACCTAATAGAGATGCAACCCAGTTGGTAGAAAAAATGTGGGAAAATGAATTTGATCCTGGCACATCCATATTTGAGAGTTCTTCTAAAGAAGATCGCATTGCATATACAGTTATGCGATCTTCAATTTGTGAAACTCATGGTCACTATCAACTTCCATTGCTGTGGAAGGAAGGATACATCGATCAACTTCCCGACAATCTTTTCTTGGCGCAACGGCGTCTGATTAGTCTTAAGAAGAGACTTGTGAAGGATGAGAAGTTAAGAATTAAGTACACTGAAGTTATGGATTCTTATCTTTCTAAAGGGTACGCTCGTAAGGTGCCTCAGTCAATCCTTGCCAACGCGGGGGGTCCTGTGTGGTACTTACCCCATCATCCCGTAACCAACGTTCACAAACCAGACAAAGTAAGAATAGTCTTTGACTGTGCAGCCAAATATAATGGGTTATCTTTAAATGATGCTCTGATGAAAGGACCACATCTTATGAACAACCTGACAGGAGTATTAACCCGCTTCCGAGAAAAGGAAATCGCACTGGTAGCCGATGTAGAAGCTATGTTTCACCAAGTCAGGGTGGACCCAATGCACACTAATGCATTGCGTTTCTTGTGGTGGGAGAATGGAAACGTAAACCAAGAACCCATTATTTGCCAAATGTTGGTTCATCTGTTTGGAGCGACATCTTCTCCAAGTTGTGCAAATTTTAGCTTGCGCCAAACAGCTCTAGAGTTTGGTCACCATTACGATCCTGTCATTTCGTCTATCGTCAATAATAATTTCTATGTTGACGATTGTCTTGTATCTTTATCTTCGGTTCAAGAGGCAAGCTATGTCTACCATAACTTGACTAAACTGCTTGAAAGGCGAGGTTTCCACTTAACCAAGTGGATTACAAACAATGAAAAGGTATTAAGTGAAATACCAGAAAGCGAAAGATCTACTAAAGCTCAGCAGTACCTGTTGGGAAACCAAACCGATGACAGGATCCTAGGCATACAATGGAAAGTGAATGAAGACCAATTCACGTTTGATATAAAAATTCCCAACAAACCATTTACGAGGAGAGGACTTCTTTCCACAGTTGCGAGTTTGTTCGACCCACTAGGATTCGTAGCTCCTGTTCTTTTGGAGGCCAAGCGCCTGCTACAGGTCTTGTGCAAACAAAATTTGGGTTGGGATGAGCTTATTGGTGATGCTGAACAGAAAAGATGGAAGGATTGGCTCGAAAGTCTTCCGGCTTTAAACAATGTTAAAGTACCAAGATGCTTCAAACCAGCAGACTTCGGAAGGGTAGTCACAGTGCAGATACATCATTTTGCTGACGCTTCTTCTTACGGCTACGGCGCTTGTTCTTACTTGAGGCTTGTTAACGAACAAGGAATCATTTGCTTGTCCTTTCTCATGGGAAAATCACGATTGGCTGCTATGAAATCGGTTTCCATACCTCGGTTGGAATTGACTGCTGCGGTCCTGGCCGTAAGGTTAGACGAGTTGACCAAAGGAGAGCTTGATCTGTCCGTGCCTTCTTTCTTCTGGATAGATTCTACTGCAGTTCTCTACTGCATTAAGAATATTACCAAGAGGTTTCCTGTGTTTGTAGCTAATCGTCTAGCTACTATTGAAACCCACACAGATGTTAATCAGTGGCACCATGTGCCATCGAGTCTGAATCCGGCTGACGCTGCTTCTAGAGGTTTGGAAGCAGACAACTCAATTTCTAAAAATTGGTTACAGGGTCCTTCATTTCTTTTACAACCTCAGTCCAAGTGGCCAAGTTTGGAAGCAACAATGGATGAGCCACCTAATGAATTGCGCCCTGTTAAGGCACAAACCGTGCAAACGATCATTAAAACAAATCGAACTGAAGAGGCAATCGATCGCCTTATAAATCACTGTTCAAGCTTCCACAAGCTTAAAAGGTTGACAGCGTGGTTCTTACGAGTTATGTTGTTCTTACAACATTGTGTCATGAAGAAAACATTTAGCATGAGCAAGAGCCTTTCCGTGGACGAACTTCGAAATGCCGAAGCGGTGTTAATAAAACACGTGCAACATCAACAGTTTCCTGACTGTTTTGCATCAAAGAGCAACAAGCTAAATTTACCACGCAATCTTCAAAAATTGCAGCCAATTGTTGTAGATGGCATCTTGCGTGTCGGAGGTCGGTTAAAGCAAGCTCCATTTGATATTGATGTAAAACATCCCATCATAATCCCGCAACGTTCACACTTAACAGAACTCGTAATACGTCAGCACCATGCAGAAGTGGGCCATTCTGGTTCCAGTCACACTTGGACGTCTCTACGCCGCAAGTTTTGGATAATAAAGGGAGGAGCCGCAGTACGTAAGTCCATAGGTAACTGCTACTTGTGCAAGAAAAGGAATTCGAATGTTGGCAAGCAACTGATGGCAGATATTCCCTCTTGCAGGCTTCAATTCGATAAACCTGCGTTTTCCAGTGTGGGAGTAGATTACTTCGGACCAGTGATGGTTAAACTACTTCGCAACAAACTTGTTAAGAGATATGGCTGCATATTTACGTGTCTTACGATGAGAGCAGTCCATATTGAAATTGCCCATTCTTTAGACACAGACTCCTTCATAAATGCGCTACGAAGATTCATAGCACGCAGGGGAAGACCTCAAAATATCTTTAGCGACAACGGAACTAATTTCGTTGGTGCTGCAAAGGTGCTACGTGAATCCTTGCGATCCTTGAATGAAAACAAAATCCATCAGTATTGTTCCCAGCAAGACATTAACTGGACGTTCAATCCACCCACGGCAAGCCACATGGGGGGAGCTTGGGAACGAATGATACGCTCCATTCGTAAGATTTTGAAAGGTATTTTAGGGGCACAAACTCTGAATGATGAGGGTCTCCTTACGTTTATCACAGAAGTAGAGTCAATAATCAACTCTCGACCTTTAGTCCCAGTTTCCTTTTCCGACACATCTCAGGATCCACTCACTCCTAATCACCTTCTTTTACTTCGAGGCAATCCTAACCTGCCTCCAGGTCTCTTTTTTAAAGAAGATTGCTATACCCGGAGACGGTGGGCTCAGATCCAATTTCTTGCGAACCAATTTTGGAAACGTTGGATGGATGAATTCGTGCCTAATCTGCTGCATCGACAAAAATGGTTCGAGGTAAAGAAAAATCTCCAGGTAAATGATGTGGTGCTACTTGTGGAAGACATGACACAACGCTCTAAATGGGTCATGGGTAGGGTTCTGGAGACATACCCTGATAAACGTGGATTAGTCAGAACGGTTTTAGTGAAAACTCAAACTAATGTCGTTAAGAGGCCTATAGCGAAGTTATGCCCGGTCGTGACTCATGCTGATTAAGTCTATGATTGTTATACTGTTTGCATTATGCTAAAATGATTTGAGTTATTTGTGAATTGTTTGGTGTTTCTACTTAGTTTTGCGACTCTGTTGTTGTAAATGTCTACCAGTAGACATTTAGGGGGAGTGTAACGTCGCAATAATAATTAAATTAACAATTTGTATGGAATCGAACCCGGCCTTTCATAATGTAAATTGTTTCTCGTATTTTGCTGCACACTGTTGGATAACGACGTTAATTGCGTAATTTTTGTCTTAAATCGCTGGATTTGCCAATAGCCGAAAAGTTGCGGCGCTTTTGCTGTAAAGGATTCTTGCACTATGCACGTAATTTGAGTTTTTTCCACTGTAAATTTTTATTTTTGGTCATCAGACAATTCAGAACTTGATAGAAGCAACATCGAAGATTTATTACTTAAACTTAGCACGAATTTGAGAGCTAAGAACCGTCAGCTTGAACAGTTTAGACTCCGGGGGGGCCGCTTGGAACCGTTTAAGTTAAAGTTATTATTGGACCTTTGTCCGTCGAGCCCACTGCTCAATTTATTATTGGACCTTTGTCCGTCGAGCCCATTGCTCAATTTATTATTGGACCTTTGTCCATCAAGCCTACTGCTGAAGAGATTAATTTGGGGTTGAGCCTATTGCTCTTTTCCTTTCTTCCATTTGTCCAGGGGTTGGCCCTTTTGTTAAGATTTAGTTACCGGTAGTTGCTTTCTTTCTTGGGAATTATTTGATGACTTTTCGTCCGCCGAAGGAAAACTTATCGGTAAGTTCATTAAACTTATAAATCTTAAATTTACTTAACTCCGCAATTGATTGACTCTGTGTTCTGAAATAGTAGTTTGCCGTAAATTTAATGTTATGACAATGTATTTGCGCTCTACATTTGCTAATTACTGTAATGTCTTATTTGCGTGTTTGAATTGGCTGTGTTGAGTTTGAGAATTAGTTTGCGACGTAATGCTTCTTTATGTTTAATTTACTTAATTCTTTCTGTAATGTTAGTTATGATGTTGTGATTTACCTTTGCTTATCAAATTGTGTTATCTAGAAACCGTCCTTGTTTTGAACTTGAATATATCGAGATCTATAACTACAAGACGCGTTTGTAAAGACGGTAAAAAGGGCGGGCGAGGAATTACGTCGTTTACAATAGGTCTTGTTTTGTTTTCAGTATCTAGCTTTTCTTCGACTTCTGGAGTTTTTACTCTTTCATGCATTTTGTTGAAAAAAACTCGAATTTGCTTCTTAAGAAATCCAGTGGGATAGCCGTTTTTCTCTAGCATGGTGGAAATAATTTTGAAATCTTCGTGCATAAGTGAATAGGAATTGCAAATTTTGTAAGCTCTGTGCAAGAGGTTCCTCACTAAATTAATCTTATATTTCAGAGGCACAAAGCTTTGCCACTTGATGTAAAGTCCGGTATGAGTAGGTTTACGGTAAGTTTTTAAGGCTAGTTTTCCATCTTGATTGCTAATCTATACATCCAAGAAAGCAAATTGGTTGTTCTGGGCCAGTTCATAGGTAAATTGTATGTTTGGGTGAATAGAGTTAAGATGTTTGTAAAATTCGGTAATGTGGGCGCGTTCTTCAAATGTAGCAAAGCAGTCATCAACGTATCTATAAAGTTGCACAGGCTGGGTTGCGATTTTTTGGCTTTGATCAATGAGCCAATTCATTCATACGTCTGAGAGTAATGGGGCAAGTGGGGACCCCATTGCTGCACCGTTAATTTGTTTAAAGTATCGATTGTTAAACTGTAGTGTTGTCTTTTTGGTGGTCCACATTAATAGTTTTTTAAATTGTGACTGGGTAAGACCATGAAATAGACTTTACATCAAGTGGCAAAGCTATTTGTGCCTCTGAAATATAAGATTAATTTAGTGAGGAACCTCTTGCACAGAGCTTACAAAATTTGCAATTCCTATTCACTTATGCACGAAGATTTCAAAATTATTTCCACCATGCTAGAGAAAAACGGCTATCCCACTGGATTTCTTAAGAAGCAAATTCGAGTTTTTTTCAACAAAATGCATGAAAGAGTAAAAACTCCAGAAGTCGAAGAAAAGCTAGATACTGAAAACAAAACAAGACCTATATTCCCGATTTTAACATTACCGTATATCGGAGACATGTCTCATCAAATTGAAAAAGAAATTCGGCAATTTCTATTCAAAAACTTTCCCAAAAATCAAAATTTGTGATGGTACATGAAGCAACAACTATTGGCCAAAAATTCAGGTACAAGGATCGTCAAACACTGCTACACAGCTCAGGAGCAGTATATAAACTCAATTGCTCATGCAGACAATCATACATTGGACAAACCAAAAGAAACTTGAAAATTAGAATCAATGACCATATGCCAAAAAACTCAACTAATAATGAAACAGATGTGTCCCAACACATGAAAAATAACCCAGACCATACGATAAACTTTCATTCCCCCGAAATACTAGCTCACAGCAATAACATTCGGAAACTCCGCATCAAAGAAACTCTACTCATCCAAAATCTTCAACCACAATTAAATATTGACGATTCTTCCAACCCCATCTACCTATTTAACATTTAGCTCACCTCGCGCAATATTCGTGTAGGCCTAAATCGCAATCAGCAACGTGTTTATTCTCCGTTTATATTTAACGTCTCGTTTCTCGTTACGATTTATTTAATCCTACAGTATTTGTACTTAATAATCCTACAACTAATCTAGTCCCTCCAATAGCACGTAGTTGTTTAATTTTCCCGTTTAGTTATATTTTATGTAAATCCCAACTACTTTGTTTATGACGCAATAGTTCTGCGCTGCTTGTTCTTCTTTGTTTCTTGTGCTGGTTATTCTAGCCTAGTGTCTATGTAGTTTCACGCTGATGATGGTATAAGTTTTTACCGAAACGTTTGTAAGTATGATTGCAAATATACTGGCTATTATCTTTTTATTGAAGTATGGCATATTTCAGTCACTCGGCACCATTCGTTTTTTTTTTACTAAAGAGCAGAGTTAAAAGGGGTGAGTGGGCATGGCACAATGCCCCCTAATTACGCTCCTGCCTCAAGGAGCCTGAGACTAGGAGCTTGTAAACGGATAGCAAGTTCATTTTAAGGAGGTTAACACGTTTGCAAACCCTTGTCTGACTACTGTCTATGCTAGCTAGACGAAAGCTTGAGTTATCAAGCAATCTCCAAGTGAGTTTTACTGAAGTAAAGCGCATGATGTATGTTGCGATAACAAGAAGGAGGGTCTGGGAGGCAAAGCCCCCCAGACGTTGGTAAGGTAACACAAATTTTAGCCCCCCCTACTTAAAAGAACTTCCAACGACACTGGTATATAGAAACTAGTGGCTGATGTTAAATTGCAGCCTTATTTTTGATGCTTTTGACTTTATGTAAAGGCTATCGGTTTGTGTAATTGCGTAGGTACCTAATTTGTTTATTACATAATAACTTAGTAATTTTTGTGTGTTATCGATACTTGTTAGAAATTTGACAACTGCGGTTGTGCGCCTTCTCAACATCCCAAACACTGAAAAAATGTATTCGTTTATGTTTTTGCGACAAACTTTGAGCTGTTAAAACTTAAAAATTGTTCTTTTGCTAAATTCGTGAAGTACTCGTACTCGAAACTTTTTTACGGTACTCAACTCGAGTACATTTTTCAATATCAGTACTCGTACTCGAAGTTTTTAGCGGTGCTTGTACTCGGAAGTTGAGTACTCGATTTTATCACTGATTACATGTTTATACAGTTGAAAAAATTTTAAAATGGATAGATGTAACCGACAGATACCGGTACCAATTATCATATGCAAAGACCAACACAGTGGCGTACGCAGAATTTTTCAATGGGGAATTTCAGTGACGTCACTGGCAGTGTCAATTTAGATTTTTAACGATTATAATTTTTTATCGAAACGGACGGTTATAGCGTAGTGTTACAAATGTCGCTATCGATGCGGAAGATTTGGGGTTCAATTCCCAGGTCGGTCAAATCAAACTCAGTGTAGCCTACGGCTCGCCACCGCTGCGACGTTTCTTCGGATCTGTGTTGACCAAGCGCTAAGACGCGGGGTCGGACCCAGCCACTCGCTGCCATGCTTCGGTACTGCAGCGAGTTTAATGAAAGGAGTACAGTGAAGATTTGATTTAAAAAAAATTTGTGTGCAGCCATAAAAATTTGTGTGCAGCCATAGCTACTGCAGAGACACCGCATATAAGGAAACTCTAACTTACCAACTGCTTCACAGCAGCAGCATCAATTACAAAAATGCATATCAAGCAAAACATCAGAAAGTTGGACTAACAGTATTGTTGCAAATCGCATCGTAATGAAAGTTTCGCGAGATTACATTAGAAAGTTGGACCGAACGGAAAAAACATGATAGCAATTTCGGCAAGCTCTGCACGAAGAAAAGTCGGTTGGTTTTAAAATTACGTGAGAATTAATTTTTTCTGCAATTGTCAAGGGGGGTAACTCCCGACCCTCTCCCTTGCTTACGCCACTAGGGATCATCTCCGCGACTGGGGAACACAGAAACGTCGCAGCATTGGCGACACTGCCGATTTGACCGGCCCGGGAATCAAGCCCCAGACCTTCCGCGCCGATAGTCTGTGCGCTTGACCACTAAGCTAACGACCGGTAGGCTACCGACCCAGAAATTGAACCCAAAACCTCCCGAGCCGATAGCGATGTGTTTCGTTTACCCCAACAGGCTGGTTTGGTTAACTCAAAGTTATGACATCGCAAGCGGAACATCCGCCCATGATGCAACCATTCTCTTCCAAGAATACCTCCTGCGCTGGAACGTTGTGTTGTCCAGTCTTGATAGCCGTTGAAAACAATCGCTTCATGACATCACAACACGATTCCAGCTTTAAATATACCCATTGACTTTGTCCTTGCTTGCATTTTGTGTTGGTCGTTGGTTCAAGCGCAACCCACCAGAAAAGTTTGACTACCGGAATTATTGCATCACAATGAAAGTTTCTCGAGATTAATCAGTAAGTTGGATAGCACAGAAAAACATGACAGCAATTTCGGCAAACTCTGTATGAAGAAAGGACCCCCCCTCGTGCGTACGCCACTGCTTAAATGCTATTGAAGGAAACTCCTATTTATTTATTTATTGCTTCACAGCAACAGAAATGACAAAAATGCGATTCAAGCGACACATCGCAAAAGTTTATCTACCGCTACTGTTACATCACAATCAAAGTGTCTCGAGATTAAATAAGAAGTTGGATGCAACAAACGAAACGTCGGAAATTTTTGCAAGCTCGAAGGGCGAACAAAAGACGTATCATTTTAAAAAAGATAAGTTCATAAGTTTTCACTGCATCTCTAATCGACAAGGAGGTTGACCCCCGACCCCCCCCCTTGCGTACGCCACATCGTACATTCAACTAATACCGTACTTAGTTAAACCTTGTTAGGGTAGAAATTAGGTAATACAGTTGATGCATTAATAAATACACGGACACTCGACTCAAAATTTTTTTGATTCCAACCTGGCCTCGCATCAAAAACACATTTACCCATTTTGCTCGACTTATATCATTTAAAGTATGAGGTTTAACACAAGGCGTTAGCCCACGAAACATCACACTCAATCATAGGAAGATTGTACGAACACATGTAAGCACATATATTACACACAAAAATGAGCGATTAATGCACAGTAGAAACAAAAAATAACTGCGATGATAAAATAATCAAGCAAGAAAGTTTAAACAAAGGTAATGTTGCTCCTGATAGGAAAAATAAGTGACCGCAAACAAGCAACCCGTTCCTGCAGCAAGCAATCAACATAACATTTTTGCCGCACACGGTTACGGCACCGGCAATAATCCACATGACTAGATTAATGACGTTCTGTTAAGTATGGTTCAGTGCATGCCTTGCAACTGCAAGTATCATTTACGTCACCGGTTCTGCATTACATTCTTTCAATCACATTTAAACAAGAAATAGCTCATTATAACAGTAAATACACGCCTACACTGATTAACAAAAAAAAAAAAAAACGAAGTCGCCTAAATGACATGACTTTAAGGAATGAACTTACATCAACAACTTATACATTCAGCATAGAACTAACGTTGACTCAATTATTGCCAACATACGCCAGGCTAACCAGCGCATGCTGCTGGAGTGGGAGTACTCCTAGCAATTATTTTTGCACTCGGGGGTGCGCAAACTGAGCGGTTTGGCGTAGTGCTTACGTCTAGGTTGCGAATTCAAATTTGAATCTATCTGATAAGCGCTCAAAGCGCGTACGCAAACAAATCATGTTTACAGTGCTTGTTGAGGTCTTCCTAAATTTCTTAAAATTTTTAATGACGTAGTCCTTATCATCAGTGTTACCGTATGCAGGGTTGGGAAAAATCGATTGTAATCGATATTCGATTGCGATATTCTTTACTTTTTATTCATCGAATTCACTAGAGCCTTTACTTTTTTGAAAGAGTATCGAATATGGCCATGTCTTCACTTTTTTTTCGGCGCAATTCGATAGTCCATATTCGATTTTTTTTGTCCAGGTTACTTTACTTTAGTAAATTTAAAATAATCGTCGGTACGGTATGTCATTACCTTGTTTCTGCTGATAAATTCTTTTTTGTGCCAAAAAAACAAAAAAAAAGATTTTTAATAGCAAAGTTGCCAGGCATATAAGCCTTACTATGTCCGCCGTTTGTCTGTAAGTTACCGCATGAATGTGAGGCCATCACAAAAAATGCTTGGCGTACACCGCTAGATGCTTAGTGTAATATCGAATATCGATAACAATATTCTTTACTTTTTTAAACTACCATCGAAATCGATTATTTCTTTACTTTTTTGGGTATCGATTCCCAACACTGACCGTATGCATGTCATGCAATACGCATAAAGAGTTATGACAAGTTATAATCAAGTCAAGAAGCTGCAAAACAGCATTCTCCAAACTGTTTTTGGCGGCGAGTTGTGGTTCGCTTGCTACGATCAGTAGCTCGAACACGTGATTCCTGCATGCCGTTTTATCAATCATCGCCAGCGTATTATGAAAACAGTAATTTCACAAAAATTAAATCGAAAAATTCTAGTTTTCAAAACTCGGATTTCCAAAACTAATTCCAAATGAAATATTTTTTGCACCGCAGTTAACGTCACGTTATAAAAAAAACTTAATAATCTCTGTTGAAAGCGTACATTGAGATACTCGTACATAATCATCCAAACACAGCACCGCAGTTAGGACATCGTCTTTCTTTCATTGCAAGACAGCATATTATACCGATTGGAAAAAAAATAATAGCGCAGCAAACTCCCAAGCATGTGTAATCATCCTCGAGTACTCCGACCCTGTGACAAATCAACATTACATTAAAAACAGCAAACTCTGACATGCATCGAAGTGATTGTTACGGCAAGTTAATTATCTTTGCTGCCCCCTAGCTGATTTATTGAACCATGTACTTATACAGTTGATTAACTACCTGCTTTTCTCGAACAATCTTTATCGTGCAGGGTGCACGTGAAACTGCATAAGATTGTAACGCTGTTGGAGTGTAGGACTTAGCGAGATGGTAATTAAGTTGTTAACCATTACTATAGGTAAAGCTACAGCATTAACTGTTCGAAACTATTAGTTTAGAAGCCCAGAGAACACGTATTGTACCAACGGTTCATCAACTATTTCGCCAAAAGTTCAAGTAATGCTGCTGTAAAGATAATCGTAGCAAGTGTCAATCACGAAACGTTACGAAAAGTGGTGAACGCTGTACTATTGGTGTTTAGAGTATTATTGAACGTTACCTCACTGCTACACAATCTGTAAGTTGTGCGTCTACTATTACTCGTTATAGCTTTATTGTTACACTTCTCTACTTCACTTAATTATTCGTTCGTATCACCATTAAATAATATGCTCAATCATTTATTGCACACTTGACACTTAACATTTTCGCTTTCGTAACTTAGCTATAATCAATTTCTTTGTGTCATGTTGTCATTGAGGTTATATTAATTGTGTAAATTTAATAGCTTCGAGTTATTATTTGCATTTATTTTCTTCGAATTATTTATGTGTACTAATGTTGTTAATAGAAAACCATTACAAAGAAAAACTGAGTGCGTCTGCGAATGGTGGCAGCATGAGTGATTCATACAAGTTAATTATCATGCGGAAGCTAACAGGTTAAAGTTTACATTCTCTCGTCGCTAGCTACCTACCTCTCTCTCACACCAAATTTGCTTTATTTCATTTTTCGTATTAACTCGATATAGTCCTCAAGATACAATAATGCTAAGGGTGCCAAACCGTCACCGCTTATACAATATAGACAAATATGGCAAGTCTTTCTATGAAATATCACTTGAATTATAACCAAATAAAACTGTATTATGAAATTGCGGTCAAATCAAAACCGCGAAACTAGTCGTCGAATTGCCTTTTACAGCGTTCATTTAGTAAGTCTTTTAAAGACCTACCACATATACCCTTGATATGCCTAAATCACCAGATGCAGGCATCATAAAACCAAGAAAGTTCTGCACCAAGTCAAAGCTAACTAAATTTCAGATCAGTTCGTCTTCATGTTCTGGACCATAGTCATGACTCACGAAACTTCGATAAATGAAAGAAGGGTACCAAGGTACAAGCTGGATTTTTGAGCAGAATTTGTTCGTTGAGCAACAACAACACTTGCTGCAAAAGATCGGGGTGCTTGAAAACTAAGCTGCTGCTTTCGCAACACATCATACAGTATGACGAACATAATCAGCGATATCGCCAATCGTATATAATACTTCGATTGGCAAATAATTCGGGGAACCCTTCTTTCGCAGCGTCGCTCACAGCGCTACTCAAATTTCAAGCATTGCAGTGAACTTTTTTATGCATTTAGTAATTTAGTACGTCACACGCAAGCATGAAATCTACGTTGAAATACTTTCTATGATGGTTTGCTGGCAACGCATACTACCTTGTCTTTTTCTGTACATTCTGGCTTTAGTTCACCTGATAATGAGATACAACCATGGTGAAATATAACTTGCTAATTACCACTGTGTTAACCTTTTAAAGCAGTGGTTTTCAACCTGGGGTCCGCGGACCCCCAAGTGATTCGCGGATGACTTTAAGGGGTCCGCTAAAGCATTGTAAATTTTATTAAAAATATTGCAGTTTATTGAAGTACCAGTGTTTATTAATCATTATTAATGTATTTTAAAAAATAATCTTTTCCTGAACGATATAAGAATATGAAATAGATACTGGTAGTTTTAGGGCCCAATTAAGCAACTTCTTCCGACCTTTTTTTGGTAAGACTAAAGCATTAAAACTCTGCAAACTCAAACATAAGGAAGCACCGCTGAATTTGCAACAGTTGGGGCTGAAACTTACTAAGGAATGGTTGTTGAGACAACTTAGAACTATTGCCAGCAATGATACAATTTTGCCTTTCACAAAGACATACTAATCTGAAAATGCTTTCAGTGCTTCGGCACACGTTGAGAACGAAAGCGAAAAATCGTTTGTTACTTCATAATGATTTGCGTCTTGCATTCACAAATTTTGATCCAGATATCAAGTCATTGTGCAAAAATTTGCACAGCTTAAGTTGGGCGTCGGCAACCTGTGACCCGGGTCCAGCCATGTAAAATTTTTCGGCCCGTGGCTTCTTCAAAATTTTTATGTTAAATCGCCCGCAGTTGAAGTGTTAGTAAATTCCAATATTTATTTCTTATTACGCATTGCAATACAACAAAAATCGATATAACTACGAAGTTACACGGACTTTGCAATATAGTATATACTCCACTTTTTCAAACTTGTTTATAAATTTTTGGTGCTGATAATAATGTGTGAAATAGACCAGTAGTGACATGAAACGATCGAAATGTGATTTAAGAAGGTTAAGTAGTGAATGAGATCTTTTGTAGAAAGCCCCGCCAGTAATGCCAAGAAAAAGCACCCCCGTTACGCTTGAAGTACTACAGAGAGGCTGAGATGTTTTTTTGGAAAGGGATTTCTACAAAACATCCAACTTGTGCGTCTTCTGTCTTCATGCTCAGTAATGTGGGTACCAAACTCGTGTCAGACCTTTGCATAAAAAAGATTATAAGCGCATCAACAGCGCTCAGCACCAAGCTCTATTCTAGAATAGCCAGACACTAACAATCTGCAGGCTATCAATGTTAACTGGCTAATGGAGTTTGAGATAATTAGTAATTACGAGTAAATAAACAATATTGGTCCTTTATCAAAGTACAAAAAAGCCAATGCCGAAAATTGAGCTGTTTTTGCGTTACCAGCGAGTCGTGTTTAGCACAGTAGAGATTTTTACGTGAAAAAATAAGTGCGGCCCATCATATCCTCAAATGGTTAGCTTTTGGCAAGCAGTAACAAAAAGGCATCCTCGGTGAAGGTAGCCTTTGATTTTTACTCACGTTACTTTCAATAACAATTCTAAAATCGTGTCCATTTGTGTTGATTTGTGTGGGGTCCGCAACAACAAATTGCTTAATTTAGAAGTCCGCGACTTAAAAAAGGTTGAAAACCACTGCCTTAAGCTATTCCAATCTTCACTGACCCTATAGTTGTCACTCTTAAAGGTTTCATAAGAAAGTTATAATTTTCAAAGAAAGCGTATGTTCAAGTTCATCATTCTGAGTCTGCAGTCTTTACTGTACCTGTACCGGTATTCTAGCGCAGGGCTAGGCTAACTACGGCCCGCTAGACCATTTCCTGCGGCCTGCCGGCACTTACAGAAATACTAACTCATAGCGTGAAACAAGCAGAAGACCTTAATTTTTGCTCCTTAGTGATATTGAGAGGAATATAAGACATGCGCGGACGTGATGACCTTTATTTTGCTCTCACCTTGATTTTAAGTGGAAAATTGAACATCTGCGGAATTGATGATCTTTTTTTTGCTCTTCCAATGCATGCGGCCCCCGACTTCAAATTTTTTTTCAATGCTGCCCTTTGCGTGAAAAGTTTGCCCACCCCTACTCTAGCAGGTTTGTTCTACAATATGTACTTTAAACAATTACCCTGAGCCTGGGCAGAATGACTTCCCATGACAAAAAGCTTATCTTACTGCCATGCCATACCTTAAGCTCAGTCCACATGCAAGTGCCCTAAACGAAAAATACAGAGCATCGAGAAACAGGTAAGTCAAAAAGTCGACAGCGGCAATTAGCACCTCTACAAAGATATAAACATCAACTATCATTGCCCGCGCGACATTCTTTTCTTCAGACTGCTTCACATCACACCTTTTCAGCAAATTATAAAGTGCATAAACAACAGTTAATTAAAACTTTGAAAAGTGTAAAGTGTCTCTCTCCCATCATTCTACCCGAATTTTCTTCGAACCTCAAGGATTCCCCGCTGAGAAGCCAATCATCAGAGCTTGAATTTTTTACCAAGAGCTTTGTTGCTCACAATCTTAGTTTAAAAAACTTAAGGTGAGATTGTGAAAAACATTGTCAAAATTTTGTTTTTCACAATCTCACTTTAAGATTTTCTCGTCCTGCATTGTCCACTTTTACTTTTCCGCCGCGCGAGCTTACCGCTGTCTATCGTTATTTGGACCATTTTTCTTCAACAGCTTGCGTTTTAGTGAAAACCATCGCAAAGTTGAATTATAAAAATATCGAGTCCTCGAGCCGAGCACAGCGCGAATTCCAAGGCCTGGGAGAGCCGAGGCCAGGGACTTCACAAACCTGTCCTCGAGGACTACATCACTGCTGATAAGCGGTTTTGCAAATGAGCGTCGAAAAGTTTTCAAATCGGTCATCTCATGCTGAGATTGCCTACTTAGTCTGTTGCAAATTATTCCAGCATTTTTGATGGCAATATCAAGAAGGTCATGCACCAGTCGCAAATAATATTTATGCTTTGGCCCATGGTCGAATTGTTAACACACTTTTTTATGGTCCATGAGTTCCACATCTCTTATATGCTTGTTGTACTCTTGTATAACAAAAGGACATTTTACTTCCGCTTCTTCAGAGGAGTTTTCCATCTTGCGCTTGACTTTTTGCACATGATGAGCAGCTAGAAAATTTGACAGCATGTGCACAGGCTTGTTGTACAATGACCATCCATCAGGTATAAAAAAAACATCACTTTCACGATAAATAATATCTCCTTTGGTGATAGGATTTATCACTTTGCAGCTGATCACTTTTAGGAAGATTTTTTCCATTCATTCTCACTGTGCCAGCACTAAAAATTTCTTTTTGCAGCAAAGTCAATTGCAGTTGAGAATGAAAAAAATTGTCAATTTATACTTGACATCCAAGACTTTTAACTGCATCAGTCAAAAAAAGAACAACAGCCTCACCAAGTCCATGCCCCACATAATCAGTTTTCTTTCCTGTATACAAATCAAATTCAAATAAACAGCCTGTAGAGTCGCAACGACACCACAGTTTCAAGCCCCATTGCACAGGCTTGCCCTTGGCAAACTGTTTGAGTATGTTGGGTCCTTTACACTTAATTATGCGCTCATCAACGCTTTGCTGTTTAGTTGCATACATACCATCTAAAAAACTGTGGTTGAAATGCTCAAGCACTGGTTGAATTTCAAATGTTCGATAATGCTGAGGATCATCCCTGGACTTCATCAATTGATCGTCATTGAAGTGCAAGTTGGCTCGTATTTGTTTAAATCTTTTTAATGGCATCACATGTAGGCAGCAGTGAAAAGGCATCTGCTACTAACCTCATAGACCACCTTGATGCAAAGCACAGGCAACGATGGGAAGATACAATCCAAGGCATAGACTTCACTCATTTCAGTAGAGTAGCACGGAAAACATTCACCCGTCGGTCAGGCCACTGCTCCCACCCTAAGCGATGCCCCTGTCACAGCAAACTCTATTGCCCACCAGCTTATGGATAATAGAAAATGCGAGGTGGCAGATAAGAAGCATGCCCTGTTAATAAAGCAGGACTGCAGCAGGCTGTGGAGCTCCCCAAGCGTAGATGGCTTCCTTTCATCTCCTTTTAGCATTAGAGAGCTGATTGTTACTATCAACCAGGTCAAAAGTGGTAGAGCACAAGGTTTTAATAACATCCTTCCTGAGTTTCTGAAACACTGTGGACCAAAATGCCAGGTTTGGCAGAAAAATTTTTATTCCATCTGTCTGTCCAAGAAAAATATACCAAAGATCTGGCGAAAAGTGACTGCAGGGGAGTTGCCCATACCTAATACGCCCACTGATGACCCTAAAACCGTACTGTACCGTACTTTTTGTTACTGTATTGTGTTACAACTAAAATAAAGTGTGTCTGTCTGTCTGTAACAGCTACCGTCCGATATCCCTGCAGTGTGTCCTATCCAAAATTCTGGTACAGCTTCTTCTAACCTAGTGATTGATTTTCAATTACCTGAAGAGCAAGCTGGATTCCGACATGGGCGTTGTACCACTCACCAAGTCAAACTGACGAATGACATTGAAGACAGCTTTGAGAAAGGTAACAAAGTAGGAGTGGTCCTGGTTGATATCACTGCCCCACATGATACTGTGTGGCATCAAAGCCTAATGCTAAAACTTCTCCAGATGATTCCAGACAAACAACTAGAGCGTTTCATCACTACCATCTTGGCTACTCAAACATTTGTCCTAACAACTAGTGATGGACAGAGCAGCCGCCCCTGCCATCTAAAGAAAGGTCTACCACAGGGATCCTGCCTCTCTTCCTTGCTATTCAACATCTACATCACTGACTAACCAAAAACTAAGTCACTCTAGTACAGCTTTGCTGATGATCTGGAGTTATTCTATAGCAGGGCTGGGCAAACTAAGGCTCACAGGTCACATGTGGCCCGCGAGCACTTACAGAAATATAAACTTCCATCGTGAATCAAGCCAAGGACCGTTTTTTTTTTGCTCCACACCGATATTGCTTGGAATATAGCACATCTGCGGGCCTGATGACCTTTTGTTTTCGCTCTTCCAATCTTTGCGGCCCTCAGCTTAAAAATTCGTGTGAAAAGTTTGCCAACTCCTGTTCTACAGTATTCCCATAAAAGCTGGCACACAGTGGACGAAACACTCACGTCTGATGTAGACAGTGTAGCAAAGTACCAGAGTCTGTGGAGATTGAAGATAGGTGAGACCAAGACCGCCGTTCCGTTACCCCCTTTCACCTTAACAAGGAAAGCAGTCTCCAATTGTCAGTCCTCTTGGACGGTAACCTGCTCCCCCAAAAGCCATGTCCTGCTTATTTGGGTGTGAAGCTTGACAGACAGCTCTCATACAAACACCACACCAAAGCATTCCATGCTAAGTTGGCAGCACGGAACAACCTGTTGAGATGCCTGGCTGGATCGACTTGGAGTGCTAACACTTCTACACTACTTACAAGTGCTCTTGCTATTGTTTACAGCACCGCGCAGTGTGCTGCTGCAACCTGGTGCTGAAGTTTTCATGTCAGAAAGATCGACAACGCCCTAAATGACACTATGAGGAAAATCACTGGATGTCTTCATCCAACTTCTACTGATTTCCTCCCAGTGCGATTAGGCATTGCTCCGACTAGCCTGCACAGAGAACACCTGGTGTACCGTCTTACTCAACAAGCCGTATTGTTTGATGGCCACCCGATAAACAAACTGGGGATGAAAGCGCAATCCCTCGAGCCCCAGCAATTAAAACCTCGCCATCCTTTTCCTGCCATGCTGCAAAAAAATACAAAGCCGGACCAACTACTCTCTATCCCGTTACCAAACCACCTCCTGGAGCAGAACTAATCCAAAAGAACTGGACAAAACTCGATTGTCCCTGTACTGGAGTTGGTCGCCTTAATAGCAACATGTGCAAATGGGGCTTAGTCAACTCACCATATTATGCATGCAAACCAGAGCCTCAAACCACACAACACATTCTTCACCACTGTCCAAGTGTCCAATCTATCGACTTCATGAAGTAGCGGACCTAACAGAGCTGGATGACTACACAATCCAATGGCTGCTGCGTCTGGATATTAAAACGTAAAGAGCTACCTCATACACAAAAAGAAGAATGGAACACACATCCCTCATCACATTAGCAATGAAAGGTACACAGAGGTCAGGATCCCCAGGCCAGTTATCTCAAATGCAAGCGAGCTTGTGATACCCCATCACAACTGTCATTCCAAAATAAGCTTTCGTTTCTACTAAAGTTGTAATGAAAACTACACCTTTTCGTTGGATGTAGAGAAAAGTTTGTGGAATAACTATTCCCTTTGGAAAGTTTTCAAATTTTACCAATTTTTCAAAAAAAATCATGGAGTGTTGTATAATAATCGTCATCTATATCGAGTAAGACTTCACCATATGTAAAATTAAAAAAACTTTTCTATTCTTGAAATGGCCTTTTTTTTTCTGCTGAGCAATGGACAAGTTTTTGTTTTTATTGGCATGATTCAAAGGTGGGGTTTCCTGCTCTGGCCCTGATAACAATGATCGAGCAGATTCAATTGTCACCTCCAGAACTTCTCCTTCAGATTTTCCTTGAAGATGCTCCATATCCTGCTCCAAAAATGCAATGTCTTCATTATCAAAAGAAATTCCTTCGTGAGAGTCACTCCCATCAGAGAACAGAATTTGATTTGCTTTCTTATCACTTTAAGGAATAAATAGCATCTCCTAGCAAGTGAAATTGTTCACACAAAACCATTCATGCATTGAATTAAAGTGCTGGTAGTTTGTTGACATTAATTTTCAAGCTTTCATGTTGAAAGATTGTGTCACTTTTAATTTGGCGTTAATCAAGCAACATTATCTCTGCTTACGAAGATTAACAGTAAGTGAAGAATGATCATCCATTTTATGACTGCTTGTGAAATACCGGTACTCGAATTCATTTTACAATTGCACCTTTCTAAGCAATGTGACTGTAACGATACAACAATTTACAGTGTTTTCGTTTTTTAATGCACTGTTCTGGAAGGTTGTAGACTGATATGTTGCTGACTAAAATTTACTCGCGAGATGGTTTCATATAATGGTATTGTGATGTAATTATTAATACGTTTGCTTCGAGAACATTCGCGGCTGCTCTTAATATTTCGTCACTTTAGCCAGCTGTAGTTTTGTGCTTGTGACGTAACAATAATGTTTTGAGTTGGCGTTTGAATTTTTGCATGTCATATGATTTCATTTCTTTCCTCTTGTTTCTTTATCAGAATGTCATAAAAGATTGTGGGAGTTTGACTTTTGACTAAAATTAGCGTGTTTTGCTGACGCTTATTATTCGAGCGTACGGTAATCATTCCAGCATATGTTTTCAGCATAATTAGTCGTTTGTAAAGCAAGCGTTGTATGCTGAAGGGTTGAGACCTGGTTTAACAATGTTTTGAAGTGAGCGGAGCAGCTTGTGTTGCTAAAGTTTAAGTTACGATGAATACCGCAGTTAAGTGAGATAAGCTTGGGTCGTACTATTATACTCGTTTTGTGAAGGTCTTTTGGTCTTTTCTGAGAAGTCAGTTCAGAGTATAAATAACTTCCTACGATCTATCATCCAATACTTATCGATCATCCTGTCAGCGAAGTAGTTCTTTGTCCTTTGTACATAATTCTGTACCCATTCTGGGGGCTCACTTAAAAAACTTTTTCTTTGGCCAGTTGATATTGAAACTGGATTGACATGGCTACAATTGAAGTTCTGAAACGGCAGGTAGAAGAGATCGTTCTTGAAAGAAAGGAGAAGACAAAGTTCTTGACCCAGAGACAGAAAACGATACAAGAGGCCGAAGAACAAAAATTGGCTGGAGAAGCTCAAGAACGAAAATTAAAATTCAGAGGCCGAGGACTGAAAATTAGCTGCAGAGGCAGTGGAACGTGAAGCTAAGAGAAAATACAAGCTAGAGATGGAAAAGTTGCACTTAGAAAAGGATATGTTGACTGAACATAAAAGTGCTTCATTGGAAGATCAGCAGATATCAAGCCAAGCTTATCAAGAAAACGCGGTTGCGAAAACTAAAGCCCCAGTGCTTCCTGGTTTTGTAGACAGAAAAGAAAATCTGGATAGCTACTTGCTACGTTTTGAGAGATATACCACTGTTGCGGGCTGGAGAAGATCTGACAGAGCAACTTGACTAAGCCAAGTGCTTTCAGGTCGAGCATTGGATGTCTATTTCGGGTTGTCAGACAAACAATCAAAAACCATAATCGACTACAGAAGGCTCTTCTACAGAGATACCTTGACAGATTCAGAGGAGCTAAGCCGTAGGGACAGAATTCTTCCAATCAGTTCATTGTAAGGATCTTCAACTATTTTAGTACGTGGATTAAACTAGCTGGAGTGGACAAAACTTTTAAGGGGGTGTCGGAGTTGATGGTGGGGAAGCAGATATCACAAACTCGAGCCCTAAGGATATGGCATTGTTTTTGAAGGAGAAGAGTCCTAAGTATATGGAGGAGTTGGCGACACTGGCGAAGTAGTACCTAAATGCGCACAGAAAGAATTTGTCAGCAGAAGTGCCATATTCGTTTGGTGAAGGTCTTTTCTGCAAAGTCAGCTCAGAGTATAACTTCCTATGGTCTATCATCCAATACTTATCGATTATCCTGTCAGCAAAGTAGTTCTTTGTCCTAGGTGGATAATTTTTATCTGTTTTGCGACAGTGACTTATACTGCTCAAAGGTATAATTTTAATGTGACTAATACCAGTAGAAACACGGACAACTGACCACCGCAAACTGACCGCAAGTCAACTGACCGCCAGGACAACTGATCGCCATGCAAACTGACCGCCAAACACAGCTCCGTGCGCTGTATCGTAGCGAAAATGCACTTCGTGCAGTGAATAATTTGACAAGGCTCGAAAACAGGCTCACAGCGGGGAGTAGGTTCGGTCTTGGTTAGGTTCGGTTAGGATTAGGTTCGGTTAGGGTTAGGTTCGGTTAGGGCTAGGTTCGGTTAGGGTTAGTTCGGTAGGGATTAGATGTAGCCAGGGTTAAATTCGGTTGGGGTTAGGTTCGGCTACCATTTTGTTTAGTTAGGCTTAGGTCCAGTTAGGGACGGGTTATGTTCGTTCAGGATTTGTTGTAGTTCGACGTGGCGAAAGTTCTTGTTAATAGATTAGGCATTTTTGGCGGTCAGTTGTCACGGCGATCAGTTGGCGGCGGGCAGTTGGCAGCGGTCAGTTTGCGGCGGTCAGTTGTCGTGTACCGTACCAGTAATATTGCACAGAACATTTGACATGACATCAAAAAGTTCATTAAATTCTTGGTAATAAACTATCTAATCAATGAAAAGCTATTCCTTGAAACTAGGAGCATTACGATGGGTTTTGGAACTCATCCTTAACAAAAAGATTACAGCCAGTATATTAGTAAAATAATTTTACAAAAAGTGTTTCGGCAAAAACTTATACCACCATTACTAAAAAACTACAGAGACATTTCTTTCTTGTGCCGTTTATTCTAGCCTAGTGCCTCTGTCTGTAATTTTACATTGATGATGGCACAAGTTTTAACAAAAAAATTTGTATTATGATTACTAATATATATATTGGCTATATATAATCTTTTTATTAAAGTTCTATTCCTTGAAACTTTTCGCTTTTCTAAACTTCAATTTATTCAAGATTTAACATCGTAACAAAATTCAGGTTCAACCAAACAAACTCCTTGAAGTGCATTTGCACAAATCTTGAAATACATTTTATCCTTGACTCAAATCCATGATTTAACTCAATCGCGTAAAATCTCACCTGCATGAGGGACATCCCCCAACCACAACTAAAGGTACAGAATGTTGTTGGATAATCGTTGTGTGAGAATATGCATTGTTCACAGTGCCATAACCTTGCTGTGGCTGCTGACCAACCATCTGCCTCGGATCTAAAATTTAATTCCTTATGATCACCATAACTTATAAAATTTTTGAAATTCTACTCGAAGTTCACACGGCACAGTTCAAAAATAATGCAAGTTTTTACAAGTGATGCGAAACTAAAGCATGCCAACAAATAGTTTCCCACAAACCAAGTATTCCACCTTGAAGAAATCGCCAGTCTTAGCTAGAAAACACACCAACCTTGGTAGGAATATTGAGAAACAGCTTGGTATGGTGGAGGAGCTTCATTCAAAGTTACTCGCTTATCCATTTAGGCAACTTATACCTTGCTATCTGCTCCAACGCATCAACAATTATCAGTATGAATATAATAATAGAATAAGCTTGAGCACAGAAATTTAAAGAACAAAATCAAAAAAACACCAAGAAAGTCACTGAAACACAAAGAAATTCTGCCTAAAAACTACATCGTAAAAAAAAACAAATCAAAGACTTCCGTAATTAAATAAAATATAAACTCAGCTCATTTGCTGGTACTGGTAGGCTACTATATTAGTTCATGCAGCTTGCAGGCAGTTCAAGTTATAGACTATACTGGTCGTCACGTAATCTACATACCCCAGTACTAGGGATGTGCCGGATAGCAAATTTGCTGAATAGCCGAATACCGTAAAATCTGATTGCCGGATATCCAGTATCCAGCCGGATGTCTGGTATGTCACTATATGACCAGATATCTGCCGAATACCGGATAGTAGCGTTCAGCCAAAATTGATATTTTGTTGGTTTTGTACTCGCTATCGTCTTGCTCGACTAGCGACCCATGAAACTAATTGAATGAGAATGAGATCACGTGACACACAGGAAACTTTCAAAAATACTGCGTCATTAAAAATGGACTTCATTACTCTAGCAGCATGGTTAAGTGGCAGGAGCTCAGTTGATAAAATGACGATCTAACTGCTCACTTTTGATTCAACTCCGATCCACCACACTATGTTTGTGTAGTAACACGTTTTCAATGCTGGGCTGTATTTTTTGGTCAACAAGAATTGTGATAAAAGTGTGAATTTTGGTCAAAAGTGTGCCAAAAATCGAACGTCAAGTTGGTCGGCCGCCATAGGAGTCTATTTGACGGGAGCAGGAGCAGTGCTTCCTCGGGTCTAATACTGAACGAAGGGGGCGGCATATATCTGGCCTCCGAGTTTTTTTTATTATTATATTAAAAGTTGACTGCATGCACATTGCACAGTAGTCAAAGCAGTTCCTAAATGTAACAGTGCAAAATCTCAGCATTGTTTTGACAAAATTTGGCACTCATGCTATGTATAAAGCGAGAAGAAAACTGTCACACATGTGACCAGCGTCAGCGGCGTGATTTTACAAGTAAAGCAATCGAGTTAACAATCGCCATGCATTGTGTTGATTTTTGCGGTTTTGCGCTTGTGAGCAATAATTTGTGATACCCATCGAATGATCGAAAAGCAAACTTCAAAAAAGATCAAATCTTCATGATACTTGCAGCATTACACCGAAGCATGTATTGATTGCAGAGCCCATCTCTGTGCCCGTGCAACACAATTTCAAATCCCGAAAAAAAAAATCGTCGCAATGGTGGCGAGCCTCCCACGCCGATAGCGATGTCTTTAACCACTACACGAAGCAGTTGGTATAAGGCAAGTTTGAATTTAAATTTTTGCAAGTTTTGCGCATCATCAAAGCTACTAAAAAACGGATGGTTTCATTTGTAGTTACTCTACCACAAAATTACTACAAAAAATCGATCCCGTGGTTAATCTATAACGATGGGTTGATCACATCAAACTTTAGTACAAACAGCAAATTGATGAACTATAAGAACGTTGAATTAAAGACTTCAACTTACATAACGTTACAAAACCGCACAACATTCAAAAGCAGAAACACATCCATTACAATGCTACTGGTAGCCTACCTAAAATGTTGTTTTTTGAACGTAAAAAAACAAAGTTTATATAAAAATTCTCTCTCCCTGCTGTTTGCCTTCGAGAAAGCATTGGCGCCTATGTCCGCCGCTCATTGCATTTTTTTTTTTCATTTTGAACAAAAGACGAACATGCCAGTTATAGGACAGAAGACAGACTTTCAAACGTAAATAATTATTTACATGGTTTTTACAAATGAAACAACGATAAGTTAGGGGTCCCTGAATTTATACCATCTCGGTTTGAAGTCGGTTGATTACTGCTTTACTGCTGCACGATCGAAGTGGCTTTCCTGATGACAAAACTCACAGCGCCAAACGAAAAAAAACTTGTATACTAAGTTTAAATCCACTTGATGTAAAAAATTACCAACGTAGTCTAAGGTTTGGCCTAAGTTTTGCTTTTTGTAGAGAGCCTAAACAAAATTAAAGTTTTTCAAACTTGCACCAAATTTTTTCACATAAATCGAAAAGGTAAATTTTATTTTTACTGAGTCTACTCAACGCAACTTCCCTGAACTTTAGAAATATTCGGTATTCGGCTGGATACCTCAAAAAACGCCAAATAGTGTCGGATACCGAATATGTATCCGGCACATCCCTACCCAATACCTGATAAAGTGGTTTAACAGTATCAGTAACAACAATCTGCTGAAGCAGCAGAATCAGCTAACAATTAAATGTGATCAGTTTTAATAGACTAGAATAAGCATTAAGCAATGAAGTTACTTGTTCAGACAGCTACTGGTGGCCACCTAAACTGCTTAAGTTGCAATAACAGTTGACTTAAATGTACCATAGACAAGCCGTGGATTTAGTATTCAAGATGGATCCATGGTCAGCAGATTTAGCCACTGAAATTAATTCACATTCGTTGAAAGCAGAGACTACTGGTACCTTAACGTTAGGTCTCTCTATCTATCCCCATCTCTCCATACCTAACTGTACTCCAATATCCCAAATTTTTACGATTGCCAGTAACTTCGCCACGCTTTCATATATCGAAAATTTACATTGCCTACACCGATACAAGATTTTTAATTCCCGGTTGTCTTAATTTTATCGGGCTTTTCCAGTTAAATTTATTAAGGTAACATCGTCACATGGTAACTTCGCCACATAATTAAAACTGTAGGGGAAGATGTGGGGAAAGATGTGGGAGAGTGCATGGGGTGTAGGGGGAGGTGAGGGTAACTGTGGGAAGAGGTGTAAGGAAGTGTGTTGGGGTGTGAGGGAGGTAAGGAAAGATGTGTGGGGAGGGGTGTGGGAGAGTGTATGGGGTGACAGGGGAAGTGTGTTGGCGTGTGGGGAAAAGAATGGGGGAGGTGTAAGGAAATGTGGTAGGGTGTGGGACCCCAACACACTTCCCCACATCTCCTCCCTCACCTCACCTTTCCCTACATCTCCCCTTACCTTCCCAACACCTCAACACACTTTCCTACACCTTCTCTCATACCTCTTCCAATATCTCCCCTTCCTCTCCCCACACCCCAACACATTTTTCTATGATCCCCACATCTCCTCTCACCTTCTCAAAGTGTGGCGAAGTTACCATGTGACAAAGTTTCTGTGGCGAAGTTACTGTGGCAAAGTTACTGGCGAAGTTACCATGTGACAAAGTTTCTGTGGCGAAGTTACTGTGGCAATTTTACATTCCATGCTACCGCTGATGATGTACTAGTACGTCATTGCAGTGTGACAGCAACGTCATGAAGAGAAACATGCGCAGGTCCAGTGCAGCAGTGTTTTGATAATGAAAACTAGTTAGGTGCTTTAGACACTACCGTACTTTCATCCCTTAAATTGCTCTTTTAGTGATGCTTCTCACTAACACAGTGGTTAACATTATTGGTGCATGAGGTTTGATTCCAGCCAGATCAAATCAAACGTAACATCACCACTGCTAACCTTCTTTGGAGCTATGCCACCTGCACACTAAGCCATGGAGATGGGGCCCTGCCACTTGTCACACACTGCGCTCTTATACTGCAAGTATACATAATGGAGATTTGATTTTCTTTTTCATTTCACCAGCATGCCAGTACTCTTGATTTGTCAATAAGTCTTGACAGAGAAATTTTACACTTTTGTTAAAATTATCAGCTTTGATAATGGAATTGCAGCATTTTAAAAATCATTGATCAGCTTACTGAGCAATTAGCATGAATATGTAAATGAGATTGTAATTATTTACAACAACTCATTTTTTGTTACAACAACCTGTACCGGTACAATCCAGAATCACCAAACTACCATAATTCAAAAAGCGAAGGCATTCTTTCATCTTTTACGCGCCAAAGCAGAAACTTTCAGCAAACAAAGTGGTTATTTTTGCAAGCCCATATATCATTTGCTGCTTTGTAGTATTTTATTGCTGGGTCATACTCTCGCACAAATGGAGAGAGCATAAAAAGATAATAAAATAATCTAAGTGTTTATTTTTATTAGCCTGTGCAAACAGCCATTGCCTTTAAGCACCAAAACTTTTTGACCTTGACATAACATGTTTTAGAAATTTAAGAGGAAGTGTCTAGGGCACTGGCAACCTTTTATAGAAAAAAACAAGTAGTCCAGTGCAACATTTTTGATAATGGAAATCAGTCCAGCGTAACAGCAGTGTCAATATAGAAACCAAGCAGTTCGGTGTAGCAGTGTTTTGATAATGGAAATCAGTCCAGTGTGACAGCGACATCATAAATTATATAGAAACAAAGCTGTCCAGTGCAGCAGCATTTTGATTATGGAAACCCGGCCAGCGCTCTAGACACTGCCAACTCAATATTAGCTATTGCTTCACAGTTCAATACCAGTCGACCTAGGTGCAATAGTGCAAAATTTTCCAAAACAAAGTGTCATTTTTCTTTGCATTATAAGTTAATAACGGTACTGGTATCTAGTCCAATGTTTCCTTTTTAGATGATGCATGTTTCAAGGAATCTATCGTTTAGTCACAGATCTTTATTTTTTGACCATTGCTTTAATTTTTCAGCTTTTGTTAGGCCTAGTTGGCAGGTTAGGTCGTTAGATGAAATGAACTCAAGAGTCACGATACTCATCTTGTCTACTATTTACCACGTGACGAGGCTAGGCTACTACTCGGTACTGCTAGCCCGTAGATAGACTGCCAGTTTGTAGTAGGGGGAGGTGGGGTTATTTCGGACAAAATTTACTTTTGTGATTCTGGAGCAAGATTAAAATATGTGGAATTACCCAACTCTTTGTACAAAATGGTACATAACCCTTTGACTTTAATAAAAAATTGTTCGTCATTGCAATAGCTCCAAGCATTAGGCCATTACCAGATTACTTACATAAAATGCAAGGTGGTCTAGCACATTCAAACTTGCCCCAATAGTGGGGTAGATCCGGACAAGCAGTGGGGTAGTCTCGGACGCTAAAAAAAAGGCAAATTTATTGCAATGAAAAAGCACTCTGCATCAATTTCCGCTGATAGAAACAGCTCATTTTAGTTAAATTCACATACAGTTTCAAAAGTTTACAACAAAGAATTCAAATGAAATTAACCAAATGAAAGAAAGAGACTGCATGATTTCAGTAGTCTGGAAAAATTAAATGTTCTATAGTTCAAAATTCAAGTTAAAAAGCATGAAAATGGACATCGAGAAGACCAAGTAATTTGTGGCACTAGCAATTTGAAAACAACATTTTAACGGTTAAAAATTATTTTCATATTTGATTTAAAATCGTTTTTAAATTTGAAAACAATATCTTCACATGCTATTTTGAATGGTTTGTTACCGATATATATGTCCAAATTAACCCCACACTCAGCAAAACTAGCAAATGGCAAACTCTTCCTACACAGCTTGATTTTTTTCAAAGTCATTTTATCTGCATGTTTTTTATATATGCCTGACTAGTATCAATGCTAGACTTCAGATTAAACTGCACAATGCTAGCACAAAACCTTACGATTTCGTCTCCACTGATTTTACTTTTTTGTTAAAAATCGTGAACATGAAGTGCAACAAAAAACTACTTGATTTTGCTACCTAACCAATATGGCAATTGAAAGAGAAGATTGCGGTAACTGAGGTCACATGATGCTGCAAAAATAAAACCGGAAGTGGTTGGTCCAAACTAGTCCCATGTCCGAAATTACCCCACCTTCCCCTACTGGTACAGCACCTAGTCTACAGGTCTACCTGCCCACAGGTACCGGTACCTTGAAGCATCTTAAGAATGGTGTGCTAGCACTAAGCAGAATACGAGAACTAAATGAATGTTCAATGTAGTAAAAACTGAGAATTATTTTAATCAGATTCAAAAATCTTTTCCCATTCAGCCAGAGTACCGTACTCCTTTTCTAACGATCAACTGTCATTACCAGCATTACGACATAGGTAGGTCCGTGCAGACTAGCAGTCACGAGACTCCTATTGCGTCATAACGAAATTTGAACTATCATTGGTCACGGCACAGTGACTGGTTATGGTACGTCATATGTAAATTACTGTTAGAAAACCGAGTGGCTAACTATAGTAGTAGTAGTAGTAGGATTTTTTATTTTTTAACCATAAAATAACGCCATCATCTACACAAAAAAATACAGCTGGGTTAAAATTAAGGAAACGGCGACAAAACGATATACGTTGAACATGCTCAAGATGATGATACAGAACAAGAGCGTTAACAAAATTAGCACGGTCGCTACACCTTTTGAACCATTGGACAAAACAAAACCTCTACAGCCTTACAAAAAGTCACGCGTTTATCATACCTACCTTCCTTATGCATCACGTGACTCTCAAAAAGGCTGTAGCGGTTTTGTTCAAAACAAATTGTCGCATTTAGAGATGTCATGGGCCGCTAAGAGACCCGCCAACGAGCCGTTAACCGGTCTTTTTACTGGTCCGCTAACAGACCGACTAACTTTGCTTATCACTGGGCTGTTAACGAGCCGCTAACACTTTTTGAAATCCCGTTGAGTTTGATTAATTTGATTAAAGATTTGTAAAAAGAATAGGCTTTGGACGAGCTGGGCTTTATTTTTAGCATAGGTGGGCAGTACCGCGGTACTTTAGTACCGGTACCGTCGGTACTTTGGAAAAAAAGTACCGGTACCGCGGTGCCGGTACTTTTGTTTCTCAATTTTTAGGCGGTACTCGGTACTTTTGCAAAATCTTGTGTAACAAAAAAATAATAAAAAAAAAACGTAAAGTCAGCACATCTTCCACAGCAATCGTTTGAAAGACTATTTGTTTTTAGAATACAAAGCTACCAACCCGTCAAGCGCGGCAATAGAAAGATTCTTTTCCCATGAAAAGATATTTCGAAGCAGAAGAGGAGTCGTCTTTCAGACGACCATCTTCAAATGTTTTCAAGGCAATTCAGAATAAAAGTTTTTCAATAATTTTGTCTGCTCTTTTTGCGTCACCGTCTGTTGTTAAGGTTGTAAGTATAAGAGAAAGTCTGAAGACCTGGGTAGATTTTTTATAGCCTGCGTACAACATGGTTTAAGTAGGCTACTGTTAAACAGAGTTGCGCAATGCGTAGCCCTAGGGAAATGGATGCGCCCTCCGAAATTTTTTTCTTCTTGTTCAATACGGTTCAGGAATGTTTACTTTATCTCGATAGGCTCACGAATTTGATTGGTTGATTTTTACGTAGGATTCAATGCAACTCAAAACCTAAAGTTAACTATGAGAACAAGGACGACAAAAAATTTAAAACAATTTTAAGACATTTTTTGCGGATTTCAAAATTAATTTTTTCGACTTTGACTCGTAAATATGCTTTTTCTAGATATTCCACCGACTTACAACTCTCTTTAATGCAGCTTGTTTCTCTAGTAAATCTTAAAAAGGTGCAAAAATATAACATAATTGTGTAGTTTTTTTTTTGAAAATCCGATCGATGTAGACCTTATTATTAGCAAGCGGAAATCAATTTCGTTTTTTAAAGGCCAATTTTCGTTTTTTTAAAGTCTGATCTATCCTTAACATTACTGGCTTGAGGCCTACTTTAACAGCATAGCCTACTACATTTTCGATACTAGTATCGCATTTTCTCGTGTCAACTCGACGAGTAAGCCTATTTATAATGTTTCAAAATAAACGTTGCTGATTATGACCGTCTATTGCCGCAGCTCTTCCCGTCTTACCACAGTCTCTAAATTAGTAGTCTGGAAAGCCAATGGCAATTTGTTGCAAGGCAGTGTCAACGGTTTTAAAATTGCGCCACCTAGTAGCGGTAGGGGTAGTACGTCTTGCAAGCTACCTGACAACAGTGTGATTGATACCAGTTTGGGTTAAAAATAGTGGTGGAGGTGAGTGAAAGGATTAAGAAAAAGACTGCAATTACAAAAAATCAAATAAAAAGTTATCTATGCTATAGTAAGCTTAGTTTTGTTGCAAAAGCAAAGTTTTAAAGTGGCCCGCTAAGCATGTTGGAGCCTAGTTAGGCTACAGGTATCTGCACTCCTGCATTCTAATGCATTTACCCAGGTTCCAGTACTCAGTAGTTTACACTGTGCATCAAATGACCTTTTGTCCTTCACCCAGCTATTAAGTATGCTGTGAGAAGTAGAAGAAATATATTTGTATTTATTATTCAGACTGTTATATGCACATGACAGGTTGAAATTTTCACATACCAGTAATCCTGACTTAGGCAGTTAGGTACCGGTACCAGTGCGTAAAACAACATGTCAAAAGTAGTTGGCTAGTTGAATAATTACGGCTGGTTAGCAGTTAGCTTGGATAGTTACACAAACCAATAAGCTGGTAAAATTGCATTTTTAGTTGCTGCTTCCTATCAACTTTAACCTAATGCTGTAGCAACGGTACTGGTATCTCAGGTAAAACATTTAGAATAATTAGATAAAATACAATGCACGTCAGTGTTACACAGAAAAATTAAAATTGATACTGGATCATTATATATCGTATAGTATGAATGTATGTATTTGATGCAAATGTAATTGCTGGTACGGTGGTAAGAGTGGTAGCCTACTGCAATAGACTTAATGCAAGCATGTATGGTAGACTCCTGCACAGACCTTAAATTATGAATTATACTAATATATATATAAGAACTGTGGTAAGCCTATCTTCACAGTTTACTTGTTTTTAGCTTTTTGGAGTTGTTTTTAGACTGCAGATCAAGGTTTAACTGTGCACTACGACACAAAATGTCAAGTTTAAAATGGAAGACGTACAGAGGAAAATATTGTTGCTTGCCTGGGTGCAATAGCGCTTCAAGCAACAACATTAAGCTGTATCAAGTTCCTAATGGAAAAAAACGATTTGGGACATCAACTGTAGAATGGACTAACAGGTTTCATCAGGTTAGTCTAGGCTACCTGTATATTTTAAGTTAAAAGTTGGATTTTATTTGTGCATAGCACAAATAGCCTGAGATGTTAGAACGTAGGCTTGGTTTGAATGTCAGAAATTATTTTTACAGGGTTCCCAGCCACTCAGGGAAAACAGAAAAAAAGTTTTTTTACTTCTCCAGACAGGGAAAAATTAGAGATTTTGTTAAAAATGTGAAATATCAGGGAAATCTTAGGAAATCACTAAATTTGAAGCTCAGGAAAAAACCAGGGAATTTTTAAATTTCCTAATCAGTTAGTAAAAGCTTTAAACTTTGATAAAAGTTCAAAAAATTTGCCAGAATATATTTTAAGTTTACTAAACAAATTTTTGTTAAAAATCTACATTAGGTTGCAGCCTTCTGGCCTACGTGGCAAAAATAAGCTAGTTGAATATTTACATGCTATTGTATAAAACTGCCAGTAAGGTACCACTCATACCAATACCTGTATCAGGTTGCTTCAACCATTTCAACTACCATTTTCATCTTTTAACCTATTTTACATATCGTTCACTCCAGGCATCATTATTAATCTGTTTAGGAGAACAGATTTTAAACAACATTATAACTTTAATGCACTTAAAATAAAAATGCTCATTTGAAGGCAATTTAAAATTTGACTGTGGTTTTTGACTGTAGCCAATCCGTTTTAGGTGATATTCCAATATCGGTACGATGCAAGTTTCAAACAAAAGGTGAAATAGATAAAAGCATTTATTTGTGAAAAACACTTTAATGATGATGATATTCAAAGAACTGTAACAAAATCATGGATCAAAACCGGTTGTCTTCCTTCTGCAAATATGTCCGTAAAGTCACACCAGTCAATCATCAAAAAGCGACGAGAGCCAGTTACACATGCATATCAGCATGCTGTAGCTAATGAATGAGCCACAGATGACATAGACATAATGGAACCAGAACCTTCGCCAATTTTGAGTCTTTGTGATATTTTAGCTGAATTCAAAAGCTTAAATCTTACAAATTGGAGAGTTTATTCAGAAAGCAAATTCTTGCACCTAACATACTATGAAAACCTTGATTTGCATGGAATTGCATCTTTAAGTTTTTTAATTTCTGAACTTGATAATGGAGAAATGTCATTCAGCATTGCTAAAAATGGTCTATATTGTGAAGAATTGAGCAATAGAGTTTCAATAGAACACTGGAATTTGGAAGGAACATTAAATCTTTTGATGAAAGTTCGTACAGTAGTTGTGCAGGATATGATGCTGTTATAACAAATAGTGGCTGGTTACATATGCCACTAAGGCTGTTGGAAGGATCTTCTACACGGTATGTTTAATGCAGCTCAATTTCATGCAAACAAGCTTGATGCAAGCTATGTGATGCCAGAGGCTTATGGTGCATAACCACTAATAAATGTGCTATAATTAAAGCAAAACATTGTCTAAAATATTTAATTAATTCTCGCCAGAACTTCAATGAATTTTAGACAAAACATTTTGACTTCAATAGCTCGCATCGCTAGCATAAAATTGCCCCTGCAGCTCATGTAAATTTGTCTGCATGAAATCATCCTCATCAAATTGTTGTGCAATTCTGAATGTTACAATCAGTGCCAAATTTTTGATTTTTTCTTTCGATTTGCTTACAATAACTTTATAAACCTTATACCGGTAATTACTCAGAATTGGTGCTTGTTTTGTTGAACAAATAAAGTGTGTAGGTATGTTTGTGTCAATTCGTACTGTTTTTAAACATACCCAGACTACTCTGAGCTCCTCTGATGAGACCTAATAAGGTCGAAACAGTGGCTGTCAGGAGATTGAGTATGTATATATATTATGAAAAAATTTTATTTTATATATAGCAATCTTTGTGTAATAATTTTTTTTAAACAATTTTGCGTTTTTAAGAAATTAATTGTAGAATGAAGCAATTTGAGAATTAATATGCTTTAAATTATCAAGTATCAAAAGCTTTGCATATGTTTTGGCTTAGTTATGTTGTGTATGCTGAATTTTGAATCTAATTTGCAAGAATCATGTGTAGCAAAAGCAGCTATGCATCATGTACCAAGCCTGACGACTATGTGGGGATATGCATAGCTTTTACAGGTGTGATTTGAATGTCATTCTTCATTAAAGTGGTTGCCGCTGATTTCACCAGCTGTCAGCAAGTCTGGTCAATTTTTAATAGAAAAAGAATAAGTAAATGTTGCTGCTCACTTTGATGAGTTGAAGCAAAGCTTTTGCTTTTCAGATACATCAGCAAATCTTGGGAGGCCATTGTTCTCGACGATAAATCTCAGGTTTGCATTGAGTGTTCTAATTTGAAGAAAATGCAAAAATCCCGGCAAGATCGACAGCAAAAGCGAATAGCTAGACTTCGAGTTAAACCTTTATCAAAATTTTCTGCTATTTCAAGGGCCAGTAAAGAAAGATTAGGAACAAGTTGGCAGATGCAGCCAAAGCGGTAATTGCTTGATAAAAATTTGGCAAGTTACAATGCAGCACTTCAGTTATATTTTAATGGATTTATTGCTTCTAAAGTATCATATAATCTATTAATTTCCCAAATATTTATGCCAAAAAAATCTATATTTTCATTTTGCAGGTTAAAAGAACTAGAAAAGGAGTTTCTTTCAAAAGGAGTTACTGTTAGCGAGCAATGTGCAGAGATTTTGGAGAGTGTCAGCAAAAGAAAGCATAACAACGCTTTCTTGAAAGAATAGTGGTCAAGACAGACAGAGTTGCAGCAATCACAAACCAAATATGCAAGGCGTTACAGTCCTTCCATTATACGGTAGAGCACTGATTTTTTTTACCGCACAACAAGACTTCATGACATGAATTATTTAGATTAAACCGAACCTATTTCAAATTTAAATATTTCGTTTGATACGCAGTTTTTGCGTATTTGCAGGTTTTGCTTGAAACTTTATGCAAAATCTCCTTCTGCCTATCAACTTCTTCAGGAAATCTTGATTTTGCCAGCTCCAAGGCTTTTACGTACTGAACGAAATAAAAGTGGATATTTGCAAATTGGCATGCAGAAAGAAGTATTGCTAAGAATTAATGATGCTGTCGCCGCAAGTAGTGGAAAAAGATGTGATACTATGGCAGTATTAGCTTTTGATGAAATGACTATAAAAGGTGTATATGAACGTCATACAAGTAATCGGGTGTTGCTGCTCTCGGTTTGATACCTGAACTGAGCAAAAACTATTTGTTTCCTTGAGAAAGACACTTAATGCACATTTTCCTGACTGGTTTAATAGAGCTCTAGGGATCAAGCAGTTTATCTGTCAAGGTGGTCCCGTGACGATTGAAAACTGCTGAGGCAAACCACGTGATGAACCGGTTAACAACCGAGTAGATAAAGTACCAAGAGCTTATGGGTCACATGGCATCCGTAAGAAGTTGAATGACTAAATTAAAAACCAGGGTTAACTCGTTGTGTAGCTAGTAGCACGTCAAAACTTTTTGTGCCTTTTGAACTTAAACTGCTTAGCAATATTACGTGGCCATGACCGAAGTGTTGAATCGCAATTAGTCAATGAAAATAACCATAACTTCAAAGGTGTTATAAGATGTGTGCCTACCTTACAAGCGCAACTATAAAACTATTGATAACTTGTCTTTTTGTAGAGGAAATTGCCTATTGCTCAGCAACAGGTGACATTGTTGGGTATGTGGATTTTGGTGAAGAAAGCTTAACCAGCTGCTCGAAGTCAAAAGAAGAGATGGCAACTCACATGCTTGCAGTATTTGTAAGAGGTAACATTGATTGTTACGCTGTTGTTGCAATCGATTGTGTCTTGTTGACTGACCCTGTTGGTATAAAGAGATCTTTTGCCTAATTGCATTTGTACGCTGCACATACAGTACTAGCTTTTGCAAATCCAAGTGTTTCTCGGTTTAGACAAAAACGTTTCTGCTTCATTTGGTAAATTATCAATATTGATGTATTATACAAATATTGTTGGCTATAAATTTAATCGATATAATTCTGCACATACTACTTTGAATAAAAATTTAGTGTAAGAGGACAATCTGGCTATAAATTTAATCGATATAATTCTGCACATACTACTTTGAATAAAAATTTAGTGTAAGAGGACAATTCGTGAAAACTATTATTTTGTAGTCACTGTTTATTGATTAGGAATTACCAACAAGCAGCTCGACGGAGTGATTGCATACTGCTGCACTAAAGGAATCAACTACGAAGAGCTTATGCTTGTCATTACCGACTTGCTCATCGAAATTCCTCTTCAAGCATCAATAACTATATGTGGAATTGTATGTAAGTAATATATGTGTTTTTAAATGAAATTAGTCTCTTTAGCTGTGCAACTAAGACAAAGAGTTACTCTTTCACCATCAACTTTAACAATAACATGTCAGTAATGTAATTCTTTGATTATTCCTTGCAGTGAAGGCCGGTGTGATAATGTTTCCGGTTTTTCTTGGACGCAATGGTAACCTTATTTTGATCACGTTGCACTTTTGATTAAGCGTGTGGCTGTACATTAAGACAGTATGTGCTGCTATTGCTGTTTCAAAAAAGGTAAAAGTACCATTATTTCTAATCTTTCAGTTGATGGACTTGCAGCAAACCGCACTGTCGTGAAATTGCTTGCATCTGCCTGCAATGATGTTGTTCCTTATCGAATGCGTAACCCAGTGGATTCTTCAAAGTAAGGAGCTGTTAGGCCTACTACATTTTTCTTGCTTTAACTACATTTTAAAGCGGCAACGTGGCTTAGTTGGTTATACCAGTGCGTTGGCTACTATTATTAAGACGAAGGGTTGAATTCCTAAAACTTTGAAAAAAATTTTTATGATTAGGATAGAATCATGAAGTTTTCCTTCGGAAAAAACTAACAACGCCGTTTTTTCTCGCTCGTTTACTATGTGGTTACCAAAAACAGAATCAAAACGAAACGTAATTGAGGTTTAGCTTGAGGACAATTTCATATTAGTTGTTATATATATTTATATGGTTTCTGGCTCATGTGAGAGAAGACACTGATATTCCAACACCTGTATCACAACATTTTGTTTACTTTAAACAGCTTATTTTTAAAGATACATCTACTTTATTCCGGATCCACCTCACTTAATTAAAACCTGTAGAAACAACCTCATCAACAAGAAGAGGCACTTATGGAACAACGGCATTATATCTGTTGAGCCCATCAAGGATCTAATTCGGGTAAGAAAGAAATCTTTTTGCTTATCTTTATGTTGTAATTGTAACGATGATTGTATCAGATGTTAAATTTTTTGGGTTTGTAGCTTCTTTGATTCAAGAAACTCTTGACAAATTATTTTGTTCTCTACACAGGAAGATTTTAAGCGGAACGAGTTGCAACTCTTCCACAAGTTGAGAGAGAATCACGTCATGCCCTCATCTTGGGAAAAAATGAACGTAAAATTAGCCGCGCAATTGCTTTCGGAGACTGTGGGTATGCTCTTTTTTATTAACATTTGATGACTGAGCGGGTGGGGATGCCGACGTCTTTTATTTGAGTCGAAACATTAAAAATTTGGGAAAACTATATTCGAACATAACAGATGGTCATAAACAATTTCTCAAGCGATAGTATAACTGTTGGGCTCATAGATGAAGGCTTTTTACAAAAACAATTGCACCTCTCGATGTGAAATGGGCTTATAATACATAAAAAAAACTTTTTTTCATTATCACCACTCACACGCATATTAGAGGGCATTTACAGTGCTGTTCATAATTCAGGGGCCACCCCACAGAATTTCTTGTTTTGAGGCTTCCACGTAAAATACATCTTCTTTATCTCACCTGTTCATCGACATGTTATACATTTTTGCAAAGAGCTTGTTTCGGGCAATTCGGTGACAAAGTTGTTTTTGAAAAAAATGTTCCTGAAAGCTGAAACGCGTCTTAAATTGTGACGTCATGCTCAAAGCTCATTTTTTCAATAGGTAACACTTGTGGTGAAAATCAAAGAATCAGAGTGAAAACAAAAATTCCAAATGAGAACTATGCTCCCAGATAACCTGAGGTCACAATGTGATCACGCCATGAAAAAAGTTTATGACGTCATAATTGGAGTCCGTTTATTTTGTTTTTTGTTAGTGTTTAACACGCAATCTAATCAGTCATCATGGGCTTCAAGCAGATCAGCGCAGAAAATAGAGGGGTCATCATATTCCTTCATAAAAAAGGAAAATCGCAAAGATTTATTGCAGAGAAGACTGGGATATCCCGAAATGGAGTGCAAGGAGTGTTAAAGCGGTGGAAAGCAACAGGGGAATCAAAATGCCAGCCTCGGTCAGGAAGAAAGCGCAAGTCAACAGAAAGGACTGATAGAACTCTAGTCAGACTTTCTTTAGCCAACAGGAAATTAACTTCCAAAGAGTTAGCTAGAGAATTAAAAGAAAGCAGTAGCGTTGAGTTGTCTACTCCAACGGTGAGGAGAAGGTTGTTAGAAAGCGGTCTTCGTGGTGCAAAGCCAGAAAAAAACCGCTTTTGACAGAAAAACAAAGAAAGCGTCGATTGGAGTGGGCACGAGCGCACGTTAAATGGCCAGTTGAGAAGTGGAGGAAAGTTTTATTCAGTGACGAGTCAACTTTTACTGTAAATAACCATGCTGGAAATAATTATGTGAGAAGAAGACCTAATGAAGAATATCGGCCATATTGCATTCCACCGACCATCAAGCACCCCCAGTCAATTATGGTTTGGAGTTGCATGACTGCACATGGTATTGGTAGGCTCGAAATTGTTTCCGGAATGATGAATGCAATGAAGTACATCGATGTTCTGGAAAACAAAATGCTTCCCAGTGCACGATCTTTGTTTTCCGACAATGACTGGATTTTCCAAGACGACAATGCACCATGCCACCGAGCGAAGAAAGTGCAACATTGGTACCGAACTCATAGGGTTAAACGAATGGATTGGCCAGCCCAATCTCCTGATTTAAACCCTATTGAAAACTTATGGTACCGAGTCAGCACCATCATCGGCAAAAACAAACCGAAGACAAAGAGAGAGCTCATCGAACAGGTTATTGCTGCTTGGTATCGAGTAATTTCAGCGGAAGAACTGAAAAAGCTTGTTGATTCACTTCCCCGCCGCTGCAAAATGGTAATCGAAAATAATGGATGGCCTGCAAAGTACTAGTTTAGCTTGCTCAAATTAAAAGGCCCTTTTCGGGGCCACCATAATTCACAATAATGATTCGGCAGAAATCGTAGGTCGCATATTTGACTTGCGCTTTCTTCCTGACCGAGGCTGGCATTTTGATTCCCTTGTTGCTTTCCACCGCTTTAACACTCCTTGCACTCCATTTCAAGATATCCCAGTCTTCTCTGCAATAAATCTTTGCAATTTTCCTTTTTTATGAAGGAATATGACCCCTCTATTTTCTGCGCTGATCTGCTTGAAGCCCATGATGACTGATTAGATTGCATGTTAAACGCTAACAAAAAACAAAATAAACGGACTCCAATTATGACGTCATAAACTTTTTTCATGGCGTGATCACATTGTGACCTCAGGTTATCAGGGAGCATAGTTGCTCATTTGGAATTTTTGTTTTCACTCTGATTCTTTGATTTTCACCACAAGTGTTACCTATTGAAAAAATGAGCTTTGAGCATGACGTCACAATTTAAGACGCGTTTCAGCTTTCAGGAACATTTTTTTCAAAAACAACTTTGTCACCGAATTGCCCGAAACAAGCTCTTTGCAAAAATGTATAACATGTCGATGAACAGGTGAGATAAAGAAGATGTATTTTACGTGGAAGCCTCAAAACAAGAAATTCTGTGGGGTGGCCCCTGAATTATGAACAGCACTGTATATTGTTATTATATAGTAATTTTGCTACTGGCTTTCAGGTATTCGTTTCCCCTTCCCCCCATCTAGTACTTCAAACATTAATGTATAACGGTTACAGGTCTTGCAATGCAAGAAAAAAGGCTATCGCAGTTTGGCGAAATTTATTCTTACCATGGATAAATGGTTCGATTGTATGAATGCAGGTTGTTGATTTGACGAGATTTATTTGATGCTACTTTTAGATTGTGACAACTCATCCACTAAACTCAACCACTTTAGCGCTCCGTTAAGAATAGTAATTGTTAAAAATTTATTAAAAAATTCGTGACGTTCTATTCAGCCTGACAAGGACATCGCGTTTGCTGGTTTAGAGGGTGTTTTTTCCTAGGGTTCCAAAATTCCAACTTCAAAGCAACCAGGAAGCCATACAGCGAGGACAGTGATGAAAGATTACAATGGTTAGAAACAGATTTTTTCAACTATCTACGGGAATGGCGTTCAAACGCAACTGCTCGGTGCCTGGAGAGTGGATTTGATGTGAACTGCATGTTGTTGAGTCAAAGTACCGAAGAAGGATTGATGGTATCCACTCTTTCAATGGTTGCCCTCGTTAAAGAATCTTTACAAAGTGGTGCAGCCTATGTGCTGGCACGTAGAATCAATCAAGATCCGCTGGAAGCCTTTTTTGGTTACCAGCGGCGTAGAGGCGGATGCGGAGAAGCACCTACAATACGAACATTTTCAAGCAACGCCAGAAATTTTGATGCCTTACGTTGCAATATCGTAGCTGGTTCAAATGTGGAAAAGTTGGTTTGATAATGCATCGTTTATCTTTCCCTGTTGTCATCGTAGTAATAGTGCTACTATTCGACCACGAAAGGTTGCGCTAAGATTTTGCGAAAGCTTTTAAAATGGGAGCATTCAACATTTCTCCTTGAATGCTTTCTGTCAAGAGATGAGCTGTAAGTATCTATTTTAAGTCTAATTTGACCAGACTTGGAATTGCACGAGAGTACATTATTCGAAGCAAATTAAGGGGATATCGTTCTACTTTGCGGTATTCGTCTTGTTGTAGCAGGTTTTATAGGACTAGCACGTAGCTGGTGAAGCTTTCCTGTTTTTTCAAAAAAAAAGCTAACGATGGTAGGTTGCAACCTCGTGGGTGCCAATGAAATGCAACCAAAAGTTGAAGTTTTGAGTCATTAGAAAAAAAAACTACTGTCCTATGCATTTTATTTCGTATTTTTAGCATTGCATGCTTCCCTGAAATAGATCAAGGTTTTGAATCCCCGGTTGGAAACCACTGTTTTAATGCTTTCTAAAACCTAAATCGATGAATGATATTGTGTCATTAAATGACGCCTAACACAAATTTACCTACTGTACATAATTTTAAAGTCGCACAGCTACGCACCAGTGTTGTGCCCGTCGTAACGTTCAAGCGTTCGGAGTTAAGTTTACGATCTGGGACTCGTACCATCACGACGTTGCGCCTTTATGTAGCAAATCCATTTTCGTGCTTAATAGACAGGCCGACATGGAATTCCTATGTCAGTTGTTCACAGATATATTTAAACTAATTGGAGTCGTGATATCAACATACTGTATTTTGATGCTTTTTGATTGAGTAAAGTAAATAATATCGATTTAAAGATATTGATTATCGACTTCTCTTTTCTTTATATTTTTTTTTATCGAATTGAGCTTTTTTTTATGAAGTATGGATTATCAAATTATTCTTTTACTTTTTCATTATTGATTTCCAACCCTGCAATATTACCAGACAAATTACACCTTACTGCAGTGAATAGCTACATTTTTGCATGAAGCGTACCGTATCGATGTAGACACCAACCTCATATCCATTTTTCACGCTGATTTTAAGTTCATATTTGCAAATGACAAAGCACGAAAATAGTTTCACAAAAACTCAACTACGATAATAGGCTACAAAAGATACTAACTACTGACACGACACATCATTCGGAACATTTACGCCTACACAGAACCAAAAAGAGTAAATGTACTTTCGGACAACCAACAACCACATTCGGGAAAACGCGATGTTAGTCTAGATAGAATGCGTATTTTTTTTGCAAGTGTTATGTTACCAACCGGCGCTTGGTGTATCGGTCAAGAGCGTCCGCTTGGTAGCCGGGAAACTGGGGTTTATTCCGGTCGGGTCATACTAAAGACTTGAAAAATAGTATTCGCAGCTTCCCGCCAGGCCCTCGGCTCGTGCGGAAGTGCGAAGGGTTAAGTGTATGTGAGTTGTTTGTTATGTATGTCCCCTAACAGCGTTCAATCATTTCATGATTGATATTTGTAATGGGCCGCCATTGAAAATAGCCTACACAATCTGTGCTTGCACCTGCTGTCCCGTACCTTTACCTTTTTACCATGCATGCGTAATTTTTTCTAGATACTTCGGGCTCGATTATCTTTTTTAGTGGTCTTCACTCATTTTCTGGCCGAAGCCCGAGGTTGGTCTTTAATCCTGGCCCGAAATTGTCTCTCGCCTACCCTGGTCACCACAATACGACATTGACTGAAAGCCGGAGTTCTTGAGAAAGTAAAGCTCGTGTGTCGTCTTTGACGCCTTTACAACAGTGCAGTCATCGGCCTCCTTCCTTCGCAGTTCAGTCGCATTTGACGTGGAGTACATCCATGCAGCTGTAACAAAACGTACCAAGGCAGTAAATATTGGGTAGATCTATTGTACTGCATCTTTCGAAAGAGTAAAAGTCCATAATATGACTGCTGTAGCACTTGGACAAAGCAGCGTATACAAAAAATTAAACGAAATTAGATAGCAAAACTAGACAATGAGAAATATTGAATTTACCTTGACAGTCGACACAGAGCAGTTGACTTAGAGGGGGGCAAGCGTTTATAAGGCCCCTCTGGGCTCTGACCTTGCCCTTGGCGCCGGCCCTGTTTTAACAGGATCAAAAGTTTTATTTATTCCTTATTCTTGCAGATATAATTAGATCTACACTTTTTCGTAATTTTTTTTGTTAGTCCGCATTGTTTATTTAGTAGCCAATCTTTGCAACACATGATAATTTTTGCATAATGGATCTTGAAGCAGTGGATATGGACCTACATGAAGTAATTGTGCTCGTTGATGAGGTCAGTATGACGTTATGCTATCAAGGTTGTTAAATAATGCATTACTCTTTCCTATGACATTTACTTTGGCCTTCAATTTTCTATAGCAATGTAACTTATAACAGGAAAAGTAGATGCATAAGTACGAGGTTGAACTCGTTTCATTATGGAGTCACTTGCGATCTGCTGAGGCTTTTTAGATGCATTTGCTAATTGAAGCCATTTTCATTTTTACATACGAATTAAAAAACACAATAATCCAGTTAAAGGCGCCTGTACCTATCAACGGACGTATTGTCATATTGATAGAACCACCATGAACAAACTTCAGCTCGTTACTCGCACAGCAAGCATCAAACCAACATATTGATTTGATGTTTTGCTATGCGGGTATCAAATAAGGGTTTTGTCGTATCTATCAATGGTGCTGCACTATCGAACAGCAGAATGGAGTTAACCTCTCCACAATGATTGTAAAGTGTTGACTTAGCACAATCGTACATGGGAACGTAAAGTTATGATCTGTTCGCCACTACTGCGTCTTTTGACAGACACCTAGTTATTATCAAATTAGCATTGTCGTAAGGTAACTGCACTATACAGGCTGCTGCGAATATGCATATGAAAATATACGTAAGCTATAGTCACCTGACGAATTCTGGGAGAGAACAGGTTGAAGTGTTCTATAATAGATTTCAAACGTAGGTGATGTGGTGAAACAACCTTTGCATTTTACCAGTACATAAATTCATCTTCTGCAGATTGATGAAAATGATGATATGGAATGGCAGACCAGCATAACATATGATGAATACGAAGATGCTATTAATGAAGCAGTTGAAGCACTATCCTTGCCACATTTCTACAAAACATTTTTTCTCCATCATGTTTGTCCTGATCTAAAAGAAATGAACTGTGTTAGTAGAAAAGAAAAATTCAGAAAATATGCATGCCTACTACAAAAGAAATATCCATGCACTAGTGAAATCAAAGAAATTCATATCCGCAGAATGATGAAACATGTGATCCCAAACATTTTTCTTCAAATTCCAGATACAAAAGAAAACCAAACTATGATCCACATCACTAAAACAGATAAAGATATTGTTCAGTATTTGGGTGGTGCTATTTTGAAATGGGGCATCAACAAGTTACCAAAAGAAGAAAGCGATTGATGTAAAACTCAAGTTTCAACCACAAATAAACTATCATCCCACTTCGAAAAAATGAATAGAGGTTTAGTCGTGCCAAATGATGAATTTCTTAGCTTAGTTCTAAAATGTGAAAAAAAGTTCAGAGAAATGAAAGACAAAAGAAAAATTTCCCCTCCGGCAATAATAGACAAAGTATTTCAGCAAGGTATTGCAATCACAAATTCACATGAAAATGCAATAAAACAATTACTTGGACGCTATATTAGAATGCGTGCTCACATATCAACAAAACACACTGAGAAACTTAATTTACAAAAGAAACAGATGGAAAAGGCAAAAAAGAGCACTCATAGTCTCCGAAAATCACTAAAACTCTCAAATTAGATAGCAAAGTGTCTGATTGAAATGCTCAAATACATAATATCTGTGACAGTCCAATGGTTGCTTCTATATGTTGTTTAAGATACTGGTTCAAATGATTATTATCTGACAGCAAACATGTTTTCAAAGATATTACAGTTGGCTTCGCTTAACTGGATCATTCGATTCATGTTTCTAAATTCCAAATTATAAAAGCAATCTCAACGTAAAAAAATGCTACTTTTCTGGATCAATTTTTTGTATAATTAGATTACTTTTTTACAAATAAAACAGCCAAGATACAGCTAAAAATACTTGGGCGGACGTTTCGGCTCACGACTGGTGCCATTGTCAAGGCAAGTGTGTCTACATTAAGCTGGGATCTTAAGATCACTTTTGCTTTTTGCTTAGATCACTTTTGCATAAAAAGTCCAAGTAAATTTGCACATTTCACACGAGATTTCAAATTACAGGGATCTATAACGCTTTTAATACTCTCAAACAAGGTCTGCTGGAACGAGGCTTTGCAACAATAACATGATGGCAAAATTGGCAAAGTATAAAATCAAACACTTACACCTGATTTGACACAAAAAACTATGTTACATTTTGTTTTTCATCCAAACTAACAAACTCCTATACAATACGTTGCTTTTTGATTATATATACACAGATGTGTTTTTGATTATTTGTATATTCTACTTTTATATATTGTTTTTTTAACTTGGATGTTTTTGTCTACTGAAAAAAACTTGACCTTTTGCAGTTTTGTATCTTTTCGCTAACTGGATCAAAAGCCCTCGGCCTGAAGTGATCCAGTTAAGTGGAACCAACTGTACTTAACTAAACTAATTAATCATAATTTTAAGCCAAATGCTTTTTAGTCAATTATGAAAATAAGTGACCATACATATCTGAAAATTAAATCAATTAAATTGTTTATTCCAGATCTTCACCAACTGGGAGGGCTAACACCATACCGGTAATTAAGGAGTTGCATAACAATCTTTGGGGGTCACAGAGCGCATAGAAATTTTACAGTTTGTAGCCCACTCTAGCATACCGGTATGCAGTAGGCTCTATTTGTATATAAAACTAATGATTTTTGACTTGAGAAAGTTGTCAGAAAGCGGTTACTGGTTGATTAGGTATAGATTCTACCAGTATGTTTCCTTTTCTTACGTGCTGTAAATAAATCTTCCTGACTGCAGAGAATTTGCTTTTTTAACAAATGAACCAAATTCAAAATCCTATTTCTTGAAAAAATGTTTCCAGGTACTCAGTACCACTAGTAGTGATTAACTACTAGGATACCGGTACTAATCGATTTTATGAAATGGTTCAAGCTTGTGACGACAGTAAATATCTACAAACAACTCATCTAATGTAAACTTGTTTTAACAACTACCGGTATATATACTACAAATAAGCATTTTGTTGTATATGTTACAGCTGTTACAATAGAATTTATGGTAGACCTAGTAATGATAACACATGGTAGACCAATAAACCAGTCTTCACCTAAATATGTGCCAACAATTGTTTCATCAAATAACGGCATGATACATTAACTAAGACTTACCGGTACAGGTACACTGGTCCTTAAAATGCAAAACAGCATTTAATTGGTCAACAGATAAATAAGTTAATATGTTCAAAAGTTTGTTGTTCTCTAGCTCTCTAGTAACATCTGCCAGTTGATACTAGCAGTAACTTGTACATCAGTGCACTGGTGTATGGCCTAGCCCTTGTCCATGCTACAGAGTGAAAATGATATTGGTTAAAGATGATAGTGTACGGAAACTGCATGGATCCAAACCCATGGTACATAGGTATTGATCTATTCTCAGATTTTTTTTCACATCATACCAACCCGTGTAGCAAGTAACTGCATATGACATTACTAAAACACAATACCGGTTTGAAAAGTAGGCAAAGTACTATAAAGTTATCATTAAAATTTCCAATACAATAAAAGTACGCTCCACATATCACTTAATAGAAATATTTAACTTTCTGCCTAAAACAACTTCCAGAATGGATAAAACGCTCCTTTCTTCTCATCTTCTAGCGTTCAGTACACCCTGAACCATTAGCGATTCAGCCAAGAAATCAGCACTACCCCTACCGCTACTAGGTGGCGCAATTTTAAAACCGTTGACACTGCCTTTGTAACGAGCCTTCCAGACTACTAATTTAGAGACTGTGGTCTTACTTTGAAGCTTATTCGCTTTCTGTTAGTTCCGTTGTGAGATTTAATCCTTACTCCTTACGCGCTATTTGAATAAGGGTATGATAGGAAATTTGTTGGAGTAAAAATAAAATTAGGACTAGCCTGAACTAAAAATTTATCCTAGGATTTATATTTAATATTGATTTTGTGAATTGTTGTGCATACTGTGTACTGATATTCTCAAGTTTACTATGACTGGAAAAACGAACCCCCGAAATTCAACTGCTGATAAAAATATCAAATCAGATATTTCTCAAAAATTTGACATCAATACTGAAACCATGAGAGCTGTAATTAAGTCTGTGACAAATGCTACCAATATCATCCAAAAGTCTATGTTTATGTTTGAGAGCATGTCACAGGCACCACCTGGAAAATTTATGACTGTGAATGAACAAGTGATTAAACAGCTGAAAGAAGATAATTGTTTTATTGATTCTATATCTGAAAAAACTTGTGAAAAAGTTCTCAACAATGAGACATTCAAACATATCATTTGCGACTCAATCTCCCTTGAACTAAAAGACAAGCTAGAGCTGGTTGAAAAGGAAAAAGAGGAATTAAAGTGTGAACTTGAAGAACTACAACAATACTCTAGAAGAAACTACCTTCTAATCCATGGCATAAAATCAGAAGCTAGAGAAAATACTGATGAAATTGCAAAAGATTTTTTAAAATCAAAATTAGGAATAACGGTCAGTGATGGTGCGACTGATCGCTTCCATCGAATTGGAAATCCTAATGGTCCCATTATAGTAAAACTTGTGCGACATAATCTTAAAAGTCTGATCTATTCTCGCAAAAAATGTTGAAAGGACAAAACATGTTAATTACAGAATCTTTAACTAAAAAAAGGATGCAATGCATCCAAAAGATGAAGATTTTACGCCATGAAGCAGTAATAACTTCTTATTGGACAGTTGATGGTAAAGTTTTCTACTCTCTTCCAAATGATCCGAAAAAAAAACTACATCTTGCATCATTACAACCAGATGACATTACTCAAAATAAAGATGCTGTTCACAATAGTTCAGGTTAGTTCTGATACCTGGATGGATTGTTTTTTACTTGGCTGCCAATTCCTGTTTTATTACTACTGGTACTGTACCCGCTTTGAAATTTTGTGCTTGCTTGTACCATAAGTTAGTTTTTGTTGATAAATTAGTGTTTAATTTTTGAGTGTATTATTATGACCACGCAAGATTGCAGCAATTGCAATAAAACGCTTAAAATAAATGAAAAACCCATTCTATGTGACCTTTGCAATCACTGGTTGCACTTAAAATGTTCAAATTTAACTTCCTCACAATATATTTCATTGAGTACTTCTGATGAACCATACTATTGCATGAGATGCATTGAGAAAATTTTTCCATTTACTGGCATTAATAATGTAGAATATGACACTCTCTTTCATGTTAATGCCAGTGGTAACCTTCATTCATCAGAGCCCACAAAATATATGAGGCAAGAATCAAACCAACAACTCCTTTATGATAATTGCGCGTCAAGTGAATACATTAACATTCAATCAATTAAAATCAAATTTAGCCATGGTAAAGAGTTTTGTATACTACATGTAAACATTCGAAGTCTAAATAAAAACTTTGATGCATTAGAGGAATTTATCCTTCAATTTCAAAAGCCACCTGATATAATTGCTATATCAGAGACAAAGCTTAAACAGGAATTCCTATCCTCTCTATCTGCATATACCTTCCTTCAAAATAATTCGAAATCAAATGCTGGTGGTGTAGGTCTTTTTATTAAGAATTCGATAAATTACAACATTTTTAATCAAATTCAACTAAATTCTGTTGATTGTGAGAACCTTTAGGTGGAGCTGGAAATGGGCCACTATGAAAGACAAGCAGTCGGTGTAATATATCGCCATCCAAATACTGATATTTTTCGATTCCTGGAGAATTTAGAAAATCTTCTATGTGAGCTAAATAATAAAAAGTTAAATTACTACATTTGTGGTGACATTAATATTGATTTATTGCAAATCAACAAGAAAAGTTAAATTAAAGGCTAATCTGATATGCTACATAGCATGGGTTGTGTACCTCTAATAACATGCCCTACTCGTTATTCACGTAATACTGCTACTCTTATTGATCACATCTATACCAATAACTTAAATAAATCAATGCATACTTATGTACTAGTCAGTGATATTTCTGACCATCTCCCAATTTTAGCACTTGTAAAAAACTCCAAACCTTATTACAATACACCTCCAACTTCACTAATAAGAGATACTTCAAACTTTACTGTAGAAAATTTTTTGATAGAACTAGAAGACAAATTATCTGATTTTGAAAAAAAAATTCGCTTCAAACAGCTCATGATTTATTTCAGAAATTTCTAAACATTATCAAAGAGTCTCTTCAAAAACATGCTCCTCTTAAAAAGGCTAGTCGTAAGCAGCAAAAATTGAGGGAAAAACCTTGGATTACCAGAGGAATTCTGAAATCCATTGATCATAAAAATAAGTTGTATCAACAGTCTTTAAAGGGTGACAATTACACCAAAAGAACGTATAAAGTCTATAGAAACAAATTGACACATATTAAAGAGCTATCTAAAAAGCTGTACTACAATGAGTTAATCACTAAATCCAAGCACAACTCTGCATTGATTTGGAAGTCAATAAACAACATAACTCAAAGAACCAAAAATTATGACTTGTTTATTAACAAAATTATTGACAAGAGTAATCATCTGGTGTATGATTCTAAGCAAACCTGTGAGACCTTAAATAATCACTTTTCTGATATTGGACCTAGAATGGCACAAAACATTTACCCACCATCTAATACTTGCAAGTTTACAAACTTATCCTTGATTAACAGCAGTTTAACATCATTTTATGTGAATCCAATCAGTGCTAATGAAGTATTAAATCACTTAAATGAACTAAAACTATCTAAAAGTGTAGGAAGTAATGGAATACCAATCAGGTACATAAAAATGGCATCATGCATCATTGCCCACACACTAACCAAATTGTATAATTATCGCATAGAAGAAGGAGCATTTCCTGATATTTTAAAAATAGCGGAAGTCAAGCCTATTTATAAAAAATGCTCTAAAGATATCTGTGAAAACTATTGACCTATTTCCTTGCTGTCACCCTTTTTCAAAATTTTTGAAAAATGTATCCACCACAGATTAACCCAGTATTTGGAAAAAAATAAGTTACTTAATGTTAATCAGTATGGATTTAGACCCAACTGTTCTACATCTCATGCTGTCTCTGAAATTTGTGATGATTTTTTCGATAATCTTGACAAAGGATATACGGCTTGTGGTTTGTTTCTATATCTAGCCAAAGCATTTAATACAGTTCACCATAATATATTGTTATCAAAATTAGCTAAATACGGTATTAGAGGCCTACCCCACCAGCTACTGAAAAGTTATTTAACCAATAGGAAACAATACACAGTAGTTAATCGGAAACAGTCGACTGTAAGAAACATTACTTGTGGTGTGCCGCAGGGTTCCGCGCTTGGGCCGCTTCTATTCATTATTTATATGAATGATCTTCCACTAGCGAGTAACTTTCGCACCCGACTCTTTGCTGACGACACTAGTCTAACCCTGTCAAATAGCAATATTAAACAATTAGAAAAGGATGCAAACACTGAAGTGAAGAAAATACATGATTGGATGTGTTTAAACAAATTGTCAATAAATTACACTAAAACTGAATTTTTGCTGATTACCAAAAAGAGAAATAACGTAAATTTTAATATAACTATGAACAACCGTAAAATTGAAAGAAAAAGTCATGTTAAGTACCTTGAAGTAATAATTGGTGATGCTTTGTTGTGGGAACCGCATATAAAACAGGTTTGTTCCAAAATATCCAGAGGATCTTTTGCCATTCTCAAATTAAGGAAATATGTAAGTGAAAATATTTTAAAATGTGTTTATTATGCGCTAATAAATTCCCATTTACAGCACTGCATAGCTTCGTGGGGTCAAGCATCGCATAATGCTCTCCTACCTCTAAAATTAATGCAAAAAAGAATTATAAGAATAATGACTAACAGTGGCTTTAGAGATCCGTCTCTACCTCTATTTGCTGAATCAAATATCTTACAAGTTGATGATGTTATCAAATTAGAAGTTGCTAAATTAATGCTCTCTGTTCTTGGAAATGATAAGCCACAGTTCAAAAAGTTGAAATTAAGTGCTCCAATTCATGGATATCAAACACGTCATTCAACTCACTTGAATTACTTTTTATCCCGGAAACACATCGAAACAGGTAAAAAATCTTTCCAATTTTATGGTCCTAAGATCTGGCAAGAGGTACCTAGTGATATCAAAACCCATTTTTTTGAAAATTTCAAAGTTAAATACAAACGTTATTTGCTTTCATTTTACGATACGCAAATAAATTAGGTTATAGGTTGTATGAATGGTTCCATTATTCATGTGCAGTGTCGGTGAATAATTATAATTAATCAGTATTTCCGCAGTAACTAACTCCATGTTTATGTATTGCTTTGTCTCTATTGATTGAATTGTAACTGTCAAGTTATCAGTGTATCATATTGTCTTCACAGTCCAATCTGTTTTTGTCTAAAACTTGGTGTATGATTTTTAAGAAAGTGAAAAACAATAGTAACCTGCACTGTACAGCAATAAAATTCTAGGCAGTAGTAGTGTACTGTGCGGGATCCGATCCCCTTTAGGAGGGTTCAGGCGGAGGCTTAGGCGGAGGCTTAGGCTTAAGAGGAGCCAGGCGAAGCTAGGTGGAGGTGGAGCCAGGCGAAGGTGGAATGACAGGCGGGGGTAGATGGGATTTTTTTTGGTAGGTGGGATTTTTTTTGGTAGGTGGGATTTTTTTTTCACAGGCGGGGGTAGGTGGGATTTTTTTTGGTAGGTGAGATTTTTTTTTCACAGGCAGGGGTAGGTGGGATTTTTTTTGGTAGGAGGGATTTTTTTTCACAGGCAGGGGTAGGTGGGATTTTTATTTTGGTAGGAGGGATTTTTGTTTGGTAGGTGGGATTTTTTTTTCACAGGCGGGGGTAGGTGGGATTTTTATTTTGGTAGGAGGGATTTTTGTTTGGTAGGTGGGATTTTTTTTTCACAGGCGGGGGTAGGTGGGATTTTTTTTTAGTAGGAGGGATTTTTTTTGGTAGGTGGGATTTTTTTTCACAGGCGGGGGTAGGTGGGATTTTTTTTTGGTAGGAGGGATTTTTTTTCACAGGCGGGGGTAGGTGGGATTTTTATTTTGGTAGGAGAGATTTTTTTTGGTAGGTGGGATTTTTTTTTCACAGGCGGGGGTAGGTGGGATTTTTATTTTGGTAGGAGGGATTTTTTTTTGGTAGGTGGGATTTTTTTTTCACAGGCGGGGGTAGGTGGGATTTTTTTTTGGTAGGAGGGATTTTTTTTCACAGGCGGGGGTAGGTGGGATTTTTATTTTGGTAGGAGAGATTTTTTTTTGGTAGGTGGGATTTTTTTTTCACAGGCGGGGTAGGTGGGATTTTTATTTTGGTAGGAGGGATTTTTTTTTGGTAGGTGGGATTTTTTTTCACAGGCGGGGGTAGGTGGGATTTTTTTTTAGTAGGAGGGATTTTTTTTTGGTAGGTGGGATTTTTTTTCACAGGCGGGTTTTTTTTGGTAGGTGGGATTTTTTTTCAGAGATTGAGGGGTGGAATTTTTGTTTTGACGACAGACAAGTTCTGACATGTCAAAAAACAAAGAAAAAATAGGTCTATCAAAAGAGCTGATATTTTGAAACTTCATGCAAACCAAAAATGGAGACGTATACCGAGATGGCATGAAAAGCGATAAAGGCCTACACGTTTGGTTTTATAAAGAATTATTTACAGATTCATTAGCAAATTATTGTAATGTTTCTTGTGTGAATAATGTTTTGTAAGATCGTCAACAGCCGCTGAATTGGTTTTCGCAAAGCACGCTGGCGATTCAGGGAGCAGCTGTTGTTTGACCAGGGCTTAATTGGCTTTCGCGAAGCACGCTGGCGATTCAGGGAGCAGTTGTTGTTTGACCAGGGCTTGATTGGATTTGCAAAGAACGCTGGCGATTCAGGGAGCAGTTGTTGTTTGACCAGGGCTTAATTGGCTTTCCCGAAGCACGCAGGCGATTCAGGGAGCAGTTGTTTGTAGGGTCGTTGATGACAGGCGATTTGATGGTATAAATACTTGGCTCATTTTTAGTTTGGTTCGTTTGAGAAATTTCTGCAAGATCACTAAAAGTTGTAAGTATTCTAAAGTAGTTGGTTATTCGCTTGAATCTAAAATCGAAATAACAGCTGTTTACTAGTTTGAACAATTGTTTTTCTAAATTTTCTGTAATGTTCGAACTTGTTTTTAGTCCTGATTCTCCAATAGTTATTGAAGTATATTAATTAAGGTAGTTTTTGCAATAATCAAGTATGTGAGTTGAGGTAATTTTTGCAATAATGACAAATGCAAGTGAGTGTTGTTTTTTTTTAATTAAGACCATTTTTATAACTTTAACGTACTTGCATGTTAACTTGCAATATTCATGTTCTGTAGGGTAAAATTTAAGAGACTGGGAAGAATGAATAACCAGCAAATGAAAAATAAGAAATGTTTGTCATGCAAAAAAGAAGACTCGTGCGTGATGTTGCTGCCATGCCATCTCCAAGTGCTTTGCGTCGATTGTTCGAAATCAAATGAAAATTGTGTGCTATGCGAAGAAAAAATATTAGAAAAATTTATATATGATCTTAAAGTGTATTGTGGTTCTGAAGCGTATCGTCGTTCTAAGTCAAAATTAACATAGTGTTTAAATTTTGCTGCTGTACTCTATCAACATGTTTTGTATTGGTCAAAGATTTTGAAAAGAAAATTTTGTGCTTTGATTAGTTCTAAATTTTAGGTATTGAAGTATTTTAATTAGTGGTAATTTTTTACGTTTTCACATTTTGCATAAACAATTGTTAATTCGATCGTAATTCCAAATTAAGTCACAATGTTTACGTTTTCGTACTGGGAAATTTTTATTGTTGAAATTATTCTAAAGTAGTTATTTGTCCGCTTAAATCTAAAATCGAAATTATCAACTGTCTACTGTTTTGAACAATTGCTTTTTTAAATTTTCTGTAATATTTGAACTTGTTTTCAGTACTAAATTTTAGGTATTGAAGTATTTTATTTAACGGTAATTTTTGGGATAATGGCAATTGTATGTGAGTTATGCTCCAAAACGTTTTCGAGAAAAGATGCCCTGGTGAGACATGTGAAAAGTCTCCACACTGAATGCGAGCGCGTTCACTGTCAGAAATGTGGAAGCAAAATCAAACGAAAGGACAAGTTTTGGGCACACATGAGGAGCTGCAGTAAGTGTTCAATTTGTGACCTTGCTTTCGAAAATCCAGCTGCTTGTGTGTGCCACAAGGCTGTGGTCCATGGAATTAGAAAACGAAAAAAGTAAGTTAAGCTTTTATTGCAAATCAAGTTTATATTTTTCACTTTTATTTTCTTGCAGTACCCCTCAAGTTGTTTATGAGAATAATGAGAATGATTGGGAAGAACTTTCCATTGAGTAAGTTGATTAAACGAGCGTTTTAGTTTTATTTTTCACTTCATTATGTTTTAGTCAAGATAAAGAACTCGATGAAATATTGGAAAAAGTCGAAAAGGAAAATGTCCCCAAAAAGAGGTAAAAAGAAAACTGAATTGTTTTATGAACTATTTTGTCTGTTTAGAAATTCATCAGTTAAAAAAACTCTTCAGCACCTAGTACTATGTGTAAATAAACGCATCCAAGCCAAAACCACTGATGTCTTAATTTTTTTTCTTGAAGTATATATTTTTTTAGTACCAACAACCCTCCTTCCAATGCACCTCCCTTGCAAAACCCAACGGATCAGGATAGCGTAACCAGGTAAAAACAAAAAATTGTTTCTCGTTTTAACCAATATGTTTAAAGAATTTTTTTTAGGTTGCTTCAAAAACATGAAAAAGCTATCCTGGACTGGGAGGTCATTGGAACCATGCAAAATCGTTTCAATTTTTCCCTTACGAACACTTCATTTCAAAACCGCCGAAAAAACATTTATGAAAAAATAGTGGCAATTGAAAATTGTCACTAATTAATTATAGTTTTGGATACATTTTAAGAAATTTTGTGACAAATGAATTGCGTTATTTTCATGCAAGCGGCGGAACAGATCGTGTTTTGTTATCTTCTCGATTAATTAGTCGTACTGAGGAATTGATGGAATTTTTACTGTCAATTTCCGATGATGACCTTTTTCACAGCACCCGCAAGCCTGACAGCCAGTGGGTTGTGGACAAAGTGACAAACATTTCTTTTTTTTTTTATCAAAAGAATTAATTGTCCAATCGGTTGTGGTCAAAATTTGGCAAATTTTGTGATGGATAACCCAGGGGTTCATTCATTGATTCGAAACTTCAAAACTGGTAAGATGTACGATGATAACCTGTGTCTGTTCCGCTGCTTGGCGCTTCACCACGGAAATAAAATTTTAGCACTTGAGAAAGAAACTTTAAATTTAATTCGTTGTTATTGCAATTATTTTCAAATTTCACCGACAAACTTTTCAGGAGTAACTTTGGCCGAACTTGATCAAATTGAAAATTTATTTCATTGCAATATTATGGTGTATTATTTGGAGGAAAAAAATGCTTCAACCACTGCAAAATTGTTACTGCGAAGCAAAAAAATTTATTCAACGACTGTGTATGTTAATCTTTTTGAGAATCATTTTAGTTATATTCGAGATTTTTCTTTGTATTCCAAAACGTTTGTGTGTTCGAAATGTAGTAAATGTTGGCCTACTAAATGGGACATGCTTCGTCACGAAAAAAACCTGCAACGCATTGATTACTCACAAATTTCCCGGTGGAGTGTATCGTAGTACCAAAAGCATATTTGAAGAACTTGATGACGTTGATATTTGCGTCCCAGAAAATTTGAGATTTTACCCTTTTCGATCTATCTTTGACTATGAAAGCTTTTTCTCTTCTGACTCTCTACCCAATCCCTCTTCAAAGCTTGCTTTTACCGCAAAACACGAACCTTGCTCAGTCTCTTTGTGTAGTAATGTTCCCGGTTTCCAATCTCCTGTCTGTTTTGTCAATGATGGTAGTGCTGAAGGGTTGGTTCGGCGCAAAGTCGAGCATTTACTAACTATCTCGAGAGCTGCATACGAGATTTTAAAACCAAAGTACCAGTTTGTGCTTGACGTTCTTGACGAGAGAGGTGATCGGAGGAGCACTAATCTCAAAAACAAATTGGACGATTTTTTGAAGGAGCATATTGTACTTGGTTTTAATTCCGTTAAGTATGATATCAATGTTGTGAAGGTGTACTTACTAAAATCTCTTCACCCCGGGATCACGTTTACCATCAAGAAAAACAATGACTACATGTGTATTAAAACTAAAGAATTAAAATTTTTGGACATGAAAAATTATCTGGCTGCAGGAACTTCTTATGACGAATTTCTCAAGGCGTATGGGGTGCAGGTGAGAAAATTCTTTTTTCCGTACGAATTCCTTGATTGTCTTGAAAAGCTCGACTATCCTTCTCTTCCCCCGCATGAGGCATTTTATTCTTCAATCAAAAATTCAAACATTTCCGACGAAGAGTACGCTTTGTGCATACGTACTTGGAAAGAGCAAAAGATGACAACGCTTAGAGACTTTTTGATTTACTATAACAACCTGAACACTTTTCCTTTCTTACAAGCTGTTGAAAAAGCGTTTTCTTTTTTTCAAGACAAAAAACTGGATATGTTCAAATCTGCCATTTCTGTTCCTGGGCTTACTTTAAACTATCTCTTTTCTTTACTTACTCCTGATGTGTATTTCACCCTCATCAGCAATCAAAATCGGGACTTGCATTCTTTGTTTAAGGAAAAGTTAGTTGGTGGTCCCAGCATTGTTTTTCACAGGTACCACGAGAAGGATCTTACTTCTTTGCGGGTAGCAGACTTTCCCGAGCCGAAGATTTGCAAATCAATCATTGGATTTGATGCAAATGCCTCGTATCTTCACACAATCATGCAAGACATGCCTACCGGACATTTTGTTCGGTATCAAATGGAGGACGGTTTTAAACCCCGAGTGAGTCAAAAGTTTGGTTATCTAGCGTTTGAATTGCTTGAGTTTGTAGCACGACAGGAGGGAATTACAATTAAGCCCATGTTTAATGGTGGGGAAAAGACAATAGGTCCAAGGGGATTAAAAGTAGATGGGTTTTGTCGTGAGAGGAGTTTGATTTTTGAATTTCACGGATGCATTTGGCACGGTTGTACTTGCGGCGTCAATCGAGATGCTGCTGGAGTTTTGAAAAAGTGAATCCCTTCGGCAAGGATATCGAACAACTCAGGGAGGACACAAAGGAACGAACTCAGCACCTTCGCAGCCTGGGGCATGACGTTAGGGAAATGTGGGAATGCGAGTGGTATCGAATGAGGAAAGACCGGGACGTGCAACGCATTGTAAAATCTCTTGATCTGTGCAAACCCAAGTACAATTTGAACGCAGATGCCATTCTTTAGGGGGTTAAAAACGGTTCTTTGTTTGGGGTATTGCTTTGTGATATTGAAACGCCTGACTCGTTAAAGGAGAAATTCAGTGAATTTTGTCCTATGTTCAAAAACATTGAAGTGTCTCGGGAGGACATCTCTCCATTGATGCGAGATTTTGCCGAGAAAACTAAATGTTTGCCGCAACATTGTAAAATGCTGATTGGAAG